>OV281358.1:23000000-23217500 GCA_923062675.1 Marasmarcha lunaedactyla
TGTAAGCCAAAACATGTGTTACAGAAATATGTTGTAGCATTAGTGGTACGTATAGCTTAGTTTACAATAGGTCACTAAATAATACTAAATAACAATAAATTATACAAAGATTATATTACATTGATTTAAACATGTATGTATTTGCACCCATGTTACTGAGGACATCGTTGCAAGATTCAATCACATTTTAAAATGTTGTAGATTGATCTTTTATATCTATTAAAATTACAGTCAAATAAATCTAAATCAAAAGCGGAATCGGCATCACAAACTTCGTTGTATTGTCTACACATACGAACTATGGGGTTATAATATGAAGTATTATTCCTGTAAACGTTTAAACTAAAAATTTTTGGCCTTCGAGCCCTATAATTAATATTTATATCTATGAAGGACAACAATGACGAAGAATCTACCTTGGAATGTACGATTTTGTACAGGAAAGTATAGTCACTGAGCCGGCGTCTAGTCTCCAATGAGAGCATATTAAAATAAGTTAATCTGTCTTGGTAAGACCTTAATTTTCGATGGAGATTGTATCTGAAACAAATAATTTTAAAACAGTTTTTTTGCAATCTCTCTATACAATTACAATGCACCTTGTAAAAGGGAGACCAAATAACCGCACAATACTCTGAAATAGAACGTACGAGCGTATTAAACAAATATATAAAACTCCGAGGATTTTTTAAAGGTTTTGTTATACGACTAATAAAATCAAGAGTTTTTGTACATCTATTAGTGACATAGCTGTAATGGTCATGAAAACTCAATTTATCATCAAATAATACGCCTAAATCTTTTGCAATTATTTTACGCTCTAAACATTGATCACCTAAATGATAATTAAATTGTACTTTGTTAATCTTTTTGGTAAACGAAATAACAAAACATTTTTGCACATTTAAAACCATACAGTTAGTAATACACCACTCCTGAATAGTGTCCAGATCATGTTGTAATTCAATGGCTTCCTTGACGGAGGTTATCATATTAAAAACTTTCAAATCATCGGTATATAATAAACTTTGACATTTGAGGTGAATAACGAGGTCATTGATGAAAATTATGAAGAATAATGGTCCTAAATGAGACCCCTGAGGAACTCCAGAAGTATTGAAAACAGGAGACGACACTTCTCCTTTGAGAGTGACGAGTTGAGTTCGTCTATTCAAGTATGATTCTATCCATCTCAAAAGTGATCCATGAACCCCAAAAGCGTTAAGTTTCTGACACAGTATGTAATGGTTAACCCTGTCAAATGCTTTAGAGAAGTCGGTGTAAACCGAATCAACTTGCGCCCCTCTTGCAAAAGCAGAACATAAATAATTTTTGTATTCAAGAAGATTAGTTACGGTCGACCTTTTTGGAACGAATCCATGCTGTTTTGGAGACAGGAGCGGTTGAACATGGTATTGTAATACATCATATACTAGAGACTCCAGTACCTTAGCGAAGCAAGAAAGAATACTAACTGGTCTGTAATTTTCACAAGATGATTTATCACCATTTTTAAAAATTGGAACTATTTGAGCTATTTTCCAATACGTGGGGAAGATGCCAAGTTGAAATGACTGATTAAAAATTAGACATAGTGGTATAGCAAGTTCATCAGCACACATCTTAATGAAGTAAGGAGGTATACCATCGTGGCCTGCACCTTTAGATGGGTCGAGATTTTTTAATTTAGTCGCTACATCTTGTAAAGTGACATTAATGTTGTAAAGACAATTTACATTATGATAGCTCATATTTAGGTCAGGGTTACCATTGTTGATATTACTATTATCCGAGTAAACAGAACCAAAATGTTTTGAAAATAGCTCGCAGATACCTCTGTGATCCGATGAACTAAGAGTACCATAGTTCATGGTGGACGGTATTGAATCTCTTGAGCTCTTTTTATTATTCACAAAAGACCAAAATGACTTTATGTTTGAGGTCAGTGTTTGTTCTATGCTAGAAATATATTTATTACAGTACTGATCTATAAGAAGCTTACTTCGAGTACGCAACATAGCAAAAGTGTCGTAATCGCGAGGGTTTTTGTATTTTTTATATAGTTTGTGATATTTCAACTTTTCTGCTATGCAACGTTTCAAAGCCGGAGTGTACCAAACAGGAAAATGATCTCTGCCCTTAGTAGTTTTCACTGTGTTATCATCAATAAGTTTATTTAGAATATTATAAAATGAAGTTACATTTGTATCAACGTTAGGAGAAGATAACAAAGTAAGCCAATCTATGTCCTTTAGTCCAACCTTAATTTTATCATAGTGGCATTTATAAAAATTCAGACGAACTTGTTTTTTATGCGATAATACCCGACTTTCAGAAATAGAAGTAATTGTAACACTAAGAGCAGGGTGATGTTTGTCCAAAAATCATTAACTTCAATGCCTTTAAGAGAAGAAAACACTAAATCAAGACAACGATTGTTAATATTCGTTATAAAATTGAACTGAGAGAGATTACATAAGTGATAAAAGTCAAGAAGCAAGTTAGCTCTGACATCTGCCACTGAACTTTGCACTGGGCTCACATTCATGTTCCATACAATATTAGGTACATTAAAGTCCCCTATACATACAAATTCATTAAAATCATTTGATTGCAAAATAATCTTCTGACAGTTGGTAAAGAATTCTATTAAGTTTCTAGTAGGCATATCGGGTGGTAAATAACAGACACAAAAATTTGTCATAATCTTATGCCCGGCACTTGGCAAAATACTTACCCAAATATCTTCAAAACTGCTCTCCCAAGAAAACTGCCGAATAACAGACAAAACATTTTTTAATTGCAAAAATAACCCCGCCCCCCTCAGCTGTAGTCGCGTTTGTAGTATGTCGATCCCTTCTTAATAAATTGTATCTTGCATCGAATATTTCCTCACTAAAAATGCTATCATTTAAATTCGTTTCAGTTAAACAAATCACATCGTAATCACTGTTCAATATGTTCAAGTAAATTTCATGAGTTTTGGATCTAAGCCCATTAACATTTTGATAGTATACATTCATTATGCAACAAAGAAAACAAAAAAGAGAAAAGTCAATAACAAAGGGTTTTTTTTTACAGAATTTACGGCGATAGTTTTTTTAAAGAATCAAGGTTTTTTACATGAATAGCATTAGAGGACTCATCCTTACGTACATATACACGACCAAATCGAACCCAAACAAACTTATAATTACATAATTTAGCAGCTTTGCGAGCTTCAGCAAAAATTATTTTTGAATCAGGACACAAATGCTCTTTGACATATATTCTCTTACACTCTCCTTTAATTCCCAAGTGACGAGAGCTTAGAGGATTACTTGAATGCTTCTTATTATAACGATGAACTGCAGAAATGAGCATATCCCGTTGACGCGGAGACGCTAAGGTCACTAATATGTTTCTAGGGTGAGTGGAAGATGAGTTCATCCTTGCAATGCGGCCGCAGGCTCGTAGAGAAGATTCGTCTATGTTCAACTCAACCAGATCAGCCAGTTTCTTAAATATTTCCAAAACGTTTTCATTCCGCGACTCGGGAACTGCCTGAATCTCAATGTTGTGACTTCGCGAAAGTCTGTCTAAAGCAGCATACTGGGCGTCCAATTTGCAAAGGCTCTCCCTTAATATTTGGTTTTCTTTTTTAAGACTAGCAATACTCGCATTTTGGTCAATTATTTTAATATTTAGAGCTTCCAGCTGGGTCCTGATCACTGTCTGCTGATCAGACAAAGCATTCGCGGTTTCCTTAAATTCGTGCTTAATTTGTTTAAAAGCCGAAGATATCTCAGTGTTAACCATGGTCTTTAAATCATCCTTTAAACCATTACGTAGGCTAGACATAAAATAATTTAATGATTCTTTTAATTTTAAGTCTAGAATATGTTCAATTTTTTCCATGGTAACCGATTCGCCTGTTATTGTATTTTGTTGGGGAATATTCGGTAAGTTACTACTAGTATTCTGTGTAAAATTGTCGAAAGAAATGTGCATTGAATCATCAACAACGGGCAACAAGTGCCTACGGACTGGAGTATTTGTATTTGATTTATTACGCTTAGTTAATCCTGCACAAGCGGGGCATATCCAAGATGCTAAAAACTCATCACTGAATGCGGCAAACTGATCATTTTTTATGTTCAGACATTCATAATGGTATTCTTGTTTACACAATCTACAATGAAGAAAACCACTAGAAAGTAGCTGACTATTGCAAGCACCACAGTTCATCATTGCAAAGTATTGATTGATAATTAACTGACTTCCAGCCCAGTACAGTATAAAGAAACGTAGTAGGTAGATGAATAACTCAACGGAGCTGTAGTCCCACGATAAACAAGCACAAGTAAACCTCGCGAGAAAAAGGACTTAAGCGCCGCAGAATCAGCGTCGCTTACGCGTTTCGCCGAGACACTTCACACAGCACTGTCACAAACAATGTTTAATTAGTTTATAAATTTGATTTTGTTATATTGACCTTATAATATCTTCCTAAATATCACTGAATGTTATTGTAATAGATGCACATACTTTTAAATAGAATAATTATGATAGACTTTCAACTAAAATCTCACTTTGGACTATGTTTTTACAATTATTTATACGAGCGATATCTTACACCCACTTTGTTAACTGTTTAACGGACTTACCTTTAAAGGACTTACCTTATCATTCGTCATGTTAGATGACAGCAACAGGGAGCCCTACAGCCCACGCCTCGCGCCCGCGCCCCGCACCTGGGTGTGCCTTGTACTCCGGTAACGCTAGACTTTGAGGTTTAACAAATATTAAACTTTCTGTTTTTTCACATACAGTTTCCAAACTTATGACTGAACCTAATACAGGATTTTGTGTCATTACAGGTATGTACGTATTGTATAAAATAAGGTGTTTATATTTTTGAACAATATCTTATGAAAATTAGTGTTAAAATTTACTGACATCTTAATAAGGAAGTAGTAATTGACGTTCTTGGCAATTTAGTGTCATATCCATCACGGAAAATTGGAAATCACCTATCTTTTAACTGTTTCTGATCATTGCTATTACTGTTATTCAGAATATTTTGTGCCAAATTCATTTTCGCTAGTCTGCTTATATAAATTTCGTATTGTGGATTCCAAATTTGTGAACAATACTCTAGAGAACTGCGTACCAAACTACAGTATAGTATTTTAACGAGTTTAATGCTACTAAATTGAGAAGTCGATCTTATAACAAAACCTTTGTTGGTTTTTTTTGCAACATGGTCTATATGCTTCTCATACGATAGTTTTGAGTCCAGTAATATGCCTAAGTCCATGATTTGCCCGACGCGGTTTAGTTCCTGACCCTTAAGGAAATAAGAAAAATTCAAAGGCTGAGGTTTACGCGAGAATATAATCTACTGGCATTTGGCGAGGTTTAAATCTAACTTATTATGAGAGCAGTATTTTTCAAACCTTCTTAAATCATCCTGTAAACGGATACAATCGTCTAGTGTTAGAATGTCTTTATAGATTTTCATGACGTCCGCGTACAGAAGAAATTTTGAATTCAAGGAGCAGGAGCCAACATCATTGATGAAAATGTTAAACATCAGGGGACCGTGTAAAGATCCTTGGGGAACTCCAGAGGGGATAAAGTGCCATGAAGAGCAATATCCATTCAATGCAACAGATTGAGACCTATTCTCTATATAAGATGTTAACCATCTATATAGATTTCCATGGATACCTGCACGCAGAAGCTTTTTGAGGAGAATTTCATGATCTATTCGATCGAATGCCTTGCTGTAATCGGTATAAATTGAGTCTATCTGCGCGCCAGCATCCATAGAGAATGTTACAGAATCTATAAAAGAAAGAAGATTGGTCGTTGTTGACCTGTTTTTCAAAAACCCATGTTGTTCTGGGATATATGAGTTTGATATTATAGATGTACTTATAATGAGTTAATAAAAGACTGATACTCGATCAGTACGAACATACACTCTTGACTAGAGCGGGCTGCACGCAGTTTCCGCGCACATTCGGTTATCTGTATATCCGGACTGGCCACACAGCACACAAGCGGGTGAAGAGGTCCACTCGGGAGTGCGACTGCGCTCCTTCGTAATGTGCGACTCTAGGCACTTAACGCACCTGGGGCTCGCAGTACAGTTGGCCGCCGCAAGCCCTTAAAATTGGCAGCGGTGGCACTGCCCGGGGTTGCCGCGGCAATGCGGCATCTCGACTGAGATGCCAGAGAGGCCGCAGATAGTGCGGGCCTCTCTGAAGAAGTCACAGGGTCTGGGCGTGTTGGTCAGGATGACCAATGCCAGGGCGAAGCGTCTGCCGTTTTTGCTGTGCATCTTATGCACAGCCTCAGCGGGAAAGCCTTGAGGATGATATCATTAGAGAACTCAAAAGCTTTAATTTTACGCTCTTCGGGGAGAGCATAAGTGTAGTAGGCATGCTGCCTTTGAGTGAGGAGACGAGTCAAGGCTCTGAAGTCCTCGATTGTGGGGACTTCAATTTTCACCCCCTCGGATAAATTCGTGGCTTTGGTGTAATTGATTTTGTTCTCTGCGCACATGCTAGAGATTTGAGGCCATTTGGCCTTTTCCCGTAGGAAGAAGTGGGGAGGGGTCTTGGCTTTCGCGAGGACCGGATTGCAGCACGAGGCTGGCTTAGTGGGGGCGGCGGCTGTGCCAGCGGGAGGCGTCACTTTTAGTGACATATGGGAGGGGACGGGCGACTGTGTCGCCGGGCAGGCGGTCGGTGCCGGAGACACCGGCCTGGAAGTGGGTGTCGGCGACACCGGGGCTTTCTTGCTCATTGGCGGAGGGCTCAGGGGAGCCTCGGCGCTACTGCTTGAGGCAGTGCGCTTCGGACGGCGGGACTTAGAGGTTGTGCATGATTCCGTCGAGGTTGCATTGTCTGTTTCGCACTCCATGCAGGAAGCGGAGTAAGTGGGGATGCTGTGAGGCAGCGGTGAGGCCTGAAAAGCCTGGGTGGCCTGAGGGAACTGCGGAGCCATGACACAAAGTGCCTGGAGTAGCACGTTTGTGTCAGGGAGGGGCCTAAAGTGGCGAGGCCAGCTAATTGCTTCGCAAGGTCCAAAGCCGCTTGCGAAGCCATAGCGGCGGGCTGGGGAGAGGGGAACGACAATATAGTAATATATTAAATATATAAGTTATGACCGACCTAAAAATCAAATCCTAACTAAGCCAGCTACCAGCAGTAGGGGGGATGGGGACGTCAGCAGCGGTGCCCCTACTTCGGACAGCACTGTTCCGTCACCCTGGGAAAGGCCCAGTGCAAATGGGATCAGGACTTCCGGTTTTTTACGGCCTGAAGGGCCAAAAAAGCGCACCGGTGCAACGCTCAACAGGTTTCGTTGGCACATTTAGTATCCACCTGTTCACGAAGTCTTGAGCTCAACGAACTTACACACACGAAGCAACACCTGGAACGGCGAAACCCGTCGACGTAGTTCTCGTGCGACGAAGTACAGCTGACGCAACCAGAACGCCGTGAGAACGGCGTTATTTATGAAAAAGATAATACGGTACGAGACTACACGTCGTGAAAACGACGGTATGAAATTGGGGGTGCTTAGCTAGTGCGGGGACTAGATAGCGGAAGGGCGACAGCGATCGACGTGTGAACGACTCCGCACGCAAACCAGTACACTTTATTAAAAACAAACATACGTTTCAGTGGTCTGTCGTACGAGGCGCAGTCGTCGCTCGTTGCCGTGACGTCACGTACCAACGACGACAGTTCGCGCCTCGCTCCCGGACTGCGTTAGGTTTGTGTTTGAAGTTTGGTAAAAAAATCGAATTCATTAGTCAGTATTATGCCACTGTGTTGAAATACAACTATTAATGCACGCGAAAATTGTATTTTTAGAAAAACAGACAATGTTCTTTATGACAGGGCTGAAAAAAAAAAAGGTTTTAATATGAGAGACATTTTCTTTCAAGAGTAACGATTTCTGGAATGTGCGTTGCGAAGAGTAAATATTAGGAGAGTATATAAGTGGAACACGCAAAAAGTTTTGAAAAAATAAATGTTCTATAGGTTATGTTTTTTATTACTTCTTTTCAAAGACCTCTTCTGAACCAATTTTCAAAGCAAATTTTCGAACGCAGTGAGCGCATCTCCTGGCGATGAAAACTGTTTTGAGCTGGTTTTTAATTTTAGGGAACAAGAAGTCAAACCAGGGCGATAAGGCTGGGTCGTCGCCTTTTTTACCAGTGTGTTGTTTTGGAAGTCCCTTGCCTTGATCGCGGAGTGAGCGGGTGCGTTCTCGTGGTGAAGCAAAAGACCTCGGAGTTCCATGTTCGGTGGCTTGTTGCTCGCAACAGCAAAAACTTCTGGCAAGCATTTGGTAGTGTACCACTCTGCATTGATGCTACTTTGGTCTCTTAAGGAAATTCCCAGTTAAGGAGAAAAAACTGGCAATCAAATTTTTACAGCGCTTCTCGAAGTTTCACTTCGTAGTCGTTGGTTTGTTTTGTAAACAGCAGTACTGTAACCCAAGATTCACGACCTGTTATGATATCGTAAACAAGGCGGGTTGAACCTGCTTTAAATTTATCAACCATATCATGGCACCATGCCACGCGCGCCGTTCTGAGCATCGGTGAGGCTGTGGGGTACAGTCATGGCTAAGTCTTAGGAAGCACGTCAGAATGCCATTCTCGCTCCGATCGCCACGCGGTGCGGACGTGCAAGACCCCGTTCTCCGTTGATCGGTCCTTTCCCGTTATTCCGTGGCGCTCAGTCTACTGACGTCACAGTTTAGCGTGTTGGTTCCGTGCTACGGTTTTCAAGGTTTTTCTACTCCGTCTGAGTGCTTTCGAAGTGCGATTTTTCTTTGCGACTAAGCCCCTTAGTCTTGAAAGTGCTGTGCTAAGTAGTGTTGTGCTTGTGCTGAGTGCAGTGTTGTGCCCAGCGTAAGTAGTCTGGTTTCAGTGCAAAGGATACTTAACGGTGACAACGAATTTGTACTGAACCAGTCCTTTTATTTTTATTTTATTTCTCTTCTCTATTTTATTTATTTTTCTTCTATTTTTCATATTTATTTTTATCATATCTGTGTGTTTTCGTATGTATTTGTCCTTTCTGTCGGTAAAGGTTGACCCTAACGCGGTCAACTCTTTACCTGCGTACCCTTTTTTAGGTTTCTAGGTAGCGGCCTTCGGCGTACTACTGTTAGTTTTAAGTTTTCCTCCCCAGCCCCCCTACCGCTGGTAGGGAGGTTAGCCGCTAGGATTTTGCTAGGTTTATAGGAACTAGGCATCCTTTATTATACTTATATTTATTAATATTACTTTCCCAACCCTCCCTAATGGATCCGCTAAGCGTTATTAACGCGTTCACCCAGGCGCTTGCTGCGGTAGGCGTCTACATCCCGAAAAGCATCATAACGCAGGCCTTGCAGGCATCAATCGCGTCCCCGGCCCCTCAGGCCTCAACCTCGGCCCCTCAGGCCTCAACCCCGGCCCCTCAGGCCTCAACCCCGGCCCCTCAGGCCTCAACCCCGGCCCTTCAGGCCTCCAACGTCGAGACCCCTCAGGTCTACAGCTCTTCCTCGTCTCCCGCCTCGTCCGAGATGGACTGCGAATCGGTCGCATCCTCTCACGCGTCGCGTCGCAAGCGTACCGCTCCCGGGAGCGACTCCGAACCCGCGTCTGATACGTCGTCAGATGCCGTCACCTTAACCGGCTCTCCTGAGCCCGCGTTTCAACTTGTCGCCAAGCGCTCCAAGAAGCGCTCGAAGAAAGCTTCGGTATCTTCAATACCCGAGCCCTCCCCGGTGTCTTCAACACCAGCCCCCGCGCCGTTAAAATTGCTCGAAGTAACCGCGCCTCCGTCGGTCCCATCGAAGCCAGCGTCGCGCTGCGCTCTCGTCCCGCCGAAACCTCAGCTCCCTCCGCCCGTCTTCCTGCGTGAAAAAGCGCGCTGGACCGCGGTTTCTAACTTGTGCAAAGAGCACGAAATTACTTAAAAGCAACCAATGCAGGCGACACAATTAAAATCCAGGTCGCGACCGTCGACGACTTCCGCTCGTTCACTCGGTTACTTTCTTTAAAACAAATAGCTTATCACACCTACGCCCTCCCGGAGGAGCGTAAGATCCGCGCAGTACTACGGGGCGTCCCGTTCGAGCTCGAGAACGAAGAAATCCTCGAGGAACTTAAGTCTCAGGGTTTCCCGGTCACAGCAGTGCACAAGATGCACTCCAACCGCGGTAGGCGTTTTCCTTTAGCATTAGTAATCCTGTCAAATACTCCCAACTCGAAGGAGATTTTCAGAGAGGCTCGCACAATCTGCGGACTCACGAACATCTCCGTCGAGTGTCCCAACCCCCGCGGTCATCCTGGGCAGTGCCACCGCTGCTAGCTCTATGGCCACGCAGCGGCTAACTGCTCGGCTCCCCCCAGGTGCGTTAAGTGCCTGGATCCACACATAACAAAGGAGTGCACTCGCACTCCTGAATCCACTTTCCCCCCTGCCTGTGTGCTGTGCGGCCAGTCCGGCCACACAGCAAACTACAGGGGTTGCCCGCGCGCTCCGCGCTCCACCGTCAAGAGGGTCGCGCCTAAACCGGCGCCACCGCTCACCTCCGCTAACTTCCCGCCGCTGCGCAACCGGGGTCTCCCGGAAGCAAAGCCCCTTCAGCCGCCGCCTACTCAGCCTCTGTCTTGGAGGCAGCGTCCGGCCGTTCCGCCTGCACCTTCCCGACCCATCCCAGCTCCCGCAGCTTCCGTAGGGCCGCGTCCCGCTCCGTTATCCGTACCTCAGTCGTCGTTGGCTGAGGATATGAAGACCGTGTTCGACGTTATTCAAAACGTCGATATTAACGAAATTTCCGTACTCGCACGCAAACTGCGAGCAGCCCGCTCTCCTCAAGAGCGTTTATTCGCGTTAGCCGAGCATCACTCGCTCCTAAGTTCGTTGTAAATTCTTTTATTTTTGTATAAATTCGTAAATAAGTAAATTATAATGTCTAGACCCGCGAATCCCGCGTCCAGTCGTATTAAACCCAAGGGCTTATCCTTAGTATCTTTTAACGCTCGTAGCCTTAGCACTAACCTTCCCGAGATTAAACTGTTCCTTCAGAACAAAGAACCTGACTTATTCCTTCTCCAGGAGACATGGCTTACTCCAAACCGCTCCAGGGGATACGCTATTCCTAAGTACGCGTTTACTCGCAACGATAGACCCAACTCCGACGGTTACAACGGCACCGCTATAGAGACTAAAGAGGCTTCCATTGCTGTCCTCTCCCTACCCCTCCTCTCCTCAACATGGAGGCCACTGTGTGTAGATTGGCTATGATTTTAGACTTTAACTCCAAACATACTGACTGGACGTGCCTATCGACCAACACCAGCGGTATCGCTCTCCTCGACATCACTAACTCCCTTGACTTAGACGTCATATCCCCCATCACTCCCACTCACTATCCCAACAACCCGACCTATTCTCCTGACATCCTCGACTTTGCAATTATCAAGCGAATCAATCTTGATCTCAGGTCCATCGAACCGCTCGATGACCTAGGCTCCGACCATCGCCCCGTCTCCCTCGTGCTAGGCGCGCCTAACGATAACGTCACATCTCCTAAGACCTTTACCAACTGGAAAGGCTTTAAAAATACATTAGTTTCAGCTTTAGAGGCACCGAACTCTCCGCTCGCGATTTAGCCCGACCAATTAGACAGCCCGATTAAAATAGATTCAGTAGTCGATACTCTCACTGATGCTATCAACTCAGCCATCAGCGACAACGTAATCATTGCTAAGCAAGGCAAACCTGCGCTTCCCTTAGCCGTTAACAATCTCATTAAAGCTAAGAACGCGGCTCTCCGGAGAGCCAAGAAATATCCGACGCCCGCATATAGAACAGCTGCGAATCAGCTTCAACGTAAAGTTAGGTCTCACCTCGCGGAACTCCGTGACACTCAGTTTAACGATCTCATGGAGAATATCTCCCCGTCCCACCAAGCGTATTATCGAATGGCCCGAGCTTTACGCGTAGACACCGCCTCTCACGTTCCTCCTCTCACTCGTCCCGACGGCACCATTGCCTTCGAAGTCGAAGAGAAAGCCGAATGCTTCGCCGACAGCATAGTGGCACAATGTTCGCCCAGCACGCAACCCGCGGATCCCTCCCACATCCAGGCGGTGGAGGACGAAGTTCTCCGCAGAGAATCTCTCCCTATCACCGACGACCCCGTCACAGTCTCTAATGATGAAATCTTGCTTCTCATTAGAAAGCAAAAGTCCAAAAAGGCTCCGGGTGCGGATGGAATTTCCAACCACGCACTTAAGCACCTGCCACAGCAGGTGCTTACCTTGTTAGCTATCATCTTCAATGCCTGCTTCGACCATAGCTACTTTCCAAAAGCCTGGAAAGAAGCGACAGTCATAGGCATTCCCAAGCCGGGTAAACTTCTGAACATCCCGGCTAATCACAGACCCATCAGCCTCCTCAAGGCAATGTCTAAACTTCTCGAAAGAGTCATACTCTCTCGAATGCGGAACCATCTGTTTCCAACGGATGGCGACCCTCTCATTATTCCCCACCAGTTCGGCTTTCGCGCTAAGCACTCCTGCCCTCAGCAAGTCCATCGAATCGTCGAGTACATTCTCGAAGGATTCTATCCGCATCGTAAAAAATCAATCGCGGTTCTCTTTGACGTAGCCAAGGCATTCGACAAAGTCTGGCACAGCGGTCTCGTTTTTAAACTCTATAAAATAGGCTTACCGGTTCGCCTAGTCAGATTAATCGCGTCGTTTCTTAAAGACCGTACGTTTCGATTCAAACATGAAGGCACGCTCTCCGCGCCTCGTCCCATAAAGGCTGGAGTCCCGCAAGGCTCAGTCCTCGCCCCTCTGCTGTACACCGTGTACACTAATGACATGCCCATCCCGCCGAAAGGCGTCGAACTCGCCCTCTTTGCAGACGATACCGCCCTTTACACTAAAGGTAAAAGGATCCCGTATAACATCACCAGACTCCAAAAGGCCGTAAACGCCCTCGGTGTTTGGTTTCAAAAATGGCGTATCGATGTCAACCCAGAAAAGAGTTCTGCCATTCTATTCGACCACAAACGTCGTAATCGCCGCAACGATCCCCACATTCGAATGTTAGGTATTCCCATCCCCTGGAAGCGCAGTATCAAATACTTAGGCGTCACCTTAGATCAGACGCTTTCTTTTAAGCCACACGTCGATAGAGTAACGAAACTCGTGCGTTTCTACTTAAGCCGCTTAAATAGTATGATAGGTAGAAAAAGTAAAATGTCTTTTAGAAATAAACGTACGCTTTATAAGGTCTGCGTTAGACCCGTCATGTCATATTCTTCGCCAGTCTTTGCCCACGCCAATCCCTCCGTCCTGTATAAGCTGCAGGTAGTTCAAAATCTCTTCTGCCGCAGGGCCACAGACGCACCTTGGTATGTGCGCAACGCGGACCTGCACAGAGATCTTGAACTACCTACAGTGCAACAGCACCTCAAAACACTCTCAGAATCGTTCTTCAAACGCGCCGAATCCCATCCCAATCATCTTGTTCGAGATTCAGTCTCATATACTGCTCCTGTGTTAGATTCGAAATTCAAAGTCGCTAGGCCGAGAAACGCGCACACGGGCGAACCTACGCAGTTAACTTTAGCTCTCGAGGCCCTTCAGGCCGCAAATCCTAATTCTAACGTAAATTCTAATTCTAACGTAAATCCGAATTAATGCAATTTTTATTTTTTTTTTTCATTTTTAATGTTTTTATTTTTACTTTTCATTTTTGAGCACCTTCAGTGCTATGTGAATCTCAGCGGGTGACCCCTTAAGGGCCCCGCTGGCGCGGCCTCTTTCTCCAATTGGCCGTCGCTCAGATGAAGGCTGAGTGGCAAAAATGCACGAGCCGACAGGGGGTTTTTTAGTGGGTATGGTTCTGGTAGGCGTCGGGACGAGTCCCACATAACTCCGATCGCGCGCGCGGAGTATGCGTCAGAGCATTTTTTATGTCCTCCTGGCCTTCCTGTGGAGGGGAACCAAAAAAAAAAAATCAGAATGCCGCGACATTTCAGTATAGAGGTTAATATGAATTATTATAAGTTAAGAAGAAAATACATATACGTTTGACATAACAGAAATAAAAGAAGGAAAAGATTCTGACTTGCTCCGTCAGATGAGCAAGATATAATATATTAAAAATAGTATTAAATAAAATATTTAAAATTTATAATATTCGTTGGTGGCAATCCCGAGTTGATGGAGGCGCCGGGTAAGAAATACGAAATAGCAATGCAGAAATTTACTGGATTGCAAGGGAATGTAGAAGATTTCCTAAATAGTTTTAACATCGTCGCAACGTTAAATCGCTACAGCAAGGAAGAAAAAAAAGTAGTTATCGCCGCTTATCTTGAAGGGCCAGCACTAAATTTTTTCTCGCAAGTCTCCAATAACTGCAATACATTTGAAGAGTTAAAAAACGAACTGATCAAAGCATTTCCCACAGACGTCGATCATTTGGCGAAGTTTTACGAAAGGGAGCAGAAGACTGAAGAAGATATTTTAATTTACTATTATGCATTAGACGCACTTGCGGTCAAGGCTGGTCCAGCGATTTCAGAGAGCACATTTATACGACAATTCTTACGCACCTCTTCATATACTAATAATTGCCAATTAGCTTCACAAGTGTTGGATAGCAAGAAAACGCTGAAACGAACGATCATGCAAATGCATTAAATATTTCATGACGCACCCGAGGTAAAGTGGGATGGTAATGGGGGGATAAAGTGGGACGTCACGTCGACGGTGGCGTCTACATATACAGCTCCGAGGGACGCAGGCGATATGGATCCGAGTCCCTATCTCAAGTAAGTTCGTTCCATTTATTTGCTTTCAGATATGCGATTTTGACACTATTGCGTTATTAGATACAGGGCACGATCTGTTCATCAAAGCCGTAAATGGCAATAAATTAAATTTCTTGGGAAGCACGAAGACATTTATCGTTATCTCAAGCAGTAAGTGATTTTCTCGTACAAAAAATTTACACGAAATTCGGTAGGGTGCGAGAATTGCTAACCAATAGAGGCTCTATTTTTACGTCGAGATTAGTTAAGAACACGCTGTGAGAATTCGGTGTGCGACAATGCCTTGCAACCACTATGCACCATCAAACGTTAGGTCTTGTAGAACGATTAAATCAAACTATTTCACACATGTTAGCTAAATATGTAAACTCAACACAACGTAATTGGCGTCAATTTTTGTCATTAGTAGTATATGCTTATAACTGTGCCAAACAAGCTTCCACTAAGTTTTCATCATATTATTTAATGTTCGGTAGGGAACCTGAAGTTCTGTCCGATGAAAGATTAAATCCCAACTTGAATATTGAAAATTTCGAAGTCAGGAGGAGTAGATATAGTAATGATGTGAATTTGGCACGAGAGAACTCTCGTAAAGCTCATTTGGCGCAGAAGAGGCTATATGATAAAAAAGCTTCATCTATTATTCTTCAGACAGGTCAATTTGTATTATTGCATAACCCGAAAAGATTGTCTGGAATGGGTAAAAAACTTAGCTGACCATTTAAAGGTCTACAGGGTAGTTTTTTGAGAAGGACGGTGATGACCAAGTCTGAAACCACGAGAGTTAGGGAAAAGTCGTGAAAGGAGTCATGCCCTCGATTTATAAGAAAACAATAACAGCATATTTATTTTTTCGAAAATGTTTTACTTAAACGGAAATGGAACCGAATGATTTAAAAAAAAATTACATCCTGTATTATTGAATCAATGGATTCTGTTGCTTATAAAGATCAATCTTTTCAAATAAACGTTTTACTAAAAATTAAAGGAAATAGCAATTTTTTATACGTTTAAACGTACATACGTCTCTCTAGAGACTTTACTGCATTTGATACCATGACAGGATTTATCCTCGATAAAATATCAAGCAATGAGCTTTGTACGCTCTCAACTTTTTCGTAACGAGCTTTGTAAAGTTCGTTCTTGACGTAACCCCATAAGAAATAATCAAGTGGTGTAAGATCGGGTGATCTTACCGGCTATATCACTGGACCATGAGTGCCAATCCATCTATCCCCAAAATGTTAATTTAGCCTATCTCTAACCATAAGGCTGCTATGAGCTGGAGCCCCGTCTTGGAAATACAGACCCCGTATCCTCGCTATTGGCAAAATCTCAATTTCTTCAAACACGTTTTTTAAAATTTCGACATAAATCATGACTTAAAGTGCCGCTGTAAATCTTTATGAAAAAAATTCTGCTTTCTGGGATTCTACACCAACAGTTAAACAAAAATTTAATGTGGCTCTATTCTTCACGTGTTCGTAATGGATTCTCTTGAGACCAGTAATGTTCATTTTTCCGATTGTACATTCCGCTATTTGAGAAGTTTGTTTCGTCAAGCCAGTGGCAAAACTCCAGGCGCCTTTCATTATCACCTGGATAAAAGTTTTGAACAACTCGTCCATAACGATAGCACATGTATTTATCTTTTTGAAGAACTGTATAAACGGTGCTCCGGGAAACTTGAAGGTTCGTTTCTGCTTCACGAGTTGCAGCACTCGGATACCATTCGAAAAACGTAAATATTGCCAGTTCTAAATCTTCGTTGACGATTCGTGAACTTCATGTCAATGGTTTTTTGTAACTTCCAGTCGCTTTTAAGTTACTAGCCATAGTTCACTTTACATAGCAAACACTTTTTCCGAGGGTAAAGAGCGCTGTGGGTATTTGTTTTGATACCAGCTAAGTGCGCGAACTATGCTTCTACTATTAAAAAATAGGCCTCCATCAAATCAAATCGTTCAGTATTTGATAAATCCATTCTTAGAAAGATCTTTTTATTGTCATAAACCAACACAAACATCTCAATTCGAAACAAAACAATTTTTCGTCATCATTCGAAAAATCATTCGAGTCCATTTCCGTCAAAAGTAAAAGATTTTTGAAAAAAATAAATATGCTGTTATTGTTTTCTTATAAATTGAGGGCTTGACTCCTTTCACGACTTTTCCCTAACTCTCGTGGTGTCGGACTTGGCCATCACCGCCCTTCTCAAAAAACCACTCTGTATATCGAATATGTAGAGGTTTAAGTAACAACAATTATTTAATAAAGGCGGTGAATGGAAGTAGAGAAATAACTGTCCATGTCAATCGGCAGAAACCTTTTATTTTGCGATAATTTTATTGAGTTCATTATATTAAAAGTCTATATGAATTATAATTGTAAATATGTTATTTTCTATTTTTTAGGCTAAAATGAGGTGACATTAGCCTGACATATATATCAATCTGAAAAATATAGGATTGATGTAAATATGTTGATAATAACGTAGTAAATGTCATTATACGTTATCATTAAGAATGTGTGGTGGCATATATGTGTTACATTCTAATTGGATGGATATTCTAATATACTAATATGTTCTCCGTTTTTCATATTGTGAATTATAACGGAATTGAGATAGCAGCCACTAGCAGATGAGATGGCAGTCACTAATTGATGAGATGGCAGTCACTGAGGGATGAGGATTGATGACAACCCTCTCTTGGCGATACGGAAAATAATGAAATTAATGTTATATTGTCTTAAAAGTTGTTATATGTAATGATTCATAAAGATCTTTTTGCGTTGTGTTTCACTGAGTCCTTATCTGGCGATGGAACCGAGGGGCGTTCATTCATAATCAGGCAGTGGCGTGCTCTGCTGGCTGCAGGTGACATGCTGGTTATCAATGCTGCGATAAGGTGAAATTATCTGCCAGGGACGTGAAACAACGAAATAACATCTCTATAACGGTTCTGGCTCGCATCTCATCATTCCGTAAGAATATTTAACATGTGATTAGGAAACATTATATTGAAAGTAGCTTAGGCGACGTTCGCTTGCTTGGAATTCCTATCGAAGCAGTTATTCCTTGGATCATGGTGAAGACATTGCTTTTGTAATATTATATTTATTCTTTGTGCGTAAAGATTTCACACCAAACACCAGGAATGACCTAATCGACAGGGGCAGTCTCTCCTGAGGCCGTCGTACAAATACATCCTCGTTCAGGCAGGTAGTTAGAAAAACTTTGTAAGAAATTTATCCACCCAACCTTGTTTGTGTGAATAAATTTCATGTGGGCCGTGACGATCGGCCAATCGTCACAGCCAAGCCTTAAAAAGCACGTCAGAATGCCGCGACATTTCAGTAAGGGGTTAATAAAATATATTTAAATATACGTTTGACACAACAGAAATAAAAGAAGCAATACATTCTGACTTGCTCCGTCAGATGAGCAAGATGTAATATAATAAAAAAGTAT
The DNA here is from genome assembly GCA_923062675.1 of Marasmarcha lunaedactyla. Lineage (NCBI taxonomy): Eukaryota > Metazoa > Arthropoda > Insecta > Lepidoptera > Pterophoridae > Marasmarcha > Marasmarcha lunaedactyla. Next base: position 23,018,329 of record OV281358.1, read on the forward strand.
TAAATAAAATTTATAAAATTATTTTCAATTACCACGAGTTGGTGGTAATCCCGAGTGTACCCAGCGCGTAAGGCAAAGGTGGTCGTGTAGAATATCATGAACTATTCCCGATCCAATTGTAGATTGTGCTGAATCTCCGTATGTGATTACCCTATTTTTTTGGATAAAATTTTTCACTTGTAGCACGTTCTCTTCCATAACAGCAGCCATAGGAAGACACCTTCTTTCATTATCCTTAAACTTTTGGCAACTGCACTTGAATTAATTATACCAGCGGTCCACAGTTGCTTTAGAAGGCGATTCGCTCATAAAAGCTAATTGAAGTCAATTAAACTATTTATCAGGTTTCAAGTTGGACTTAAAATCTTAAAAATAAATTGCACGAAAATGTTTTCGATGCAGATCAATTTTTCTATGACACACATAGTTTTATAACGCTGGTAAACAAATTTAGAGGGAAATTTACAATTGAACAATTATTGTACGAGTTACGCACTAATTTATGGACTGTTTTAGGTCGCGCTGCTGCTGATAATAAACCACGGAACTTTAGGGATGTCTTATATTGATTAATAATCGCTAAATTATATTAAATTAAATGAGAATGAGAGAAAATGAGTGAATATGAGAGTTAAGAGCACTCGGGCGTGTCTGTGAATCGACTGACGTGGAGCGGCCGGTGTAACGACCGCATCGCGCTGTCTAATTTGCCGATTAGACAAATCACCATAATTACGACCTAGATTCATAAAATGCTTCGAACAATTATATTCTTACTTTTTAATATTCGAATTTTTTAAATAAATTCTAACTCGCCAGCCATCCGTACATAAAAACTATCTTTCGCGAAACTTGCTGAGTGGGCTGGTGTGGGTACCGACTGAGATAGTGTGTTATCTTATCCTACTTCGTATTAAGTTTGTATGCTATAATGTTTGTTACTCATGAAGCAAAAACGGTTGAACGGATAAATTATATTTAGCAAATGGATAGAATTACCTATAGTATCATGTTATATAATAAGGTACAGGCTAACTTTATCCCGAATTTTTGATGGGATCGAGAATGAACAAAGGAGAACTAAGTAAAAAAACAATTAATTATTCAAAACGCATTTTATTGTTAATTGCTCCATTATTCATCGAACATAATTCATTGTTCAATCGTAATTTTGCTGAGTCATGCATATTTTATCAGGTTTGTGTTAGGGAATCCAGATTTACGATTCTGAATGCCTTTAGTGTGTTCACTTTTTTCTCACTTAGTGAAAACGAACGAGGGTATGCACTTAGTTTGCTTTCGTTTTAAAATTTTACTTTACTAAAATACCGAAACGCACTGGTAAACTGGCTTAATCCCATGATGATCAAAATGTATGTTCAGGATAATCGAAAAAGTTTTTAGTATTGCAATTTAAAACGAAATGTCATATTACACCTGTACTGTTTCATTATTTCTTAAAGAATAGTGCGCTGTCAAATATTGATTTAGAAATGACCCAAAGCAACCCGCGCCAATGGAAGCGCTCTGAGCATGTAACTTATACCGTTATTGAGTTTTAATATCGCTCCTGTGTCTGGAATTTCATTTGACTTTCAGCGGGCTTATTAAAATGGCTAGGACAGAACGACATAAGATAATTTGAAATCAAGTGACTCTACATTTTGCTTTACAGGTAGGTTATTTGAAGATAACAGATAAAATAAATAAGTGTTACTTTAATTTTTAACACTCAGGTAATATAATTAGTATGAATAAAAGGAACAACGTTTTCTCACTATGACTTATTATTATTATGTATCATCTGACCTGTTAGTTTCTAGGAACATTGAATGTGGGGGTATAACGTGGTCAAAACTATGTAATACTCGTAGGCCCCCCCCCTGTCCCAAACACGCATTTATTAGTCGTCGAGGACACAAGCTTAGTCTTCGCCACGTGACATATTCACGTCTCACACACACAAATGTTAGTCCCCAGCGAGAGTGGAACCCGCAACTTTTGGTTCTCCAGGAAGGTCTCTTACTATCAACTGAGCCATGTGATGTGTTAATGATAGTGTGTAGTTTTTTAATAATTAATGAAGCAACGTTGAACGTTACTTGTATTTCTTATCAATGAATAATGCTAAAACTACAACAAAAACATTAAGAAATCGTTATTTTACGAAAGAACCAAGGAAAGTATGTATAATATTTGCATAAACCTGTTTTATAATTCAAACAATCGTCGAATAAACATCCTGACGCAACGGCTGGCACCGCGCAGTCCGCTTAGGGCTGTCACTGAGGCTTGTGCGCGACGCACAAACCTAGCATTTGTAAGAAGGATCCGGTTCGTCTGCAACGTTACGTATTTTCTTATTATACTATGATAATATTTTACTGTAGATATCTAGTATTATATAATAAAAACTGTAAAATAAAACACAAATAAAATCGCGGAAAAGAAAATTGTAAAGAATATACCATTTTCTGTCCCGTAGTTTTGCCTTTATAGACGAGGTCCGGTATTGAGTTCTCACGGAACGAAAGGTTTCGTAACAATATTTGTTTCCTTCAACGTACGTCGATGTCAGCAGAAAAAAGGTTAAAAGGAAACAAAGCTTATCTCATTCAATAGTACAAAATTTATTCAATAAATGAACGGTATCTACCCACATTTTTGTATCACACACAATTCTTATCAAACTTATTTGTACAATATTTACAATCCTAATACTAATAGTATAAAATATTACACATTTCAACAAGTTATTAACTAAGAATAAAGCTAATTAACTGACAAACTTATTACTATATGCAGCCCCAAACGAAACCAAGTTTGGGCTATGGACGAACACTGAGCCAAGAGAAATGCAATAAAAACATACAGTCTGGCAGTCTATATACACAAGTTGTCCGCCAGGACGAGCGCACGACCGTGGCGGAATGATGCGGAGTGGAGAATACTAAGATCATGACTCCGTGTAATCAGTTAAACACATTTCATTTGTCTTCTAATTGTTATACTTCAAAAATGTAATGTGAAATCGCAAATTCTTTTTTAAACATAACAACACATTTAAGGGATGTTAATACCTGTGCAGGATTCGTAGTGGATACTTCAAGTGAGTCCGTTCCACTACTTGCATTCTTAAAAAATGTGTAGACTAGATTTTATTGATTTTATATAAATACTTAAGTATTTGGAAAAACACAACAAATATCCGAAAACTATACGAGAAATTTTCAAAGGCAATTACGTGACCCAAATAATTCCTTACATTTGTAATATTATGTAATGTATAGGCGAAAAACAGTAAAGTAAGATTTTAAGTAACACTTTCTATGAATTGACTTTCTCTGTCTGTTCGAGCGCGGAGTGGGGGGCTGCGGCGCGATTCAAAAGGAAATCTAGATCGGTCGATATTTTATAGAGCACCTTTTCCGAGTCCGGAGACTTGTACACTCGGTACCAGTCGCGGTTCACTTGTGCGATGTTCGACTTGCTCGCGGGGTCGTCGCTGTTCACTCCGATGGACGGCAGGCTCGTCGTCAGTTGTCGTTTCGGTCGCTTAAGACAGCTTTTTACGGCGGGAGAGGGACAGACGGACACGTCAGGATTGGACTGCACGCAGATGTTGCAAGGTTGTCTGTGCGGCGCGTGCTGCAGTTGGAGGCAGGGATCGTAGTGTACCGAGCAGCTCACCGTCGGAGAGAGAGGTTCAGGGATTTGTTTGTGTGTCACTAGCGGGAAGCAGACGACCGGTGGGTGGGGAGTGTGTGCGGGCTGCGCGTGTATGTGTGACACGAGGTCGCAGACGGGGTGGCGCTCCACGCAGCGTACGATGTCCGCGCGACCGTCCGGCGTGGATTGCCTCCTGGAACAATACATATTGTTTGGTGTTCACAATTCTTAATGTAAAAATAAAAATGAAGGCAAGAAATGTTCCCCAGACATTAAATGGGATTAAGACGGCCCTTCTCCCCACCAGTACATGACAACCCCGAATTGCACAACATCTCTGGTTGAGTAATACAGACCTTGTAAAGCAATTTGCGACTCTCCCTACTAATATAATAAAAATGTGAAAGTTTGTGTGCGCCTATATCTTTTTGAAATATAACTATGTTCTTTTAATAAGTGTCACCTCATTTGTAATGAAAAACACTGGATTACGCTTGTGACTATACGATACATAGCTGCACTTCAAGGGATTCAAGTCCAAATCATTATCGTCACAATATTGTTCCAGTCGCCTGAGATCCTCTTGCAGCCACAACATTGGCTACGGACGATATTAAAAGAAAACACCTTCATGTCGTCAGCCAAGCATGACAAGTGGGAGCTGTGGAAGAATATCAATGATATTACTTCTGTAACGGCCCTTTTTCTTGAAATTGACTGTTTATTTATGGCCCTATGGGGCTTTTAAATTTCACCGGACATTGTAGCTTTGCGCTGACAGCGCTTAGCCGGATTTTAAACTACTCCTACATACGATACGCCTAAGGCACCCGTGGGGGCACGGACCTCGGCTTAGGACGCCGTATATTGAACATTGGTTCGGCAGGGTCATTTACCAAAGAACCAGCAAGAAACTCAGCAGGAATGCGTACGTTAGCCTGGCCATCGGTGGGTTCTGTTACGGAGCGGGTCTCGGTTAAGTTTAAAAAAAAAACTTTTTAATTACACAAACGATTATTTATTTATAAAAACACAGAAAAAACTACACGCGACGGAGGTCCAATCCAATACTGAATAAAAGTAACGATTTCTAACGCGGTTTAGACTTACGTCGGCTTCCTATTGCATTGACAACTGTACGCGACGGAGGTCCAATCCAATACTGAATAGAAGTGAAGATTTCTAACGCGGTTTAGACTTACGTCGGCTTCCTATTGCATTGACAACTAAACGCGACGGAGGTCCAATCCAATACTGAATAGAAGTGAAGATTTCTAACGCGGTTTAGACTTACGTCGGCTTCCTATTGCATTGACAACTATACGCGACGGAGGTCCAATCCAATACTGAATAGAAGTGACGATTTCTAACGCGGTTTAGACTTACGTCGGTTGCCTATTGCATTGACAACTGTACGCGACGGAGGTCCAATCCAATACTGAATAGAAGTGAAGATTTCTAACGCGGTTTAGACTTACGTCGGCTTCCTATTGCATTGACAACTGTACGCGACGGAGGTCCAATCCAATACTGAATAGAAGTAACGATTTCTAACGCGGTTTAGACTAACGTCGGCTTCCTATTGCATTGACAACTGTACGCGACGGAGGTCCAATCCAATACTGAATAGAAGTGAAGATTTCTAACGCGGTTTAGACTTACGTCGGCTTCCTATTGCATTGACAACTGTACGCGACGGAGGTCCAATCCAATACTGAATAGAAGTGAAGATTTCTAACGCGGTTTAGACTTACGTCGGCTTCCTATTGCATTGACAACTGTACGCGACGGAGGTCCAATCCAATACTGAATAGAAGTGAAGATTTCTAACGCGGTTTAGACTTACGTCGGCTTCCTATTGCATTGACAACTGTACGCGACGGAGGTCCAATCCAATACTGAATAGAAGTGAAGATTTCTAACGCGGTTTAGACTTACGTCGGCTTCCTATTGCATTGACAACTGTACGCGACGGAGGTCCAATCCAATACTGAATAGAAGTGAAGATTTCTAACGCGGTTTAGACTTACGTCGGCTTCCTATTGCATTGACAACTGTACGCGACGGAGGTCCAATCCAATACTGAATAGAACTGAAGATTTCTAACGCGGTTTAGACTTACGTCGGCTTCCTATTGCATTGACAACTGTACGCGACGGAGGTCCAATCCAATACTGAATAGAAGTGAAGATTTCTAACGCGGTTTAGACTTACGTCGGCTTCCTATTGCATTGACAACTGTACGCGACGGAGGTCCAATCCAATACTGAATAGAAGTGAAGATTTCTAACGCGGTTTAGACTTACGTCGGCTTCCTATTGCATTGACAACTGTACGCGACGGAGGTCCAATCCAATACTGAATAGAAGTGAAGATTTCTAACGCGGTTTAGACTTACGTCGGCTTCCTATTGCATTGACAACTGTACGCGACGGAGGTCCAATCCAATACTGAATAGAAGTGAAGATTTCTAACGCGGTTTAGACTTACGTCGGCTTCCTATTGCATTGACAACTGTACGCGACGGAGGTCCAATCCAATACTGAATAGAAGTGAAGATTTCTAACGCGGTTTAGACTTACGTCGGCTTCCTATTGCATTGACAACTACACGCGACGGAGGTCCAATCCAATACTGAATAGAAGTGAAGATTTCTAACGCGGTTTAGACTTACGTCGGCTTCCTATTGCATTGACAACTGTACGCGACGGAGGTCCAATCCAATACTGAATAGAAGTGAAGATTTCTAACGCGGTTTAGACTTACGTCGGCTTCCTATTGCATTGACAACTGTACGCGACGGAGGTCCAATCCAATACTGAATAGAAGTGAAGATTTCTAACGCGGTTTAGACTTACGTCGGCTTCCTATTGCATTGACAACTGTACGCGACGGAGGTCCAATCCAATACTGAATAGAAGTGAAGATTTCTAACGCGGTTTAGACTTACGTCGGCTTCCTATTGCATTGACAACTGTACGCGACGGAGGTCCAATCCAATACTGAATAGAAGTGAAGATTTCTAACGCGGTTTAGACTTACGTCGGCTTCCTATTGCATTGACAACTGTACGCGACGGAGGTCCAATCCAATACTGAATAGAAGTGAAGATTTCTAACGCGGTTTAGACTTACGTCGGCTTCCTATTGCATTGACAACTGTACGCGACGGAGGTCCAATCCAATACTGAATAGAAGTGAAGATTTCTAACGCGGTTTAGACTTACGTCGGCTTCCTATTGCATTGACAACTGTACGCGACGGAGGTCCAATCCAATACTGAATAGAAGTGAAGATTTCTAACGCGGTTTAGACTTACGTCGGCTTCCTATTGCATTGACAACTACACGCGACGGAGGTCCAATCCAATACTGAATAGAAGTGAAGATTTCTAACGCGGTTTAGACTTACGTCGGCTTCCTATTGCATTGACAACTGTACGCGACGGAGGTCCAATCCAATACTGAATAGAAGTGAAGATTTCTAACGCGGTTTAGACTTACGTCGGCTTCCTATTGCATTGACAACTGTACGCGACGGAGGTCCAATCCAATACTGAATAGAAGTGAAGATTTCTAACGCGGTTTAGACTTACGTCGGCTTCCTATTGCATTGACAACTGTACGCGACGGAGGTCCAATCCAATACTGAATAGAAGTGAAGATTTCTAACGCGGTTTAGACTTACGTCGGCTTCCTATTGCATTGACAACTATACGCGACGGAGGTCCAATCCAATACTGAATAGAAGTGAAGATTTCTAACGCGGTTTAGACTTACGTCGGTTGCCTATTGCATTGACGTCAATGCAATGGGAAACTCAGCGATCTTATTTTATATACTAAATAATGCAAATTGAAATATAACCCCACCGGTGGGTAACATCGGTACCTGTCCGAGCATTGAGCCTTGTGTTAATGCGCTAGGGACGGTCTAACAACCAGGTGTATGACATCAACTGTCTGCAACCTAATATCAAACCACTGATTTCAGATATTTTCTATTATAGGACAACAATATATAATAGGTATCAACGACGTCCATCTGATAACCCTCATCCGTGGCGTCCATTATAAGTTATTCAATAGCACGAGGCTAGACACGGTTGAACGACCCTTCAGGGACCCGTGCTGGGTCAGGCTGAGCGTATGTTGATGAGAAAAGTAAAGCTGGCTATATACGAATTATTAGAAAACCTTGGCGACTAAACACTATTTGGAGATCGGACGATAATAAATGACTTAAGTCTTAGGAACTTTTTTAAGATCAGGTTATACAGGTTATAAAAGCACTCTTCCAAACTAAAGGAACCGTACCTCCACTAATCGATTTATTTCAAAAGAGGTACACAGATGGTGTGGTAAGAAAAATTGCTGAAGACTATCCGGTTCTGCAGGTTTTGAGGGGTTAAGAATTTTTAAAAGGATGTTTACACTACTCACACCTACATAAATTGTATTTATATCAGAAACACTGGCATTAACTGTAGAACTTCTAGAGGAATCCGTAGTCTGCTGAGTATGGTTGATGTGGTTGTTCGGATTTAAAAATTTGAGTGAAAGTATTAAGTACAGACCTTTCGAATTTCGGGCAACTTGGCATTTAGTGAGACTTATTTTTTAACTTAATGTGAGACACAGATGCTTAGGGTTTTACTTATTCAATTTGATACAGAAGATGGTTTGCCGATTTTTCTATTTTCCTTACATGTTCACGCAAGATTTTATATAATTCTTCATCAGACCTATTAGCCTAAGTCAAATATTTACGCAAAAAATAATTATGCTTTTCTTTTACAGCCTTTTTAAGCGATACGACCTAGCAACCTTTTAAGAGGGAATGTATTTGTCTCTAACAATTTATTACCCTATTGAAATATTGCACAGATGGAGGTACCATTGATAGAGAAGACATTATGTTAATCCATTGCCTGTTCGCTATTGTTAATCAATTGCCTGCAATTGCCATACCTATTTACATAGCCATGTTTTTGGTACAAAAATGTATTAGTGAAGTTTGGTTTTAAAGGGTCACATTTTACGAATTTTGAAGATATCATTAAAACAGTGGCCGCCAGCTGGTTTACACAACGCGGCTCAATGGATTTGAACCTAGAAATACGTACAGGCTAACTGTTACCTCGAATTTTTATTTACTTTGCTGGATTTATTCTAGAACAAAGCAAGCGAGCCGCGGGCAGAGCGTAGAAAATCATAAATATATAACATATATCCTAAACACTCTTTGTAGTTGAAAAACAATCTGCATTTATTACTTTACCTAAAGTTATATTAAAGCTCCTGCTGTTTGAGTGACTAACCTGTGCAATGGCGGCGTGTCCAGCAGCGGCGCGCGCCAGTAGCCCGGCGCGCCGCCCGCGCTCTCCGCCTCGTGCCCTTGCCGGACGTACACTACGCAACACATTTATGAGCTTACACGACGGTTTGTGTAACTAAACTAAGGATGTTTATTGGAGTTCACAAGTAAATAAAAAATAAATTTGCAACTACAGTTATTATCTTTTTGAAGACACTGTATTATGTGACATTTTAAGTCAAGACTCACAATGCAGCTCAGGCGGCGGCGGGTTATGGCACGGGGTGCGGCGCGGGCAGCCAGCCAGCAGCGGCCGGCGCAAGTGCCGCACGCCCGCGTCCAGCGCCGCATAGCACACCGCCAGCGACAAGCCCTGCGCCACAAATTTCTGGTATAGATAATTGAACTCATATTTGCGCACAATGCTTTGTTGCATGCACTTGTAAATAAGCAACTTAACTTTGTGTGACAGCCGTCATCTTGTCAACACTTGTTCTCGTCCCTTTGATGTGTATAAACAGACAGTCACAACGGGTCGGCTCGAAAGACCAAAACATGTACCAGCCACGAGGTAACTTATACATGTAGATGTCAGGATGTCAAATGGGAACACGTGCAACTAAACTATACTTTATTGATAAACATGGCCAGTTTAGTGCAGATGGTTTCTCATATCACGATCTCACACACGCGTCGTATAAAGTACGACCTCCTAAGCTAAAACCGTTCTGTTGTGACGTAATTTTGCTGGTATGGATATTGAAAAACTACGCAGAGATGCGAGTGAAATTGATTGGTCAGCTATGGAGTTAGAGGCATGTTCAACAGATTATTAATTGAACTTTTTGATCGCCATGCTCCTATACGACCTGTCAAAGTGAAACATCTTCCCGCACCGTGGCTCACTGATGACATTAAAAACCTTTTGCGTCATAAGAACTCAGCTAGAACGAAAGATAAAGCTAACCCATCAGATACAAACAAATAAAAATACAGGGTCATTAGAAATCACTGCAACAAGGTGTGTAGGGATGCACCAAGCCGCCATATTCATAAGTCGTTATAAAATGGAAATCCAGCCAAGGTTTGGAAATTCCTGAAAACGTTGGGAATTGGCAAAACAAGTACTCCAATTACTTCAAATATTGATCTTCATTTCTTAAACTCTTTTTCTTCTAACACTGTCATGAATGATTCTCTTAGAGATCATACCATTCATAATATCTCTTCCCTGCCATTACCCAATTCTTCTTTATTTACGTTTCAACAATTATCTGCTTGTGATGTTAAGCTCAGCGTTCTCAAAATCACATTGAATGCAATGGGTTGCGATAGTATTAGTCGTAATATGGTTCTTCCTCTCCTTAATATCATTCGCTGTCCTCGTCTATATTTCCGGATCTCTGGAAAGATGCTAATTTGATTCCATTACCAAAAAAATCCCATCCCACATCCTTTTCAGATTATTGTCCTATTTTTAGTCTCCCATTTCTTTCAAAAGTCTAAATAATGTATCTGCTAGATTTCAGTAATACCTTCAACACTGTTGATTTTAACGTATTACTAAACACACTCAGCTCGCTTAACATATCTTCAACAGTGATTGAATGGTTTCGCAGTTACTTGCAAAGCCGCCGGCAGCGGATATCTACGGAAGATTATGTATCTTCATGGTGTCGTACTAAAGCTGGTGTACCTCAGGGCGGTGTGTTATCTCCACTTCTATTTGCTATTTTTATAAATACTATATCACATTCCATAACTTCTTCCTACCAGTTGTATGCAGATGATTTGCAAATTTATTCACATGCGAGCCTTGATAATCTGACTGTAGCTGTTGACTCCATTAATAGAGACTTAGCACATATATCATCATATATGGAGTAAAAGACACGGCCTAAAAGTGAACCCAAATAAAATCAAATAATCCTGATAGGTACGTCAAAGCTACTTCAAAAATTAACAAAAACGTTCTCCCACCAGTTGTTTTTGATAGTGTGCATATTCCCTTCAGTGACTTGTGGACTTGTAGTCAAAAACTTAGGAATATTAATTGATACTACGTTATCCTGGAAACCACAAATCGATAATATTAGTAGGAAGGTGTTTGCGGCATCAGGTGCGCTCTGGAGACTTCAAAACTTTTTGCCCATATCTACCAAGATTGCTCTCGCACAGACTCTTATCCTACCGTTGCTGGATTACGCCGATGTGAGTTATCTAGTTTGACCGAGAAGCAATTAAATCAAGTTTGCCTTCAAGATATCTGTATTCGGTTCATATTTAGCTTGCGTAAATATGACCATGTTTGCAATTTTCGCTGTAAACTTAAGTGGCTCCCAATTCGCCTTCATAGGAATACTCACATTCTTTGTTTTTTGTATGGAATACTGTTTAACTCTATCCTGCCATCATATTTAAAAGAACGTTTTACTTTTCGGCATGCTGACCACGAACCTATCTTGCGATTAGCCAACAACTTCTTGTTGGCAACTCCTGCACACCACTCCCATTTCTATCAGCAGTCGTTCACGGTTAAAGCTCTGGAACCCAATACCAGTTAATTTCCACCATGCAAAATCGATTGGTTCTTTTAAAAATAAAATAAAAAACTTTTATTTATCCTAGAATATTATAAATTTTTCACCTTTGCTTTTCTGTTCATATTTTTCTATATTATTAATGTAACTTTGGCTATGTAATATTTTAACTTTTTATTTTTGCGATACACTGCCTGTATAACTTAAATTATAATTAAAATTTTTCTGTACCCTTAACCGACCACATAGGGCTTCTGGGCGTAACTATATCGTCCCAACTAAACTTCGGGCAAGAAATTGTGTCCATGGCTCAAACAGCTTCAAAGAAGTTGGGAATCATCTCGAAGCTCCGACGGTACTTCAGCCCTGAACAGCTACTTAATTTGTATACAGCTCAAGTTCGATCTTGTATGGAGTACTGTAGCCACCTTTGGGATGGTTCTGCAAAGTACCAACTAGAAGCGATGGACGCAGTTGACTGAAGAGCCCGAAAAATTATTAACAACTTTGACCTCACCACCAAAAAACTGCAAAGCCTCGACCATCGTCGGAAAGTTGCCAGTTTAGCAGTCTTCTACAGATTACATTTTGGAGAGTGCGCGAATGCTCTTTTTGATCAGGTTGAACCCACACCCTTCTTACATCGGACTACTAGACGCAGACAGACCTTCCGTCCCTTCATGGTAGATATCCCAAGAAGTCGAACCAAACGCTTCGATAGTTCCTTTTTGGTGCGGGTCGCCAAGGTGTGGAATGAACTGCCTGCGTCTGTTTTTCCAGAAAACTATAGTCCGTAGATAGACGTGTAACACCTTCCTCTTCATCGTCACTTTCCATCAGGTGAGATAGAAGACAAATGTCTTATGCTTTTTCAATAAAAAAAAATACTTTGTATCAGTAACTGGTTGCCTGGAAGAGATCGCTCTCGAGCGATAAAGCCGCCTAAATTGCCTATTTCTTTTTAAATTTTGTATTTATAATTTCTTTTTTGTAATGTTTTTGGGCAATATAGTGTATTATTATTATTATAAAACTTAATGCATTAAAACAGAACGCCAGAAAAAAACGCAAAATAATATAAATGTACGAGTGGCTTCTACAATACCAATGGTAATACTCCAATATATTACACTAAACGTCGAGCTTGATGAAGCGATTATGAATAGGTGTCGTGGAACTCATCCGTTTTGAGTTCTTGTATATGTTTAAAAATTCCATCCAAGAAGCGTATTTTGTTAGGTGTACTAAAAAGTGTAAAACAAAACATTTTTGGGGTTCAATCCAACAAACATAAATGCAGTATAACATGTAGAGAAACTGTAAGGATAATTTGAAATGTAATATAACTAAAAGCGAATGTACGGTTGTAAGAAGCAAGATTTCACGTCTAACCTGGTCTTAAAATCTAGAAAATTATTACTAAAACAAAAATGCATACGACCCACGATATCTGCAGACGATGGCTGTGAATATAAAATACTTTTTTTTTTTTTTTGCTGCCGAGGCACCCTCGCGGGTGGGAGGTGGAAGATGCGTCATGCATACCGACCGCAAGTAAATTCTTCTGCGGGGGGTTATGTGGGACTCACCAGAATGGCACCTACCCACTAAAAACCACCTGTTGGCTGTAGTTATTACCGTTAGCCTTCATCGGAAGCGACACCCATCGGGAAGTTGGGCGCGCTGGCGGAGACCCGCTAGCGGGTCTTCCGCCTGTAGTGAAAGTTGCACTGAAGGTGCTCAAAGGGACATGAGTTGGTGGCCGTTCTGGGCAGCCTCCGGTGAAGCCGGGGCTGGGCAGAGGTCGGCCGAAGCATGATTTAGGGATCAATTCATTTAAATGAACCTTTAATGAATTGAGAAGTGAACAATGCTCCGCCAGAGCTAGCAAACGCTCTGTCGGAGTACGTGAAGCCCTAAGTTTACGGGCTAAGACTGCGATTTCACTAACATCATATCGTCTGCTACGGAGGATTGAGGAGTGGGTTTGTATGGGCGAGGAGCCGGGATGGGATTCAATGCGGGGCACTGCCTCCAGTTTTCTGGGGCAGGCCTGGGCTGTGTAGGCTTAGCAGCCGGAGGAACCCGGCTACGCAGCGGCGGAAAGTTTTCTTGAGAAAGGCGCGGGGCCTGTTTGGGTGCCGCCCTCTTGGAATTGGAGCGCATACAACGGGGTGCACGAGGGCAGCCCCTGTAATTTGCGGTGTGGCCGGACTGGCCACAAAGCACGCAATCGGGAGGAGAGGGAGTTTCAGGAGTGCGATTGCACTCCTTAGTGAAATGAGGGACCAGGCACTTGACGCACCTGGGCGGTGCGCGGCAGTTGGCCGCCGCGTGCCCGTACAACTGGCACCGATGGCACTGGCCGGGATGACCGCGGCGATGAGGCGCCTCGATCGAGATCCCAGAGAGGTCGCATATAGTGCTAACCCCTTTGAGGATCTCCCTGGACTTGGGGACGTTGGCGAGAACCACCAAAGCGAGAGGGTGTTGCCTCCCGTACTTGCTGTGCATTTTATGCACCGCGAGTGCCGGGAAGCCTTGGAACTGCAGATCCTCCAGGATAGCCTCGTTCGATAATTCGAACGGGACTCCCCTGAGTACCGCTCTGATCTTACGCTCTTCTGTCAGAGCATAAGTATGATAAGCATATTGCTTATCGGTGAGGAGCTTTGTTAAAGCACGAAAGTCGTCTATCGACGAGACTAAGATTTTAATAGATTCACCCGAGTTGGCCGCTCGGGTGTAATGAATCTTGTGCTCATTGCACAATGTCGAAACCTCAGTCCATTTACCCTTTTCCCGAAGGAAAACGGGTGGTGGGACCTTGGCCTTGACAGAAGTTTGGGCCGGAGCGGGTGTTGAAGACACCGGGGCAGCTGGCGTTGAAGACGCCGCAGGGGGTGTAGGGACGGGCGTCGAGGGCGCCGGGTCTTGTTTCGAGCGCTTCTTAGAGCGCTTCTTAACAAGGGTGAAAGAGGGAGGCTCATCAGTGCCAGTTGGGGTGGCGTCCGAGGATGACTCGGTCGCGGGTGCGCGCTTGCGGCGCGGAGGGGCGTCTACTTCGCACTCCATGTCACTGGAGGAAGGGGACGCGGGAGGGCCTAAGACCTGAGGGGTCTGGGGAACTGGGGTGGCCTGAGGGGCCATTGTGGACATTAACGTCATGAGATGAGGGATAAGAGAATCTAAGAAACGGCACTTTCAGCATTTATAGACATGCCTTCAGTACTTTCGAGTAACTTTTTCCTAAACTCGTTAAAGCTTAGGGAAGCCATTGCGGAGGGGTTGGGGAGGGACAACAATATATAAATATATATACTATGAACCTATCAACGATGACTAACTTCCTAAAAACCGCCCTACACGCAGTAGGGCGGTTGAGGACGACGCGGATAACTTACTCGAACACGAAGACTCGAGGCACCTGGAACGACGAATTCCCGTCGACGAAGCTCACGTTCCACGAAGTACGGTTAACAAACCCACTGTCCGCCGTGAAAACGGCATTAGAAACTTATTACGGTATACAACTATGAAATTATTTATTACGGCAACAACCAGTGAAATTTGGGTGCTCGATTAGCGCGGGGGCGCTAATGGAGCGGGAAGGCGTCTGCGATCGACGTGCGCTCGAGAACGCACGCAGACCGAGACTCTATAAAATACTAGAAACTGTCATTAAATATAAGTAAAGCAGAGCCTACTCACGTGAATTGTCGCCACGACGGCGGCGGCGGTGTCGGAGTAGAGGTGCGCGCGCTGCAGGTACAGCACGCCGCACGCCTGCCACGCTAGTGACGTCACTAGCACGCACGTTGTGTGGCGGACCACTGCATGGCTACATAGGAGAAGTGGATATTTTAGGTTCATTTAAATTAAGGTTGAAAAAATAAAACATTTTTTGTCTTTGACAAATTGTTGACTCACCGGTCTTTCAAGTAGGTTTTCTTTTCGTGCGGCAGCTTTACTTCGAGTCCCCGTAGCTTGCTAGCCACGGCGGCGGCACTGGCGGCGCACAACGTAGCGAGCGTGCCGCCTGCGGCGCACAGAACTGTATGCGCCGCCCCGCCGCCTGCCAGCGGAGCGCCGCCGATCAGCCGCGCTGTCA
The DNA here is from genome assembly GCA_923062675.1 of Marasmarcha lunaedactyla. Taxonomy (NCBI): domain Eukaryota; kingdom Metazoa; phylum Arthropoda; class Insecta; order Lepidoptera; family Pterophoridae; genus Marasmarcha; species Marasmarcha lunaedactyla. The sequence continues at coordinate 23,033,963 of OV281358.1, forward strand.
GCCACGACAAGATACATACACCTGAACAACCAAAGGTCCTTTCATCGCTGTCATAACCTTTTGAAGCTCTGAGTACAGCAGGGTCTCAGCTATATCTACGATCTTGTCAAAAAATTTAAGGTGAGTCCAGTTTAGAACTTCTATTTGTACAGTGGCCAACATTTTCAGTCATTATTTCAGCGTTTCAGAGACTGTTAAATATGGGTTCTCACTAAACGTTGGTGGTTGGACGCATGGGTTCTCAATAAACGTTGATAGTTTATTGAGAGTTCTCTTAGAAATTAAGTAGACTAATACTAGGTCCTTATATGAAATTGGCGTTTTGCCGTACTGGCCACTTTGATCTGTATTATCTCCTCTTTGGTTAAGAATTCCAAATTCAAATTTATACAGCTATTTACTCGCACATTTGTTTTTCTAAAAACGTATTTTTTTTTGTTTTTTCCTCTTTTGGTTTTTTCTTTGCGTCACTTAGTTAACAAAATGGAAATCTTGATATATCACGTTATTTATTTAACGAGTTCCACGGTGGCACCAATGCTGCAGAAACGGATGAAGAAGCTGTATATGGCGGCGATGTCGCTAAAGAAAATACAGTGCGTTTTTAGTTCCAACGTTTTCGTTCCTGGCGACCTGCAGAACAAGCCCCGTGGACGGCCGGAGACCAAAGTTGATAATGAAGAATTGAAGGCTATTGTGGAAGCGGATCCATCGCAAACCACGTCAGAGTTAGCTGTTGGCTGCGGTGTTAGTGACAAAACTGTTTTAATCCACTTGAAGCAAATTGGGAAGGTGACAAAGCTTGAGAGGTGGGTATCTCATAAATAAAGTGCAGCAAACCGACAAACGCTCGTCGACTACTGCTTTACATTACTCAACCGGCACAATAATGAAAGGATTTTAAATCATATCATTACCTACCTGTGATGAAAAGTGGATCCTGTACGACAATCGGAAACGCTCATCGCAATAGTTGAACCCTGGTGAACCAGCCAAATCCTGCCTCAAGCGAAAATTGACTCAAAAAAAGTTACTTGTGAGCGTTTGTGGAGTAGTACCGGTGTCGTTCACTACAGCTTTCTTAAATCTGGCCAGACGATTTCGGCAGATGTCTTTTGTCAGCAACTTCAGACCAAGTTGTAAAACGCTAGACCACACACTGCACAACAGATGGCTACCAAATTAGAGGAGCTTCGATTGGAATGTCTAAGACATCCACCGTACTCCGCGGACCTTGCTCTAACAGATTACCATTTTTTTCAAAATTTGGATAACTTCTTGCAAGGGAAAAAATTCAACTCTCCGATGGGGCAGTCCAAAGTGCCTTCAAAGGTTTCATTGATTTCCGTCCGAATGGTTTTTTCAGTAAAGAGTTCAATTAACTACCTATGAAATGGCAAAAGTGCATCGATAGCAATTAAATTATTAATTAATTTCAAAAATTGACTGTATGTTCCTCCCTTACAAAACCCTAATAATTGTCAGGTGCATTTAACGTGGTATTTAGTACCAATTCTCTTAACACACCAAAGTAGCATCAATGCAGAATGCAGTAATGGTACACTACCAAACGTTTGCCAGAATTTTTGTCTGTTGCGAGCAACAAGCACCCGAACACGGGACTCCGAGGCCTTTTGCTTCACCACGACAGCGCGCCCGCACACTCCGTGACCAAGATAAAAGTCCTAAACACTATACCGGTAAAGATTTGGGATCATTAGTCTAACATCCCCGATATGGCACCGTGTGATTTCTTTTTGTTCCATAAAATTAAAAAACAGCTCAAGGGGGTACAGTTTTCATCGCCAGGAGATGCGTTCACTGCGTTTGAGAAGGCCATTGAGGAAGTACCTGCTCCACACTGGAAACTTTGTAAAGACGCTGGTGGAGCGTTTTTTTGAAAAGTGGTAATAAAAAAAATTTTACCAACTGAACATTTTAATTTATTTTCTCAAAGCTTTCTGAGTGTCCCACGTATAGTACTGATAACATTAACTTTACAGCTGAAATGCGGGCCCACTGTGTAAAGCGGAAACAGCAATTACAAAGGCAAAATTTTTTTATTGCCCTTTAAATCACAAAAAAAATGTTTTCTTGGCCCTTTTTTACGTGAGCGAAGCCGCGGGGAACATTAAGTGTAATATAATAGACTGTTTTAATTCATTTTATACATGACTGAGCACTGTTAAGGGTCATAAGTCCATAGAGGTTTGCTTTACCTGCTACGATGGCGGGCGCGGCGGCAGGGCGGGCGGTGCGCGCCAGATCGGCCTGCAGCAGCAACGGCTGCGCACACAGCGCCGCGCCCGCCGCCATCCAGCCCGCGGCCACCATCCAGTCCACGCCACCATATCCCGAACCCTGCTGTTAACCACATGAAATAAAAAATTGGAAAACACAACATTAGCTTACAAATATTATATCGGATTTTGAAACAAGGCAACCAATGTCTCAGTGTCACACGCGTATTTATTTAAATTATTCAAATCCCCGAAGAAATAATGAACAATTAGATGACCACAATCCGAAATACAATCCGTTATTGTCATCCACAGCAAGGTTACAACTATCTCTATGCAGAGTTGATCGCATTCATGCACTCCGAGCCACCTTCTTTAAGTCACCTGTCCGTCGCCCCGGAGGGTAGACCTGACCTACCGCGGTCGCCACTCACGACCAGTTAACGGAACCATTATCGGGTCTACAACGCACATGACCACTGCCATTCAGTTTGCTGATCCTCAGCCATGTTAGTGACTCGGGTTTTATTCGCTTCACAGTTCGCTGAGCGACTTAAAAACATATACATGTCCAACTTTAGGCTTTACGAAATAGGTGACGTGAAGAAAAAAGGACAAAGATCATGAACGCTCGGGTTTGCAACTGAACAAAACTAAACCACACGTGGGCTACAGAAAAGGGTGACAGGTTGCTGGACAAATCACAAATCGAGTAGACTGAGTAGCGTTGTTACCTACTTCTAACATCTAGTGTTGGTGTAGAAATTATCAGTGGCAGGTTAAGGGGCGTACCTGCGTGGGGTGGATGTGCAGCAGTGCCAGTGTGGCAATGGCGTGCGCAGCACACACGGCCACCCGCAGCGCACCTCCTAGCCAGTCGCCACCGCGCCCAAGGCGCCCACGCCCCGACGCCAGAGCCACCAGCTGCACGACGCCCGACATAGTGCATAACAAGGCGTTCAGCCCGAAGCTCATCTTAACGACGTCCCGGAGATCACTTACACCGTCAACCTTACATGAAAAAGTGATTTTATTAAACGAACACAAAGTAGGCCTACAACGTAAGGCCGCATTACTCACCGAAGAAGGTGTGGAGATGGCCACTAACGCAAGCGTCCCTAGCTGCGCGCAGCGACACGAGACGTGTGTGTGCGTGTGTGTGGCAACGCGCGCTACGCACAGCGCCCCGCGCCAGCGCTGTGGCTCCTCAGGCGTCCGCAGCGCGCACGCCAAACCCCGCGCTGTAACACGCGACTGTTAGCAATGTATTAACGTCGTGTGACGCAACATACGCACACGCCACGACTCACCTGCCGTGCTATCGTTGTCGGCGCGAATGAACAGAGCGGAGACGGCGCGCGGAGCGGCCGCGGCGCCGTGCGACAACTGCACTTGCTGCGACACCAGCCGGTACTGCAACACTCGACCGCTTCTGCAAGTTCACGGATTCATATTATTACGATATGCAAAACGAATGCGCGATGTTAACGTATTAGGCGGTTTAACGGTTACTAAATTTTATATTTAACTTTAAATTACTTCACTTCATTTGTGTGTGTATTATGCATGCGATGAGTAGGCTCATAAGTTCAATAAAAATTTAAGGTCAATAACTAAAGGAATTCATCAATTCTTTTTTTTTTGTTCCCCTCCACGGGAAGGGCAGGAGGATAAAAAATGCTCTGACGCATACTCTGGCGCGCGCGATCCAGGTTATGTGGGACTCGTCCCGACGCCTACTAGGACCACTACCCATTAAAAAACCCCCTGGCAATTTTTTGCCACTCAGCCTTCATCTGAGCGACGGCCAATTAGAGACAGAGGCCGCGCTAGCGGGGCCCAGAAGGGGTCACCCGCTGGGATTTACATAGCACTGAAGGTGCTCAAAGCACTGAAGGTTCATACATAGCACTCAAGGTGCTCAAAATGAAAAGTAAATAATTAAAACATAAAAAATTGAAAATAAAATTGCATTAATTCGGATTTACGTTAGAATTAAAATTTACGTTAGAATTAGAATTTTGCGGCCAGAAGGGCTTCGAGATCTAAAGTTAATTGTGTGGGTTCGCTAGTGTGCGCGTTTCTCGGTCTAGCGACTTTGAATTTCGAATCTAACACAGGAGCAGTATATGAGACTGAATCTCGAACAAGATGATTGGGATGGGTTTCGGCGCGTTTGAAGAACGATTCTGAGAGTGTTTTAAGGTGCTGTTGCACTGTAGGTAGTTCAAAATCTCTGTGCCGGTCCGCGTTCGCACATACCAAGGTGCGTTTGTGGCCCTGCGGCAGAAGAGATTTTGAACTACCTGCAGTTTATGCAGGACGGAGGGTTGGGCGTGGGCAAAGACTGGCGAGGCATATGACATGTCGGGTCTAACACAGACCTTATAAAGCGTACGTTTATTTCTGAAAGACATTTTACTTTTTCTACCTAACATACTATATAGGCGGCTTAGGTAAAAACGCGTGAGTTTCGTTACTCTATCAACGTGTGGCTTGAAAGAAAGCGTCTGATCTAAGGTGACGCTTAAGTATTTAATACTGCGCTTCCAGGGGATGAGAATACCTAACATTCGAATGTGGGGATCGTTGTAGCAATTACGGAGTTTGTAATCGAATTGCATAACAAAACTCTTTTCTGGGTTGACATCGATACGCCATTTTTGAAACCAAACACCGAGGGCGTTTACGGCCGTTTGGAGTCTGGTGATGTTATTCGGGACCACGTGACCTTTAGTGTAAAGGGCGGTGTCGTCTGCAAAGAGGGCGAGTTCGATGCCTTTCGGCGGGATGGGGATGTCGTTAGTGTACACGGTGTACAGAAGACGGGCGAGGACTGAGCCTTGCGGGACTCCAGCCTTTATGGGTCGACGCGCGGAGAGCGTGCCTACATCTTTAAATCAAACCGTACGGTCTTTGAGAAACGACGCGATTAATCTGACTAGGCGATCCAGTAAGCCTATTTTGTAGAGTTTATAAACGAGATCGCTGTGCCAGACTTTGTCGAAAGCCTTGTCTTCGTCAAAGAAAACCGCGACTGTTTTATTACGACGCGGACAGAAGCCGTCAAGTATGTACTCGACGATTCGATGGACTTGCTGAGGGCAGGAGTGCTTAGCGCAAAAGCCGAACTGGTGGAGAATAATGAGAGGATCGCCATCCGTTGGAAACAGATGGTTCCGCATTCGAGAGAGTATGACTCTTTCGAGAAGTTTTGACATGGCCTTGAGGAGGCTGATGGGTCTGTGATTAGCCGGGATATTCAGAGGTTTACCCGGCTTGGGAATACCTATGACAATTGCTTCTTTCCAAGCTTGTGGAAAGTAGCTATGGTCAAAGAAGGCATTAAAGATGATAGCAGGTGGACTGCACTGAGTCAGGTGCTTAACTGCGGGATTGGAAATTCCATCCGCACCCGGAGCCTTTTTTGATTTTGGATTTCTTTCGCTGTCAGCGAAGCATTTGGCCTCAGTCTCGGTCTGCGTGCGTTCTCGAGCGCACGTCGATCGCAGACGCCTTCCCGCTCTTTTAGCCCCCGCGCTAATTGAGCACCCAAATTTCACTGGTTGTTGTCGTAATATATAATTTCATAGTTGTATACCGTAATAAGTTTCTAACGCCGTTTTCACGGCGGACAGTGGCTCGTTAACCGTACTTCTAATAAGTTTCTAACGCCGTTTTCACGGCGGACAGTGGGCTGTTAACCGTACTTCGTGGAACGTGAGCTTCGTCGACGGAATTTCGTCGTTCCAGGTGCCTCGAGTCTTCGTGTTCGAGTAAGTTATCCGCGTCGTCCTCAACCACCCTACTGCGTGTAGGGTGGTTTTTAGGAAGCTAGTCATCGTTGATAGGTTCATAGTATATATATTTATATATTGTTGTCCCTCCCCAACCCCTCCGCAATGGCTTCTCTAAGCTTTAATGAGTTTATGGGGAAGTTACTTGATAGTACCGGTGCTGAAGGCATGTCTATAAATGCTGATAAGTATCGTTTCTTGGACTCTCTCATCCCGCATATCATGGCGTTAATTCCCTCAATGGCCCCTCAGGCCACCCCAGTCCCCCAGACCCCTCAGGTCTTAGGCCCTCCCGCGTCCCCTTCCTCCAGTGACATGGAGTGCGAAGTACACGCCCCTCCGCGCCGCAAGCGCGCACCCGCGACCGAGTCATCCTCGGACGCCACACCAACTGGCCCTGATGAGCCTCCCTCTTTCACCCTTGTTAAGAAGCGCTCTAAGAAGCGCTCGAAACAAGACCCGGCGCCTTCGGCGCCCGTCCCTACACCCCCAAGGTCCCACCACCCGTTTTCCTTCGGGAAAAGGGTAAATGGACTGAGGTCTCGACATTGTGCAATGAGCACAAAATCCATTACACCCGAACAGCCAACTCGGGTGAATCTATTAAAATCTTAGTCTCGTCGATAGACGACTTTCGTGCTTTAACAAAGCTCCTCACCGATAAGCAATATGCTTATCACACTTATGCTCTGTCAGAAGAGCGTAAGATCAGAGCGGTACTCAGGGGAGTCCCGTTCGAATTATCGAACGAGGCTATCCTGGAGGATCTGCAGTCCCAAGGCTTCCCGGCACTCGCGGTGCATAAAATTCACAGCAAGTACGGGAGACAACACCCTCTCGCTTTGGTGGATCTCGCCAACGTCCCCAAGTCCAGAGAGATCGCGCCTCATCGCCGCGGTCATCCCGGCCAGTGCCATCGGTGCCAGTTGTACGGGCACGCGGCAGCCAACTGCCACGCACAGCCCAGGTGCGTCAAGTGCCTGGTCCCGCACTTCACTAAGGAGTGCAATCGCACTCCTGAAACTCCCTCTCCTCCCGATTGCGTGCTTTGTGGCCAGTCCGGCCACACCGCAAATTACAGGGGCTGCCCTCGTGCACCCCGTTGTATGCGCTCCAATTTCAAAAGGGCGGCACCCAAACAGGCCCCGCGCCTTTCTCAAGAAAACTTTCCGCCGCTGCGTAGCCGGGTTCCTCCGGCTGCAAAGCCTACACAGTCTAGGCCTGCCCCAGAAAACTGGAGGCAGCGTCCCGCATCGAATCCCATCCCGGCTCCTCGCCCATACAAACCCACTCCTCAATCCTCCGTAGCAGACGATATGCGTATCGTCTGCGACGCTATGAAAAATGTCGATGTTAGTGAAATCGCAGTCTTAGCCCGTAAACTTAGGCCTTCACGTACTCCGACAGAGCGTTTGCTAGCTCTGGCAGAGCATAGTTCCCTTCTCAATTCATTATAGGTTCATTTAAATGAATTGATCCCTAAATCATGCTTCGGCCGACCTCTGCCCAGCCCCGGCTTCACCGGAGGCTGCCCAGAACGGCCACCAACTCATGTCCCTTTGAGCACCTTCAGTGCAACTTTCACTACAGGCGGAAGACCCGCTAGCGGGTCTCCGCCAGCGCGCCCAACTTCCCGACGGGTGTCGCTTCCGATGAAGGCTAACGGTAATAACTACAGCCAACAGGTGGTTTTTAGTGGGTAGGTGCCATTCTGGTGAGTCCCACATAACCCCCCCGCAGAGGAATTTACCTGCGGGCGGGTATGCATGACGCATCTTCCACCTCCCTCCCGCGAGGGTGCCTCGGCAGCAAAAATAAAAATAAAAAGCATTTGGCTTTCTCTTCGACTTCGAAGGCAGTAGTGCCATCGGGACGAGTGAAAGGAGGAACGTGAGAGGCGGTGTCTACGCGTAAGGCTTGGGCCATTCGATAATATGCTTGGTGGGACGGGGAGATATTCACCATGAAATCGTTCATCTGAGCATCTCGGAGTTCTGCGAGGCAAGTCCTAACTTTACGTTGAAGCTGGTTCGCAGCTGTTCTGTAAGCGGGCGTGGGATATTTCTTGGCTCTCCGGAAAGCCGCGTTCTTAGCTTTAATGAGATTGCTAACGGCTAGGGGAAGCGTGGGTTTGCCTTGCTTAGCAACCTTTTCGTTATCGCTGATGGCTGAGTTGATAGCATCAGTGAGAGTTTTGACTAATGAATCTATTTTATCCGGACTATCTATTTGATCGGGCGAGATCGCGAGCGGAGAGTTCGGGGCCTCTAAGGCTGAAACTAACGTGTTTTTAAAACCTTTCCAGTTGGTAAAGGTCTTAGGAGATGTGACGTTATCGTTAGGCGCACCTAGCATGAGGGAGACGGGGTGGTGGTCAGAGCCTAGGTCATCGAGCGGTTCGATAGACCTGAGGTCGAGATTGATTCGCTTGACAATTGCAAAATCGAGGATGTCAGGAGAGTATTTCGGATTGTTGGGATAGTGAGTGGGAGTAATGGGAGAGATGACGTCTAAGTCCAGTGAGTTAGTGATGTTGAGGAGAGCGATACCGCTGGTGTTGGTCGATAGGCACGTCCAATCAGTATGTTTGGACTTAAAGTCTCCGAACATAATGACTGAATGGCCGAGGGCGAGAATGGCTTCAAAGTCGCTGCGGGTTGGTCTGGAGCCACTAGGTATGTAGACTGAAGCTATGATGATGGTCGGATAACCAGTCATAGCCAATCTACACACAGTGGCTTCCGTGTTGAGGAGAGGAGGGGTAGGGAGAGGACAGCAATGGAAGCCTCTTTTGTAAAATATTTCTGTGCCGCCGAAACCGTCGGAGTTGGGCCTATCGTTACGAGTAAACGCGTACCTGGGAATAGCGAATCCCCTGGAGCAGTTTGGAGTAAGCCATGTCTCCTGGAGAAGCAATAAGTCTGGCTCGTTGTTCTGAAGGAACAGTTTGAGCTCAGGAAGGTTGGTGCTAAGGCTACGAACGTTAAAAGATACTAGGGATAAGCCCTTGGGTTTGATACGACCGGACGCGGGATTTGCGGGTCTAGACATTATATTTGCTTATTTACAAATTTATACAAAAAAATTTATAACGAACTTTGAAGCGAGCGATGCTTGGCTAACGCAAATAAACGCTCCTGAGGAGAGCGGGCGGCTTGCAGTTTGCGTGCGAAAACGGAAATTTCCTTAATGTCAACGTTTTGAATGACGTCGAACACGGTCGTCGTGTCCTCAGCCAACGACGACTGAGGTGAAGACGACGGAGCGGGATGCGGGCCTACGGGAGCTGGGATAGGACGGGAAGGTGCTGGTGGAGCGGCTGGTCGTTGTCTCCAGGACAGAGCCGGAGTAGGCGTTGGCTGCTCGGGCTATGCTTCCGGGAGACCTCGGTTGCGCAGCGGCGGAAAGTTAGCGGCAGTGAGCGGCGGCGCTGGTTTAGGCGCAGCCCTCTTAGTTGAAGAGCGCAGAGCGCGCGGGCCACCCCTGTAGTTAGCTGTGTGACCGGACTGGCCGCACAGCACACAGGCAGGGGGGGAAGTGGATTCGGGAGTGCGAGTGCACTCCTTTGTAATATCAGTAGTCACTTAACGCACCTGGGGGGAGCTGAGCAGTTAGCCGCTGCGTGGCCATAGAGCTGGCAGCGGTGGCACTGCCCAGGGTGACCACGGGGGTTGGGACGCTCGAAGGAGATATTCGAGACTACGCAAATTGTGCGAGCCTCTCTGAAGATCTCCTTCGAGTTGGAGTATTGGATAGAATAACTAATGCTAACGGAAAACGCCTACCGCGGTTGGAGTGCATCTTGTGCACTGCTTCAGCCGGGAAACCGTGGGACTTAAGGTCCTCGAGGTTTTCATCGTTCACATCAATTCCGTACTTAGATTTATGATAAACAGGATATTGGGTGAGGTCAGAGAAGAACTTCGTTCAAAGAAGAAATAAGTTCAAAAATTAAAATTTCTACAAGACTACTTTTATTTCTGAAGTTTTACTCGATCTATTCAACAATCATTCTTATAAGGGAGAAGCCCCGCCCGCCAAATTAAGTCTTCATAAAATACTTACTTAAATTCTGTAAATCTTTTCAGAGATGGAAGTCTGTCTATTAAATTATTATATCGTACTCCAACACCAATCGCCTGGCCACCATGCTCCGATAGTTCTAATCCAGCTGAAGTAGCAATCCATTCTTCAGTGTTAGAAGAAGGAACCTGGAAGGTGAAGTGAGCGGCGCTGTCATCGCGAAGTCGTTTAGTTGAGATGCTGAGTTGCGTTAAAGTCATTTCGATGTTGTCTCTCATGGCGCCTGTGTTAGCCACTGCATCTTGAAGCTCGAAGATATTCTGAAAGTAGTGAATTATTTCAAAACCCTATTTCCTTGACAGTATTTAGTGATTTTGTAATTTTATTTATTTTGCTAGAACACGTCAAATTCAAATTCATAAGTCTTTATTTGCCTGCCTTCTTTACTATTATCTTACGGGTCCTTCCATATAGTGCTAACAGATCAGCGGCCAAATTAAGTTGTCCTTAACACCATGTCATATATGCACAAAATTTTACTAAAATATCTTGAGAGTTATATATTCGAATATTGAATTACTATGTCAGAATATTAGTTATAACATACAAAAAAAATGGATCTTAACAAAACATTTGTTTTTAAAATAAATAATAGAAGTAACAGAAATTATAATAATAAATAATGCATTGACAAAAACAAAACAACACAAACCAAGGTAGTAATGTCTTTAGGTACTGTAGAAATTAACATTAATTACTGGTAAATTACTTTCGAGACTTAACAGGAATTCTAAACTTGAAATTGAAATTTCCTTGTACAGTCAGAAAAAAAATGTTTGTTACATTTTGAAAAAGAAAACATATTGACCAAGTCAGTGGTGAATTTCAAATAAAAAATAATTATATTTATAAACGTTGCTATGTACTGGCCCCTTAGCTAAGGCGGTAACGAAAATGAGGTCAAGGGTAAATAAATAAAAAAAGGAATAAATAGTATTACAGTATAATCTAAACAAGAGAATCACAGGGGGTGGGGATTCTACACTCACAAACCGACGCACTACTAAGGTCTCTAAAACCAAACCGCACTATCCTTGGTTCGCAGCAGTAGTCCGAAGTCTCAAATCACGTCACAGCAGGCAGACGTGAGGCAGCGGAGTAGGTTGTTGGTCCGTGCGTAGATCGGCAATCGACCAAGAAGCAACCACTCCTTAGTAGGAGTTTGAACCCCGATTTTGGGGTAAAACAACACGCTTATGATATCAAAGAATTCACTTAGACTCGATTAACACGAGTAGGTTTTTTTTAGCAGAAAGGTGACGCGTCCTTGCATTCAAATAGCTTGGCAGGGACTGCCGAACGTTCGAGACGAGAGAGAGTGAGTCGAAGGTGCCTCCGCGCATTGAACAGAACCGGTCTTCCTACTCATCGTTCATACCATTACTTTTCACTCAGCGTCACTACGCGCATAGATGTATTTTAAATTAAAGTTCGCGCGGTCTATGTACATACCTATAGTAATTAGGTTTATAATTAAGATAGGTTCTGTGAGTAATAATATTACGTATCATAAAATAGTAGGCTAGGTACATGTTTTTTGTGTATTTATTAGATTAGTTTAGTTATAAAGTTCAATTTATAGTAGTCTTTAATAAAATCTTAGGATAAAGTAACAAACCGTTACAGCTAATTGTTGTGAGGTCTGACTATTTGTTTTTAGTTTATAAATGAATAAATTGATTTTATTTGTAGTTTATTCTTATGGTTTATAATGTTTGTTGTTCAGCGTTATTGGAAGTCGTTAATTAAAAATAGTTGTGATGTGGAACATGGTCGAGGTAAGCCTTTGACTTCCCAAACAAAAGACGTTTTGTGTAATTTGAACAAATATTTAAAAAATGAATGCAATAGCAATCCGACCAGTATAGTGACTTCCACTCAATTAGTTGCTATACCAACCGGAATATCATTGATTCGCGTCAGAAAGGTCCTATAAGAAAGCAAATGTCTATTATTGTCTATTATTATTGTCTAATATTCTATTGACACGATTTTCACTCCTTATAAGAAAATCAATCAGTGTCTGCGCTCACCGAAAGATCACATACCGCTTGAGACAACGGGTGTTTATAAAATTGACTGCAGCTGTGGCAGCTCCTACATTGGCCAGACGAAAAGAACCATTTCTTGCCGTCTTAAGGAACATATAAAAGCCATAAAAAACTCAGACACAAACAAGTCAGCCATCGCCGAACATTTGCTAGAATCAGGCCCTAACCATTGGATTGAGTTCTATAATACTCGGATTTTATCTATGGAACGACACTACATACCGCGACTCGTTAAAAAAAAGCCTTAGGAATAAAAAAGTGCGAAAATAACATTCACAATAACATGGTAAATTTCAAATGGTCAATTTCACATTCGTGAAACGAAAAAACAACAATCGTGGTGTGTTCGGTCAAAAACCCAGTGATACGGTGAGCGTGTATTGTAAAAACGACAAAAATGTGAGTTCCAGTAGTAGTAGATCAAAATGAACGAGAAGGAGGGTAGATCGATTTATCTGCCTCTAACTGTCATCGCCACCTACCTAGATCTGCCAGTCCGCGATCATGATGTTTGCAACAGCATCGAAATATCGGACGAGCGAAATAAAAATCGAAAATCGTGGTAAAAATCCCGTAAATTCATTAAATTATAGAGAAAATAACCGCGATAGTTTAAAACAGGAACCAACCATTAAATCACCTAAAACGAAACCAATTCGGAACTATAATAGATGATTTTGATCAACGAGTAATCCGGAGAACAATTCAGAACTTTCACATTACAAATAAACAAATTGCGACCATGAAAACACTACACAAAAATTTTAAGAAGAAATGGATTATAAAAGTAGTGCATGTTACGAAAGCACATCTTCTCATTAGGTTTTAAATGGAAACCAACGGAAGAGAACCGCAAACTGCTTATGTGAATTAAGTATGTCATAAAAATTTCAAAATATCGTGAACAAAATCGACCAATTGTTTTTACCGACAAAACTTACATACATACATCACATACCCTCCCAAAGTCTTGGTCACATGGAAGCCCTTCTGGTTTAAAGCAACATGTATCAAAGGGCGACCGCTTGATCATCGCCCATGCCCGCGGAATGAATGTTTTTGTACCGAATGCCTTGCTCATGTTTAAAACCAAGCAAAAAAGTGGCAATTACCATGATAATATGAATAATGATAATTATTCGAAGTGGATCCAAACGCAATTAATACCCAACCTTAAACCTAATAGTGTTGTTGTTTTTGATAATGCAACCTATCATAATTTAATAAGAAATCAGGCACCGAATTCTAATTCTAAAAAATATTGAAGAATTAGAATAAGTTTAGAAATATTGAACATTCATCGAACATGATTAAGCCTTAGTTATGATTCAAGATTGATAGAACTGATTCTAAAAAATAAGGTGAGATTTGTAGAGTATAAGATAAACGAAATATTTGGACAGCACGGCCATACTGTCTCCGTTATGGTATGGCGCCATATCACCCTCAGTTCAATCCTATTGAAAATATTATATACAATGAAAAATTACGTCGCAAGAAAAATGTCACAATAAACATGAAATTAAATGAAATATTTATTTCAAAACATTAGCAATTACTTGTTCTTTTTGACGTCAAATAAAACATGACTCTACCACCAGTTCGGAAGAACCTTCGTGAAGAAGAACTGGCAAGAAACTTCACGGGTATATTTTTTTCAAAATAAATTTACAGAGTCTCTTTATGTCTACACAAAATTATTCTTATCTGCATCTGTTAGCTCGGCAAGTCTCCCTCCACCCAAGTATCCAAACTTGTGGTGGCTTGGTGGTTGTTAATGGGTGCGAGTTAACATGAATGCAATAACGACGTTAGCTGAAGAAAAATGTTATAGCATAACTGTAGAGAAATGGAAAACATCCTACATGCTATTTAAGAGGAAAATAAATTTCAAGACACGGATCAGGCTTTAGATATAATATCAGATCATATTATAGTTAACATAAATGATTCGTCAAGTGCCCTGTATGTAAATATGGCCAGTAAAGTGTTTTTGGGCGATATTACTATTTTTGTGACGGGGGTCATAAAAAAGAGATGCAGTTATTAATAAATTAAATATTTTCCTTTTTTAACTTCCATTTTATTATTTTATAAATAAAATTTAAATGGTAACATTTAAATTTCAAATTTACATATCCAAAAAATCTCGATGGAAGTTAGAACATAGGTCCTCAGGATCTGTATAAATTATATTTTATATTTTATTTGGTCAATTAACGTCCAACTTGCCATACACTTGTTTTTTAATTACCTAAATATTTAGTTTTATCACATATCTGTGAACTGGATAAGCATCTGTCAAAACGCTCATTATAACTCGCCTGTTCATCCATGAAGCTGTCGGGGTGATGCAGTAGACTGTCGAATATGTTCAGTAAATAGGGCGCGCTCCGATTCCTATCCGCGACGTTGCCGGCGGCCGACTGCAGGTAGTGCAGCATGTGGCGGCAGTGCCGCAGCGGCGCGGCGCCGTGCCCAGGCAGCGCAGGCAGCGCCGTCAGCGCCGGCAAGTACTGCTGCAGCAGCTCGGCCACGTTGCGCCACGAGAATCCGAGCTCTATGCGCGTAAACTGGAAATGAGAGGAACTTATTGGACTGTCCTTACTCATTCACACTCAAAGTCCAATATTATTCTCGGAAAAACGTTTAATTATATTTCTGAAGCGCTAGTTTTTTTTATTATGTATAAATGTACATACGTAAGCTTTATATACTTAAGCAGAAGATGCACTATAGCGGACAGAGAGTTCAAATGAAGAAATGCCAAGTCACAGATTTAAGGGCGTATATTGTTTTATACACATATGTTATATAGTCACAGTAAAACAATTTTAACACAACATCAACACCAATAGTTACTATGTAATAGACAGGCCAAACGAATGACAGTATAGAAGAAATGACACAAGTCACACGCGAGATGGTTCACAGACAGAAGAAGCACAGTTGGATAGTTCATACGGAAAGTAATTACAGTTTATTATATAACGTTCATACACCTCAGAGGGGTTCGTTGACAACAATTAAGGCAGTAATCTCTTCAGTTAAAGCAAAAGGGCCAGCGAGTGAGAAGCGTGCGCTCTGCGGCAAAAGCAAGATCTGACTGCCAGTTCCCGGTACTCGCCATGCGCGTGCGGCGCCATAATGCTCGGTTTACATGTATTAAGTAGTTAAGTAGGTAACTAAATTTTAACTAAATTTTAAGTTACTGCATGTCACTTGCGTGTCCAAATGGATTAAGTAGTTAGTAGTAGTTTAAGTAGTTAAGTAGTTAAGTTCATAAGTTCAATGAAGATGAGCAGTGATGAATCTCAAGGAATTCGTCAATTCTGTACTTAGATATATGGTAAATGTGATTTTGGACAAATTCAGAGAAGAATTTTATTCAGAAATTAAAATTTTTACAAGAATATGTTTTTTTCAAAATTTTTATTCTACAAGCATATCTATTTTAAATATTCTTCAAGAAATTTTAAAGTTGAAACTAAACTCCACTCCGACATTTAAAAAAAAAAGAGTCAATACGAAATATATAGGAGCTCTTGCCGCCACCAGCTTTGTCAGCTTATGCACTTAACTAAAAAATCACGTCCAAACGTGTTAAGTGAGAAGCCCCGCCCGGAACGAATCCTAATCTACTTAATCACTTGCGTACTAAATTTAAAGTTACCACTTGTCACTTAACTGACTGTTTACACGCAACTTTTGACTTAAAATTTAGTTACCAACTTAACCACTTAACTCGTGTAAACCGGCCATAAGGCTCTTTCTTCGCTTGTGCGGGGAAAAGTCGATGATCGCGACGATAAATTACCGGATCAATCGACCAACCGGTAACTTATGAAATATAATAAACTTAATCATATGAATTTATTTTGTGTATTAATATAGCTGTAATGTGTAAAACATATGTTAGTATAATAAATACGAATTGCAAAATGTATAAAGGTTACATAAATAAAAATATGTGAGTGGAGGAAGGTTCCTACATTTGTAACGAATAATAGTTGGCGAAAGTATAGTTTGGTTTGCCATTCTTCCTGTTGGAAAATCGTATTTGCTTGATTTCCTTATTTTCGATAAAACCTTTTGACTACGTAATTAGAGTAGATCTTTCTCAAATGAGTTTTGATAAATCAGACATATTCTATGTACGAGTAGATCAAAGAACATTTAAATAATTGATTACATAAAAGGATTTGTAAATTTAATACTAAATAATGACATGACATGATATATAATTTATACAGAAACTTTATTTTGAAAGGTGTTGTTATAAGGATTTTACAGTTAAGTAAAATGTAAATAAGACTTAACGTGTTTAGTGATTGTACGTACCTGTTCATAAATCTTATTTAAAGAATCTGCAACACATCCTGAAAAATCTGGTTGACCCCATTGAACACCGCGCTGCTCGCTTTGAGGCTCGCAAAATCTGCACGGAAAATCAAAGAACTTTTTTATTGTTCTAATCGTTGTCTTACTCCAAAATGGGAAAACTAAGTCATAATTAATTGAACATAAGCAAGACACCTGTGGTGATCCAGATGACGCCCAACAAGCACACTCACCTGGCAGCGTCCCCACTGTAGCCGGGCGGGCAGGGCGCGGCAGTGCGCGCGGCCGGCGCCGTGCGGGGCCAGAGCACCCCGCGCTCCTCGTCTGCCGCACATGCCGCGGCACCCGCCTCGAGAGCCCATATCCACACGCTGCGCGACGCTGTACCGCCCGACGATGTCGCACTACAGCGATATTCAGCTGACTTCTGTGTTCAAATAATTATTTTTTTAAATATACAAACATCCTATGTGCATACTGCTAAATGAAACTTAAATGTGGGTGAATATATGACCTGTACGTTATAGAGCTTGAGCAGCGAGCCGGCGGGGAAGAGATCCTCCCACTCGTGATGGCGTGTGTGCAGCGGCAGCAACGTCCGCTCGCGCGCCCAGCTGAAGCCCAGCGCGCCCGTACCGCGCGCCCCACCGGCCCCGCCCGCCCCGCCCGCTAGGCATGTTAGTGACACGTTGTCACCCTGTGCGGTTAACAGTAGAGGTTGTTACTACATAGAGCTAAAATTTTTTTGTAATTTATTTATTTAATAAATAATAAATTTTACATATGAAGTGCTTACTATCTAAAAACTGGCTAGCTCAAATTGAGGGTTGTCTTAATTAGAGACCCATTTTCAGTATCAGCACTAATTCTGATGATGCGATGCCACTAACCCCAGGTCATTTCCTGGTGGGTGAACCTTTACTGCTTCCTCCAGATGCCAACTACATAAATTCCAATATAAGTAGTTTGAAACGGTGGCAACTCTCTCAGCGCATGGTGCAAGATTTCTGGCGGAAATGGTCGCAAGAATATCTTACACAGTTCCTGCATAGGTGTAAGTGGAGCAATCAGACGCCTGAATCTAACCTAGGTGATGTTGTGTTGGTGAAGGAGGATGATCTTCCTCCAGCCCGGTGCCTGTATGGTCTCATTGTTGAAAAACATCCGAGTGTGGACAACATAACGCGTGTAGTTAGTGTAAAAATGTAATGGGCATGTAATTAAAAGACCAGTATGCAAACTTTGTGTGTTACCAGTCACTAAATAAATAGGCCAAAAAGGCATTTATTGTTTTTATATGTTTCTGTAATGGAGAATTGTATTGTTTAATCAAACAGTACTATAATAATTATAGTTTATACCAATTAACTTTTATTGATAAGATGTTTAATAAATTTAAGTAATTTAAAATAAAGCTTAGAGTTTTACAGTCCACTTAGGCACATGTTTACCAACAAAATGTTTAATTCTAATTTAGTTGTACCCATTCCCACCACTTGTATCATTGTTACTACATAGTTCAGGCATGGTGGGCGGTATAAGCATGATTTATGTACCTACGGTCCATGGTGGGCGGTATGTCCAACCTCAAATAAACTTAATGTGTATTAGTTCTAAGTTTCGCTGCCAATAGATGGCGTATGCGTCGAATTAAATCGCACAGTGAAGTTTGACAATCATGCAATAGGGTTCAAGCTGAATTTGAATATATGTGCAACAGTCTCGGTTTGCGTGCGGATTCGTTCGCACGTCGATCGCAGACGCATTTTCCGCTCTCTAGTCCCCGCACTAGTTGAGCACCCCAATTTTCACGGGTCGTTTTCACGACTTGGGCTCGTACCGTACTTCCTAAATTTCATAGAAACGTCGTTTTCACGACGAAATCTTCGTTCATCGTCTGCGTGATTCGTCGAACGTGAGCTATGTCGACGGGCTTCGACGTTCCAGGTGTTCTTCGTGCAGTAAGTTCGCCGTGTTCAAGACTTCGAGGGCTGATGGATACGCGTAACGGTGCCAACGAAACCAATCGGCGTTGCCCCAGTGCGCATAGTTTTGCCCTTCAGGCAAACAACAAACCGGAAGTCCCGATCCCATTTGCACTGGTCCTTACCCAGAGTGACGGAACCAGCGCTGTCCGAATTAGGGGCACCGCTGCGGCCGTCCCGATCCCCCCTACCGCCGGTAGGGAGGCTTAGTTAGGTGTCGACAGTTAGGTCGTTCATATATAATATTAATTATTTATAATATTAATTATAATCGTTATCTCCCCTTCCCTCCCCCGCCGTACGCAATGGATGCGCAAGTTCATGCTGAACTTGCGAAGCAATTCGTAGATGGCGTCGCCGCTGCAGGCGCCCCCCTTGAAGCCAAAGCATTCCTCCAAATGCTTTGCGCTTACTCGCCCGACTTCGCCACCTTGCTGGCCCCACTGGCCCTTCAGGCCCCGGCTTTTCAGGCCTCAACAACGCTGCCTCACAGCACTCCCCCTTCCTCCGCCTCCAGTGAAATGGAGTGTGAATACTTGGACGCCGCCTCGACGGCCACTTCAACCTCGGCCTCATCCGCCGCCCGCCCCTCCAAGCGCACTGCGTCTAGCAGCAGCGCCGAGTCCGCTTCCCAAGCGGACACCCTCACCTCCCCTGAACCCACCGTTAGCTTCACGCTGGTGGAACGCCGCTCCAAAAGGAACAAGTAAGTGCCGGTGTCGCCGACACCCGCCTCCAGGACGGTGTCTCCGACACCAACCATCGTCCCGGCAACCCAGTCGCCCGTCCCCTCCCTAATGTCGCTCAAAGTGACACTTCCCGCTGGCCATGCAGCCACTACCTCCAAGCCAGCCTCACGCTGCGCTCCCGTCCTCGCGAAAGCGAAGACCCCTCCCCCCGTGTTCCTACGGGATAAGTCCAAATGGCCCCTTGTCTCGAGATTATGCTCGGAACAGAAAATAAATTATACGAACGCCCTCAACATGTCCGAGGCCGTAAAAATTTCGGTCCCCACGATAGCGGACTTCAGAAATTTAACAACCCTCCTCACTCATAATAAATTAGCCTATCACACTTACGCTCTCCCTTAAGAGCGTAAGGTAAAGGCAGTCCTCAGGGGAATCCCCGACGAAATTTCGAACGATGTCATCTTCGACGACATTAAAGCCCAGGGATATCCCGTCGTAGCTGTGCACAAGATGCACAGCAAGAACGGACGACGCTTCCCCCTAGCACTGGTCATCCTGACCAACACCCCCAGGTCCCGAGACATCTTTAGAGATGTCAAGACCATCTGCGGACTCTCCGGCATCTCGGTCGAGATGCCGCATCGCCGCGGCTATCCCGGGCAGTGCCACAGGTGCCAGCTTTACGGGCACGCGCCGATTAACTGCACCGCCAGCGCCAGGTGCCTGGATAAAGCATAAAGTGCCTGGAGCATCATTATACTAAAGAGTGCACTCGCACTCCGGAGTCGACCTCGCTTCCATCCTGTGTGCTGTGTGGCCAGTCCGGCCACACCGCCAACTACAGGGGCTGCCCCCGCGCACCCCGCACCGTACGACATGTTACAAGGAGGGCGGCACCCAGACAGGCCCCGCCCCTTATTAGTAATACTAACTTCCCACCGCTGCGCCACCGGGATTCCCCGGCAGCAAAGCCCACCCAGCCCACGCCCACTCCCGTGCTTGCCTGGAGACAGCGTCCGGCTGCTCCGACCCGCCCTGCTCCATCAGCAGGCCCAAAATCTCAAATTAATATTCAACACCTTCGAAGGTGTCGATATGGCTCAAGTTCCGCAGTGTGCTAACAAACTGCGCGCGGCCCGTTGCTCTAAAGATCGTTTTATGGTACCTCGCTGAGTACCAATCCCTAATTAATTCATTAAAGGTACATCTATAATGAATACTCCACTAAGCGCCACGACTGGTCGCACGAAACCCACGGGTTTATCCCTGATCTCGTTTAACACCCGAGGTCTAATCGACCAACTTCCGAAACTCAAACTGTTCATTAAGAACATACAGCCCGAGTTAATCCTTGTCCAAGAGACATTCTTAAAACCCCAGCACATCAGGGGTCTCAATATTCCTAGATACTCTCTTGTGCGTGATGACAGGCCCGCTCCGGTCAGACTAGGCGGCACTGCCATATACTACAAGAGAAGTATTCACTGTACACCGATTCCCACGCCTCCACTCACCAACATGGAGGCCACAGTATGTAGGCTGGCTATCACAGGTCACAGGACCATAGTCTTGGCCTCAGTCTATATACCTAGTGGTACATCGCCCCTTCGTTGTGACTTCGAGGCCTTACTCGAACTGGGGCAATCCGTCATTATTTTCGGCGATTTTAATTGCAAACATACTGACTGGACGTGCTTGTCGAACAACACCAGTGGTGTTAAGTTAATAGACATCACGAAGTCACTCGATCTTGACGTCATTACTCCGGTAACACCGACACATTACCCGGACTACCCGCTTCATTCCCCTGATATCCTTGACTTTGCCATCGTCAAGGGTATCAATCTCGACCTTAAGACCATACAACCGCTAGACGACTTAGGCTCAGACCACCGTCCGGTGTCTCAAATATTAGGACCCCAAAACGACCCTCCTGCTCCGAAAACCTATACCAATTGGGAAGGTTTCAAGCACACCCAGCCTTGGAAGCCCCAGACTGCCCACTCACGATTTCATCCGACTATCTCGATAGCACGGATAAAATCGACTCGATAGTCGATTCGCTCACTACCGCCATCAACTCGGCTATTAGTGAGAATCTAAAGGTTGCTAAGCATGGCAAGCCCAAGCTTCCCTTGGACATTAGCAACCTAATCAAAGCTAAAAACGCCGCTCTCCGCAGAGCCAGAAAATACCCTACACCCGCCTACAGGCTAGTCGCTAACCGGCTTCAACGTAAAGTAAAACGTACCGTCGCGCAATACAGAGACGTTCAAAGGAACGATCTTATTATTAATATTTCCCCGTCCCACACGGCGTACTATAGGATGGCGAAAGCCCTCCGACTAGACGCCAGTACTTACACCCCTACGTTATCTCGTCCCGATGGCACTACCGCCTTCGAGGACGACGAGAAAGCTGAGTGCTTCGCCGATAGCATTGCTTCACAATGCTCCCCGAGTACCCAACCCACAGAACTAGCTCACATCCAGGCGGTGGAAGACGAAGTCGATTGCAAAGACTCCCGTCCAGTCACCGCTGACCCCATCACAGTATCTAACGATGAGATCCTTTTCATCATTAAGAAACAAGAATCCAAGAAGGCCCTGGGTGCGGATGGAATCTCCAACCAAGCACTTAAGCAGCTGCCTCGGCAGGTGCTTACCTTACTTGCGATTATCTTCAATGCTTGCTTCGACCTAAGCTACTTTCCAAAAGCTTGGAAAGAAGCTATAGTCATAGGCATTCCCAAGCCGGGTAAACCTTTGAATAACCCGGCTAATCACAGACCCATCAGCCTACTCAAGGCAATGGCCAAACTTCTCGAGAGAGTCATACTCGCTCGAATGAAGGACCGCCTGTTCCCAGCGGACGGTGACCCCCTCATTATCCCCCACCAATTCGGCTTTCGAGCCAAACACTCGTGCCCTCAGCAAGTCCATCGAATCGTCGAGTACATACTCGACGGCTTCTACCCTAGACGACTGAAAACAGTCGCGGTCTTCTTTGACGTAGCCAAGGCTTTTGAGAAAGTTTGGCACGCAGGGCTCATTTACAAGCTTCACAACACAGGCTTGCCCGACCGACTAGTCAAACTAGTCGGCTCCTACCTTACAGATCGCACCTTTCGTTTCAAACACGAAGGTACGCTCTCCACCCCCCGCCCCCTCATGGCGGGCGTCCCTCAGGGCTCGGTACTCGCCCCGCTATTATACACAATATACACCAATGACATACCTATTCCGTCTAAAGGTGTTCAACTCTCCCTCTTTGCCGACGACACTGCCCTATACGTCAAGGGCGTGCATGTCGACACACTCGTCACCGAACTCCAGAAGGCCGTAAATGACCTCGGAGCCTGGTTTAAAAAATGGCGTATCGATGTAAATCCAGAGAAAAGCTCTGCGATGCGCTTCGATCACAAACGCCGTCGTCCCTACGACCCCCACATCCGAATGCTAGGTACGCCCATCCCGTGGGCACTAACCACCAAGTACCTAGGCGTAACGCTCGATCGTACGTTTTCATTCCGACCTCACATACATCGAGTTACCAAACTCGCCCGCCTGTACATGGGCCGCCTTAACAGTATGTTAGGCCGGCACAGTAAAATGTCTCTTAGGAACAAGCGAACGCTTTTTAAGGTTTGCGTGAGACCAGTCATGACGTACGCCGCCCCAATTTTTGCACATGCTAAACCCTCCGATATGTATAAACTACAGGTAGTCTAGAATCTCTTCTGCCGCCGGGCCACGGATGCTCCGTGGTACGTGCGAAACGCAGACCTGCACAGAGATCTCGAACTGCCTACTGCCTACTAACACCTTAGGACGCTCTCCACCACTTATTTTAAGCGATCCGAAGAGCACCCTAACCCCCTTATACGCGAGTCAGTAGCTTATACTGCTCCGTCCATGCCGTCGAGGTACAAAATCCGTAGACCGAGAAATGCACTCTCGGATCCCCCCGATCAACTTTCAGCTAATCTGGACCAGCTTAAGGCTGCCCAGGCCGTATAATCACCAATATATAAATGTCATTTGCACCTTAAGTGATTAAGTATTCTCAGCGGATGACCCGCTAGCGGGTCCCTGCTTGCGCACCCACCTCCCTACCCGGGTGTCGCTCCGATGGTGGCTGACAGCATTCCCATGCTACAGCCGTTTAGGTGGTTTTTAGTGGGTAGGTGCCACTTTGGTGAGTCCCACATCACCCCGCAGACGGCTGCGGTGGTATTCATGACGAATCTTCCACCTCCCTCCCGAGAGAGGGTGCTTCGGCAGCAAAAAAAAAAAAAAAGAATATATGTGAATTCGATCGAAGCTACTATTGTATTACTTTTGACCTTATTGGACCTTTAAACACGTACCCACCGACAAACAATTCACATTAACATAATCTTAATAATTTTATGTAGTTTTAGTTTGGCGACATCGTTACATTTACTAATAGGCTTGGGCATTGTCGTTCACTTAAAGGTTGTCGTTCAATTTAGGCTTGGGCATTGTCGTTCACTTAAAGTTCCGAGAAGTGAACTAGTTCCGCTGAATCGTTCCACAGTTCCTTTTGCTCCGCGAATCAGCAGTACCAGCCAATGTTTTACCTCGCCGTAGTATATGTTCCTTGTGTTTTACTGAGCATGGAGTCGGGACTTTGAAATCGGAACTTGTAAAACTATGCCTAGTAAAATGAATTACCCAAGAAGCTCATTTATTTAAGGATTTCGATTCGATTTTCGTTCATACTTATTTCAGGTTTTGGACCGACAATTAAAGTGGCAAATATAAATCAATATATTATTAATTTCACTTTAAAAGGCGTATTTATAAATCGGTTCTATTTACTTACAATAATTTACATACAATATGTTATACATATAAGAATAGTCGCTTATTTAATATTTTTTTTATGTAATTGTTCTTTTTTTTGTTTTTTTTTTGACACAATAAATCACAATTTAAAAGGTATTGAACACTGCCTATTAATATTATATTTACACATTTTAAGTACCTACATTGTAAACTATTTGAAGAAATAATAACCTCAGGACGTAAACAAATTTGTATGAATTACGCGAAAGTCAGAGCGAATTAAAATGCTTTAAAATAGGCGCCTAACTCTCATTACCACTGTCAACTTTGACCTTGAATGGTGCGGAAGAATTTTTTTATTTTGTAATAATTGCACTTATCGCGTAAGACATAAAGTATTTTTTATTGTATTCCTAGCTCACTCGGGTTAGCTATTTCGTTTTGTTCTCCCACTCTTGCATATAGCGCTATCTCTCCGGTTTCGCATACTCCCGAATCCCGAATACTCCCAATCAGCATTCATGTATCAAACAACTCCTCTGCAAAGTTCCCAAGTAAAAAAATTGCCATAGTCGAGGCAAATATTTTAATTCAATATTAACAAGCATGCCCGTATTATAAAAAAGATCATGTCTACTTATTTTTATAATACATATTTAATTAAGTAAAGCATAGAAAATAATTATTTGTCTCGTAACTATAACGAATTCAATAAATATTAACAACTAATTTCTTTTATGCCTATTTCACTCGGTATCACAATTTTTAAAAAATCGGGAAATATATTGTGCCGGAACGTAATTTGAACAACTCTGGACTCGTGTTTCTCTACTACAAACTTAATAGAGATGCTTACTCCTATATTATTTACTCCAATTTTTGACATGGAGTAAAATTTTCGCTGGACTGATGTGCGGAACTGTAGAACGAAAATACGGCGCAGTAGTGATCGAGTTCATTTCGTTCACCGTGAGTGAGCAGTTCATCGGAACGAATCACTCCGGAGTTACTCAAGTCTATCGTTCATCAACTCTCGTTCCGAGAAGTGAACTAGTTCCGCTAAGCAGTTCCACATCCACAGTTCCTTTTGCTTGCTCCGCGAATCAGCAGTACCAGCCAATGTTTTACTATGGACGGAGTCCGGAGTCCGGATTTGGAATCGGAACTTGTACTACTAAAACTATGCCTAGTAAAATGAATTACCCAAGAAATTCATTTATTTAAGGAATCTTGGGTAACTTTTGGACTTTTGGACTGACAATTAAAGTGGCAAATATAAATCAATATATTATAAATTTCACTTTAAAAGGCGTATTTATAAATCGATTCTATTAAAATTCACAATAATTCACATACAATATTTTAAATTTTTTTTTTGTTATGTAATTGTTGTTTTTCTTTGTTTTATTGCTTTTTTAGACACAATAAATTACAATTTAAATGTTATTATATATTAATGCCTATTGATATTATATGTTCACTTAAGTACCTACACTGTAAACAATAAATATACTATATGAAAAAATAATAACCTCAGGACGTAAACAAATTTTCATGAATTAAAATACTTTAAAATAGACGCCTAACACTCATTACCACTGTCAACTTTGGCCTTGAACGGTACTTAATTTTAATATGCCTTTTTTACTCGGTATCACAATATTTAAAAAAATCGGGAAAAATATTGTGCCTGAACGAAATTCGAACAACTCCGGACTCGTGTTTCTCTACTACGGACTTAATAGAGATGCTTACTCCTATATTATTTACTCTGACAAGGAGTAAAATTTTCTTACGCGGGACTGATGTGCGGAACTGTGGAACAAAAATACCGCGCAGTTGTGATCGAGTTCATTTCGTTCACCGTGAGTGAGCAGTTCATCGGAACGAATTACTTCGGAGTTACTCAAGCCTATATACAACATTCTTGCAATTAAATAATACTCTTAGAAAGTAGGTCGCATAAAAATTACTAAGTACATTGTATAAATTACATACTCCTAGTAAAACGTATATAATAACTACACCAAATTACACATCAATCAAAATTTTTTTTAAATTCGGTAGTTCAATCTCCTTCTTGTATTGTGACAATGATATACTAAAAATGACAATATTTTTTTCAATCTAATACAGTTTGTTGTAATTGTTAATTATTAAATTAAGAAAAGATTTGGGATCTAGGCTTGTTTTACATTTCCAAGGTAAGAAAAGAATATTTTCCGGTTGGTCAAGCTGAAGTTGGAACTAAGTAAGCTGGATAAGGTGGGATGTGGTATTTTGTATAGATTGATTAGACATAATAGTGTACGACGAGCGGAGAACGACATTACAATAAAGGGAATTCGACGCTGGGGATAGTCAAGGTGCTAGATGCTTGTGTTCCCGACGCTGTATGCCGGACAACAAGTGAAGCTACGTCGTTTACGTTTAATCCGATGTATGTGTTCGCTTGCCGTTTCAGCTTAGTCAACTTGACTACGGACCAGGCAGTTAAAAAGCAGACACGAGAAGTTGATCTTTGAAAGTCACGACTATACGTCTTGTAAGCCCCAGGAATGTAGCTGCATCCCCACACACTTTGTACGTGTTGCGTATATGAAAATGTACCACAACACCAGGTCTCTAAGTTACCCTGTTCCAAGACAACTGATTCTATTGTGTAAGTTCATGGAATTACTTTTTTTGCGAGCATTTTATACATTTAAAGATATTTTATTTTCACTACACAAATGGTTTATGGAATTCAGATCCCTTTGAAGCAGATAAGCATCACTGTTACATCTGATGGGTGAGAATAATTTTATATCAAAGGCCAAAGTTATCGCATTTCTGTATGTGCCGTTCACAAAAATTTGAAGCTCTATAGGGGCTCGTTTTATTTTGGAAACCTTGGGGTATATACGGTCAGGACCTAAAGCCGTTTGTAACCACTCTATGTTTTTGGTCCTTAAGGTAGGATTTGAGCCAACTCAACAAGGGATCACGAAGGAACCCTGTCAAAAGCACTTCCAAAGCCAATGTATATTACATCTACCTGGGTACGAGTGTCCACAGATTTGGAAACTTCATTCACGAATGTTAAAATATTGTTATCTATTGATTTTCATTAAGTGAATCCCAGTCGTTCGCTGCAAACAATGTTTTTAGCTTGTTTGGTTATTACATTGTGTATTAAGTGTATTAATAACAAACGATAGATTCTGGAAGTTTAGACTAGGACGGTAAAAGAATAAGACTATAAATCGTAATATCAGATAACTTTCCTATTTAACCGACTTAAAAAAAAGGAGGTGGGTCTCAATCCGTCATTTTTTTATTTTCAAATTCAAAATATTTATTCAAAAAATAACTACAACCCAATGATAATAAAAAAGAAACAAGAAATACTTTGAAGTCAATAACATTAGTAACATCAAAGACAAACAAAGATAGAAAAAGAAATGAAATAAAAAGTATTAATAATAAAAAATGAACGAAAATGTGGCCAAAACTGCAAGAGCCACCACAAAAATTATAATACATTAATGTCAATCATGAATAAATACACAATAATAAAAAAAGGAAAAACAGAAATATTTAAATGACTAGTAACATAATAAAACAAAAACAAATATTTTTACAAAAAGGGAACAATATCTTGTTAAAGATGAAAGCCTGTATTGAAATCACCAACTGTAAGTGTTTGGTGTTTTCATGAGGTTCTACTCAATCGGTCGTTCTTGTTGCCAAACAACTGTGTAATATTGACTGCGGTGCCGGCGTCAACTATTCACACGTCGAGGCGTCGAGGAGGTCTAACAGATGTTGAGGCGTTGTGCTGTGCTATCATGTGGACAATGACAGGGACCAATATAGTTAGATAGATAGATTCATTTATTTGTGACCAAAAAACAACACTATACAGATAACAATTAACATAAAATAAAACCTAAATCTTAAATGCTAAACAATAATCCTACAAAACAAATATATTTTATACACAAACATCATTAATAAATCAAAACAAACAAAAAAATAATATTAATAAAAATAGTAAAAGTAATGAATTGTAGGCAAGTTCACAATTATTAAGAGAAGACATAAAACAAAATAATCAACAGAAAATGATTTAAAAAAATAATAAAAAATAAAATAAATAAAACATTGTGTTTCAGTAGCACAAAAAGGCCATGGCTCAGTGTGTTAGTTTGCTCTTCAAAGCAATACACTGATAATTCTGCCACAGCCTGAGGACAGAGGCAGTACTCTGAATATATCAGTAGGTGTATAAAACCGTACAATCAAACGCCAATAATGTTTATAAATATAAAATATATAAAAACTAGAATGAAAAAGAAATATGTAGATAATTTGTGTTAATATGAAATGCAAAGTCAGTTGGAGTGTTTGATTATAATATATTAACAAATAAGAAATGTATGTTATGATGCATAGAAATGTATAGATAAAGATATAATGTTTTAGTGAAAGTGATTTTATAAATAGCATCTCAACGTTTTTAATAATAATAGTCACACGGCAAAATCCACCAATGAAAAGCCACTTGGAATTGCCTATATTGATATAGTAACGTTAAGCGGTAAAAACACGACTTTATTAGGTTCACTATGTGAGACTCAAAATGCAGGTTACTATCAAATGTAATTCCTAAATTTCTTGCCTCATTTACGCGTTCCACTGGTTCTCCATTAATTTCAATACTTGGGTTATTACTGAGAATCTTAGCAATTTGATTCCTTGAACCCAGAATCATACATTTTGATTTTAAAGCATTTAGGAACAGGCCCTTTCTGCGGGCCCAAAGTGCAACATTATCAAGGTCTTCGTTTAGGTTCGATACAGCGACGTGAAATTGTTCGGGGCGAGCAGAAGCGTAGATTTGAACGTTGTCCGCATATAAATGATAATTGCATTTTTTTATGACGTTGGTAATGTCTGCGCTATAAATTATATAAAGCGATGGTCCAAGGATGGAGCCCTGAGGTACTCCACGATTTACCATTTTTGCATTTGAAATCAACTTGCTACCATCATCACCCCTCAACAATTTCACAGACTGTAAACGATTAGTTAAATAACTATCAAGCCAACGCAGAGATTTGTTATCCACACCATAATATGACAATTTGGAAAGAAGCAATGGTATATTCAAAGAGTCAAACGCACGAGAATAATCAAGTAGAACCAGACTTGTGCCCTTTCTATTATCCTGCTCAGCTAGTATATTATCTACCACATCCAGCAAGGCAGTCACTGTACCCATACCTTTACGAAAACCTGAATGTACACTTGGTAAGATATTATTTTTCTCCATAAATGCACATAGCTGGCTATATACTGTTTTCTCTAGTACTTTTGACAAAAAAGGCAAAATGCTGATTGGTCTTACGTCCTTCAAAGTCACCGGATTTTCAATCTTCGCTAGTGGTGTAGCCAGAGCATACTTCCAGGTACTAGGTACTTCACCAGTCAAAATTGATGTGTTTATTAGGGTTTTAGGAAGTGTCAATAGGATCATATCTTTACTAATTCCATCAATACCTATCGCATCAGTAGAAAAAGACAAAATAATTTTGGCAATTTCCTGTTCCCCTACAGGTTTCAAAGTAAATATTTCATTGTTGAATTTATGAAACTCAAAAAAGTAAGTTCAGACAAAGGCACAGGTGCCTCAAGGAAATGGTCATTTATAACATTAGCGTCATGGAAATGGTCAGGCAAGCATTTTTTATTATTATTGGCAGTAAATATATATTTTTTTATTTTTTCCATAGTTGTTGAGAATCATTTTGGTAATTGTTTATATTATGATTAAAATACGCACACTTCTCACTGTGAATACTCCTGGCAACAAACTTCCTAAAGTCATTGTAATATTGTTTGCTACTATATGTTTTAAGCTGCCGATATTTTTTATGAACAGCATCCCTTACTTCGATCATTTTTCTTATGGCATCAGTGATCCATGGTAATGACTTAAACGGTTTTATTTGAATGGTTTTATTCGGTTCATGAATGTCAAAAAGATTAGTGATTAAATAATTAAATTGGTTAGTCATACAATCCACAGAACGATATTGTATCACAGAATCCCAGTCAATTGAGTCCAGATCCCTATTAAAAGTGTCAATAATTATGTCTTTAATCGGCCTATAATTAATTATTTTTCAAGGTATTTTACTTCTTTTAATGGAAAATTCTACATTAATCATCGCATGCCGTAGTGAACCAGTGATATTTGAAACTGTTACCTTACGAACCAATGCATTCGTGCATACAACATCTATCAGAGTTTCATTATCCACGGAAAAGTGGGTAGGCTCTGTTATGTTGGTTATGTTATGTTAAGTATGTTCACTGTGGCTGTTTATAACTGCCACAATAACCCCTCCAGCTTCTTTAAAGCACAGCACATGACTAAAATGTGTACGATGAACCTTATTGACGGTCAGCGAGGCATGTGGCAGCAGCGTGACCGAGGGCTTGGCGCTGACGACTAGGGACAGCGCGCGGCAGCGGCGGCGCGTGGCATCGCTCGCCACGCACGCCCAGTGCCCGGCGTCCTGCGCGCGCGCCGCTGCCACGCCCAGCACAGACATACGCCGCCCCAGTGCGTCCTCAGCCACTGAACGCGTCCACATGTCTCTAGAGAAAAGCAAACATAACACTCTACGTAACTATATTTTTTCGCACTCGGTTCCCCAAATTGTATTGTGCTGACAAGAAGAGCGGAATAAGGAAACACTTTACTTCTTGAAAACTGTTTTGCAGTATATTGATAGTTCATTTTGTTTTTTTTTTTTTGTATAATTAGATTGCATGAAGATTTAAAAAAAATATATTTTAATAAAAATTGAAGCACGAGGTTTCGCTTCATCAAAGAATCAATGGGCACACTTTAAGATCATCAATACTGCACGAACCTGGTGGTCGCGTTGAAGTTGACTCTCAGTCCATCCTTGTACCAGTGGAACTGCACGGCGGGTGAGCCGTACGCCACACAGCTCAGGATGAACTCCGCGCCCTCCCACAGCTCCGGCCGCTGGTTCACCACCAGTGACTGCAGTATACTTAGTTAGTTAGCTACACTGCCGTACAACCATAAACACAGATATTTTCATAACTTTAAGTAGAAGCATTCAAAGTTTTTACTATATTTTGTGACGTCCTAGAATATACGGTCACTTCTGTAATAATGTTTTCACTTTTTATATGGATTTTACAACAGAGATATATAGATCTTACAACAGTGATTTCGAATTTTATAATAAAATATACGTATTGTTTTCGTAGGACATTAAATAAATGAAAACTACTTTATGCTGGGTATAAATTTACCTGAACAGTAGGTGCGGACCGCGCGCGAACACGTGCAGTAGAGACTTAGTGGGTTTATGTTACGCGATTCCATCTCAATCCGTTTAGGTAGTACAGTATGGGCGGTACTGTACTGCGGTTACAATTAGGGAAAGTCTTTATCAAAGTATCTAGAAGGTTTTAATATGAAAAACCTTTGTTATGTTGCCTTGGCAAAATAAAAATCCCTTGTATATAAAAAGTTCTTTTGCTTGATTTTTTAAAACGTGTCGTATTTACTAGGAACATAAGATATTTGCATATATTTTTCTAGCCATTAATTAACATTAATGCAAAATATTATTATTTCTATTAATTTATCAATTATTTTCTTCTTCTTGCAGAGGAACAGGGTGTTGGGAAATATATAGCAAGAGAATATTTCAAATCAACAAAAATTTAATATTTCCTAATAAAAATAATCTGGCGTATGAAAATGAAAATGACTTTAAACCATAAAACTTCCATTACCCGATCTACCTTAAACAGCTTATTGATTACCAACTCTTAGGCACATTTTGATATCTAGCTGACCATCGCAAGGTACTCCAATGCTGAACAGCTGTTTAGACTTTATGCAGCACACGTCCACTCTTGAGTGGAGAGCCAGCTTGAAGCGTTAGACTCTGTCGACCGAAGAGCCCGTAGACTTATAAACGGCGACAAAGTCTCATCTTCGAGGTAAGACAGTGTCGAACATCGTCGTAAAATTAAATAATAAATAAATAAATCCCAGAAAGTTGTGAACAAGGCGCAGATAGACATTGCAGTTGTTTATGGTAGCTCCTGGCCCGTATCGCCAAGGCCTGGAACGATCTGCCTGTGTCTATTTTCCCGGACAAGTTCAATCCCGAACTTCCAAGCGTAGAGTGAGTGGGTGCACCTGGGACAAGCGTGTGCCAACCGTCTAGTCTTCGTCAGCACTTACCATCAGATGACGTGGAAGACAAACGCCTGCCATTGACAAAAAAAATTGTAAAACATTTAAATTTAAATTTTTCAATAGAGATATTATTTAGATTTTTATTATATCTGAGTCATTTTCTGATCCTGTATTAAGTTTTACTATAAACTTTTCCGTTTTCCGGCATCAGACAGTACAAGTTTATTTTAATTATTTCGTCAGTTACTGTAAGTATATTATTTATAAAAACACCTGATTAAGGACACAAGGAAGTCCAAGCTATATAACAAGCTAAGCTATTCTAAAAAGGATACTTACAAAAATTTCTTTTTAAAGAAAATTTAAACTAATTTTCCGTTTTGTGAACCAGATTTCACTTTAAAATAGAATATTATCACTTTGGTCTCACAGAGCAAGCTTGATGCATCTCAGTGAGACGACGCTAGGTCCGCTGGGGTGGCTTGCCCACGTTGTAATTCCATTGTCTTTAGTGAACAAAACAAATGCACGTCTTTTTACTTTTAAATGTAATGAATTGACGAAAGGCCAATTCCCAATTTTTATGTTGTTAATATAAATTGCGTGTGTAATTATAAATATGTTAGTAGCATAATAATATAAACATTCCATATTCTGACACACCTGCAGGTGTAGGGCGGGCTGCACGTCGAGCGCCAGTACTGCGGGCTCCAGGGGCGCAGGCGCCGCGGAGAACACGTGGCGTCTGGAAGCCGGCGCGCCCGCCGCGAGCCGTGCCACAGCCGCGCGCGCGCTGCCTGCCTCGCTGCGCGGTGTCCACAGCCACACGCCGTAGCTGCTGACGCCTGCAGTTTCTGTTGCCCTGGTAGCATGAGGAAGCAAAAAGAATGGAATGTATAAGATGTAAATCTCTTATTGAGATGAGTTTCATCGAATGAATGCAAACTATAAATTATACTTTAGTGAAGAGCTGGTTTAAAACAAAAATAAAGTTGCAAAGTGCTTAGCTTAAAAACAATTATAACGTGATAAAATAATTTTAGTCAAGCAAAAAGTTAACGAGCCCACAATTAATTCACAAAAGAATACGCATTCCACAGCCTCAGCATATGTCACTAGATCCAACCCATATAGAGACTGTTGGATATTTCTAAAACATATGCTACGGCGCATTCTGGCTCTACTTCCCATATCTCCGTAGCGGTAGATTTATGTAATTAAACCTACTCAAACCGCATGTACAGCCCAGTAAGTAGCATGTCGACCGAGTAAATCAACGACGACTCTGTACGAGCAGGACGTTAAAGAAACCCCGCAGCACAATTTTCAATATTCCGGCGGCACAAAGAAATGATTTGATATATTACGATAAAATTAAACTTTCAATTATCTTACCTGACGTCGAAAATCTCAACGTTTTCAACCGATATTTTCGAGTCTTTTAAATACGCCTTGATCTGAAATCAAATTATTTCTCCCTTATAAATTGTATAGATCAAAGGAATCCCAAAGTAATGGCTGGTTAACACGCGTTAAGTAGTTAAGTTGGTAACTAAATTGAAAGTTAAAAATTACGTGTAAATAGTCAGTTTAGTGACAAGCGGTAAGTTAAAACTTAGTAAGCAAGTGATTAAGTAGATTAGGATTCGTTCTATTTTTCGTATAAGTAGGTGGGCACTTAACACGTTTGGGCGTGATTTTTTAGTTAAGTGCATAAGTTGACAAAGCGGGTGGCGGCAAGAGCTTGCATTTATTTAGCATTTTCTCTTTGTTTTCAAAATGACTAAGTGGAGTTTAGTTTCAAATTTAAAATTTGTTGAAGAATATTTAAAATAGGAATGCTTGTGGATTATACGAAGTAAAAAATTTAGAAAAAATACATACCTAGAGATTTTAATCTCCGCAACAAACTCTTCTCTGAGTTGTTCCAAAATCACTGTTCATCTTGATTGAACTTCAAATCAAATTCAAATTCAAATATTTATTTCTCAACATTGACAATTACTTGTTCTTATTGACGTCAAATAAAACATGATTCTACCACCAGTTCGAAAACAAAACCTTCGTGAAGAAGAACTGGCAAGAAACTTCACGGGTATATTTTTTTTTTTCAAAATAAATTTACAGAGTCTCTTTATGTCTATACAAAATTATTCTTTTCTGCATCTGTTAGCTCGGCAAGTCTCCCTCTCCCCAAGTATCCAAACGACGAACACCCTCAAACGGCACCCGTTCACGAGTTAACGCGGGATCCAGCCATCGCCCTCCTCAACCATATTAGAGGGAAGTGAGCGACCCGTCACCCGACGCTACCATAAGAAGACGTACTTTAGTGACAATAACGAAAGCGTCATTGTCACTAAAGAGATATTCATCGGGACGAAGAACTCATCGCACAAACAGACACATTACACATGCTTTGTTACAAATACTAGTACAATCCTGTTAATGAGGGGATTATACCCAAGGGCTTTTATCATCCAAATAATCGGATAGTTTATAATATGCTCTAGCACACAACTTCTCCTTTATAGTTTCTTTGAATTTGTCAATAGGAAGACCTTGGATATCCTCAGGAACCTTATTATAAAAGCGTATACATTGACCCATGAATGAGTTAGTGACTTTATGAAGCCTGCTATTATGAGCTGCCAGCATATTTCTTCCTCTTGTGTTAACATTGTGCAGATCTTTTTTTCTTTTGAACAAGGTTATGTTCTTTTTAACATACATTAAATTTTCTAAAATATATTGTGAATGGAAGGTAAGAATATTTATTTCCTTAAATTTACTTCTAAGTGACACCCTTGGACCGAGCTGATAGATTGCGCGAACAGCCCTTTTCTGCAGAATAAATATAGCATCGATGTCGGCAGCACTCCCTCTCAGCAGAATACCGTATGTCATGAGGCTGTGGAAGTAACCAAAATAGACTAATCGAGCAGTTGTTTCATTTGAAATTTGTCTAATTTTTTTAACAGCATATGCGGCAGAGCCAAGCCTTTTCGCTAAACCATCAACATGCGGTCTCCACTGCAGTTTGGCGTCTAAGGTTATGCCCAGAAATACAGTTGAGTTTACAGGAGTCAGTTCCTGGCTCTTAACTACAATGTTTGTGTTTACCTGTTTGACATTTGGCAATGTAAATTTAACACATTTCGTTTTTTTTCATTGAGGAGCAAATTATTAGCTGAGAACCACTGCTCTGTGTTGGAGATGCATTTGTTCACCGCTCAATAGTCAATTTCTTGTCTTTTGATTTTAAACAAGAAGGAAGTATCGTCAGCAAACAATATGACCTCGCATTGATTCTTAACGACCGATGGCAGATCATTAATATAAACTAAAAATAGGAAAGGACCAAGAACTGAGCCCTGGGGCACACCCATTGTCACTGCCGATCCTGATGATTTTTCTCCATTTATTGCAACTTTCTGTTTTCTATTAGAAATATATGATTTAATCAAGACAAGCGCTCGGTTTTTAAACTACTTAAACTTTTTTAAAGAGCTTAAACTACTTAATCCATTTGGATAAACAAGTGTCATGTAGTAACTTAAAATTTTGTTACCAACTTAACTACTTAATTTGTGTAAACTGCGCATAAGGATATTAAATTGCAGACGGTTTTTAAACTGACGCTTTAAAATAATAGTAAAATTGCTGTTACTTTTAATATTCAAAGCCCAAAAAGTATAGAGAATGTTAAGATTCACGTTTCTGTGTTGACATCGTGTACAATATGTCTATACTAATGCATGAGATGATGCGTAGAGCTTACGATCCGTGCATTTAATTTCTACTTTTTTTAACTTTTTACAATACAATTTATATCCCGGAAAGCCATTCTAACGAGCAAAGTATTCGGGCTCCAGGTGCTCGTTGGCCTATTGAAAGTAAGCCCACCGACCTGTTCTGCCAGCTCCTGCGCCGTGTTCCCGCCGCGCCGGCGCTCCGCCTGGAACTCCAGGCGCGTCTCCAACCGCACCGTCGCTGAAATGTGCATCACTGCTGTAGTCTATCGTATAGGGGAATGATTTTTGCGTCCACGCTACAAAGTGTCCGAACCAAACAGGCAACAATACAGAAAAGGGCAAGAAAACCTTATAGTAGCTACGCAACATGGTTTTAGTTTGCTCGAAGCTAAACAGTGTTTCCCCCTGTTTATACCAAAAAAACTAATATAATGTAAATTACGCGTGAATCAATATTATTATTATTATTATTATTATTATATTAAAATCTTCAAAATTAGTTCGCGACACTTTTTTTGAATAGTTTATTATTTCAAACCCACGTTTGTTTGATACTCACATTTAGAGCAGTATCATTATTAGTGAGCAAGTGTCAATACAGTCACTATCGGATCTTACATTGAGTTTGCCTAAAGTATTGCACTTGGAGTAGTTTATGCAGGTACAACACTACGCAGAAACTCACAAGCATCAGGTTCCTTGGGCCGACAGTCGCAGCCGCTCCCCGCGCACCCCTCGCCGCACTCCGCGGCCCCGCACTCTGCGACAGCGTCAAAAACAAATTATTGTTTGTAAGAAAGTCTCCAAGTTGAAAACAAAACATGACTGATTACGTCGTTAGTATATATATTATATTTGTACATTTGCAATGTCATTTTTCTTCGGTACAATTATGTAATAAGCGTGTATAGTGAGTGTTCTCCACGAAATCGCGGCGTATGACCTTCGTGCTACGAGTGCGCGACCTTGGAACGAAAAAGTAGTGGGGTGCGGCTTCGCCGATGACACTGACCATCAGATTTCAAACAGAATGATGTAAAAAATATTACGTATAGAATTAATTGAAATCAGAAACTGATGGGTCGTTCTACGTGACTCACCCGGCGCGGCCACGCTCGCCTCGCACAGCTGGCCGGTGTAGCCCGGGGCGCACGCGCAGCTCACGGCCGCCGCGCCCAGCTGCCTGCGTACACATCACACTTGCAATTCATCAAGTAATAACATAGTGACATTTAATCTAAAATGGACGTTAATGTTACAGAACTCCCGAAGTTTGCCTTCAAAACACGTAGCGCACGTGCAATCCTTGCATTGTCACTGCGGGTAAGTACTCGCACCGGTAGGTCGGGCTGAACATTTGATGGTGTTTTGGTTGTAGTGGATCGTAATTATATCTCTTTGGTTGTATCGTTCATTTCTGGATAATTTTGGTACTACATTTAAAAAAGGTTACATAGAAAAAAATTAACATAATGTTCCCGTCCCTTTTCTGTTTAATAAAATGAGCGACTCTAAAGAAGATATTCAGATACTCAGTGTCAGTGCCACCACTTTAAAAACCGCTTTTTCGCGTCGTACCGTGGCGACAGGTCTGCTTTACTTCCATGGATCCATGTAGCGACGATGCTGTCTCAAACGTGATATATAACGCCATGGAATACATTATTCCTCGTGTTGATATATTACTACAAGCTGCTGTCCTCTTAGCTGAAAAGCAAAAGCAAGAAGCATACGTGGCCAGGACTGATTCTCGAAAAAGCAAAGCCGTAAGGCCAAAGCGTGAACAGGTGCAGTTTGTCCAGTGGTGTTCGTCGGTTGGATAGTTGCTGGGACTGCGGGGATGCGGGGACTGCGGGGATGCGGGGACTGCGGGGAGGGAGACTTGCCGAGCTGACAGATGCATACAGAATTATTTGGTTTAGACTATTGTAAATTTCTTTTATAAAAATTATACCCGTGAAGTTTATTACTCTTGCCGAAGAACTCTTCTTCACGAAGGTTTTTCTGAACTGGTGGTAGTTAATTTGACGTCAATAAGAACAAGTAATTGTCAATGTTAAGAAATAAATATTTAAATTTGAATTAGATCAGCCAGACAAAAAGACAGCGCATAATGCAGCAGCACAGAAGTACAACAAAGCAATTATATCAAAATTGCTTGTTGAGCGTGGTAACTAGTTGAAATATTTGTAACCAAACCTAAATTCGACGGCCTTAACATTGCTTAAAGTTATCATGGCTGTCGTAATTTGCAAGTGAGTAAGTACTATGAATATCCAGACTGCTAAATTTAAAACTGCTGTCAGGTCAAATATCATGTTATTGCATTAACAACGCGTCTTTTATTTCGTAGCAACATTTTTAAATCGATTTTTGCTTGTTGTGTGATGTCATGCGCGCTTGCAAGGAAGCTTTAATACAAGAAAACTAGATGTATGCGCCGATCGCACACGGAAAAATATATAATAATAAAAAATATTATGAGCACCAGAGACTCGAGCGGCG
The DNA here is from genome assembly GCA_923062675.1 of Marasmarcha lunaedactyla. Taxonomy (NCBI): domain Eukaryota; kingdom Metazoa; phylum Arthropoda; class Insecta; order Lepidoptera; family Pterophoridae; genus Marasmarcha; species Marasmarcha lunaedactyla. The sequence continues at coordinate 23,072,462 of OV281358.1, forward strand.
GTGAAAAGGATGTTAAAGGAGTCAAATTTTGAGTTATTTTTATCTTGGAACATGAAAACACGATCCAGTCTTCGGCGTTGTGCAGTCCGAATGTTAGGTCTGTATAATTACGAATAAAAATATATTATAATAAAACCCTAAGCACGAACCTTGTTGCTGCTGGCACTCCTTAATTTCACTTTTCACAATACACAAAGTTTATTTAAGTTTTTGTCTGCAAACGTTAAATATCAATAGGCATAGGGCGCAGTAAAACACAATTATAATATAAAAACGTGAAAACGTGGTTCACAAGTTCACAGTTGCACTTCCATCATTTTTTCTTCAAAAGTGACAGTTCCCGCCAACTCAACTTTTTAAACCCAACCAATAGAGAAGGCAAAGAATAAATACATACAGCCTAGTAAAATAAAATAATGTTATTAAAAGTGTATGTGTGAACCGCAAAATAAGGACTGTATGTTATCAACCAAATAAATACTAAACATCCTCCCGCCCGAGGTTGGCTGGTAAGCCAGAATAAAGTCTAAACCGCTAGAATACTAAACATAATAAATATAATAAAAACAAACTTAAATAAGGCAACATTAAATTGACATGCAAATAGACTCTACACCGATTGATCTATTGGCAGTCTCCAAATCTTGACAACTGGTCGCAGGAGTGTACCAGAAGAGGTTCCGAGCTTTACGATTCGAACAACTCCATCCTTTGCAGGGACCAACTCCTGGATGCGACCTAACCGCCAGTTCAAGGGACGTGATCCTTCTTTATTAAAACTAATTCACCTATTTTAGGTGGGTCGCAATCAGAGGTCCATTTATGTCGCATTTGTAAAGTGTGGAGGTATTGTTCGCTCCACTTACGCCAAAACCGTTGAGCCATAGCTCGCAATAATTCATAGCGACTTAAACGATTATCCGCACTATCCGCAAAATCAAATTCAGGGACTGAAAGTAGAGGTCTGCCTATCAAAAAATGGGCAGGCGTCAGAACATCAAATTATAGAGGGTCTTGAGACAAGGGGCAAAGTGGCCGCGAATTAAGGACAGCTTCTACCCTAGCAAAAACTGTGGAAAATTCCTTAAATATGAGAACTTGCTCACCAATCACTCGCTTCAACAATGTCTTAGCTGACTTGACAGCCGCTTCGAACAATCCGCCAAAATGAGGTCCGCCGGGAACGTTAAACAACCAATTAACACCTCGAATAGAAGCGTCCGCCGACAACCCATTCTGAATATCTTGTTTAGATAAATAAGTCCGAACATCATCTAAATGTCTCTTAGTTCCAACATAGTTAGTTCCGCAATCAGAACGTATTACACTCGGTAAACCGCGGCGAGATGTGAAACGTGTTAAAGCGACAAGAAAAGCTTCTGTGGAAAGATCACCGACAACTTCCAGGTGCACGGCCTTAGTGGCTGAGCAAACAAAAACACACAAGTAACTTTTAAATTGTCGTGATTTCCGCAGACGAGACTCTCTTGTTAAAAATGGACCGGCAAAATCCGTTTTCACAGTATGAAAAACTCCATTTGCATTAACTCTATCACTAGGTAATGCTGACATAATTGGATCAGAAGTCTTTGGCTTCGTCTAAAACAAAATATACATTTGAATATCCGACTCCTAATAACTTGTCGTGCCGAAACAATCCAAAACCGATTTTGTAGAATAGCCTGTAGAGATGACGGGCCAACATGACAATAAACAATATGGAAATAATCGACGATTAAAATTGTTAGAGGATGAGATTTGGGCAATAATAAGGGGTGTCTTGCTCCCTCCAGTAAACCAGCCGCAAATTCCAATCTCCCTCCGACTCGCAATAAACCGCAATCGTCTAAAAAAGGCATAACACTACGTAAACTATTTTGAACAGGTAAGTTTTTAAGCAATTTGTCAATATCGGCTGAGTATATTATTGAGCCATCCGCACAAGGCAATCCAACGCCGCTCTACGCTCGACGGCAGAAAGTACACCGACGATCCGTTTCGATGAATCTTTCTGTTAAATATTATAAATAAATCTTAAACAATAACCCACAACAGCTTGTACTTTTGATAAAGAACTAAACTTTGAAAAATTGAATTGAACTCATCCGTTTCCGTCAATAAAGTACTAACTACAGTTTTCCGCAAACCTGGTAACTCTTTAACCCCTTTAACAATATTTGGGGCCACGTATCTTCAGGGCATTTGAGCCATCCAGGCTTCCACCAGAGGGGATGTACAATAAGCTCCGACACGCGACATCCACGGCTACCTACATCCGCAGGATTCATCGTAGACGGTACGTGACGCCACGATATCGGTAACTCGCATCCTACTATTTGTGATACGCGATTTCCTTCAAACGGCTGCAACACATGCGGCGGTAAGCGCAACCATGACAATACTATAGTACTATCGGTCCAGCTTATTATATCCTGTACAAACACGTTATTTTTATGGCTTCGTAGACGTACTTTAAAATGCGCGCAAGTAACGCCGCGCCACACAGCTCTAGTTTAGGTGTAGTTAACTTGGACTTTACCGGGGCAACACGAGACTAAGCCATAATTAGCCTGACCTGCGTGTCACCGTAATCATCACCGGAGCGCATGTAAACTACCGCCGAGTAAGCTCGATCTGAAGCGTCTGAGAAACCGTGAAGTGAACATGGCTTAGTGTCTGCCAACACAAATCGTTCCAATCTAACATCACCAATACGTGAGAAATCCGCATAAATAGAACTCCATTCCGAGGCCACCTCCGCAGGCGGGTCATCATCCCACGATAAATGTAATAACCACAAATGTTGCATTATAATTTTACCCTGGAGAATAACCGGTGAAACCCAACCCAAAGGGTCAAAGGTACGAGCCAAAGTAGAAAGAATACTGCGCTTTGTGCAGTTCGAGTTATCACTCAATTTGACATTATAACTAATAATATCCGATTTAGGGTCCCACTGAATGCCTAAAATTTTATGAAACTCGGATCTTATCTGAGTCTGCTTTAAAAATACCATGGTGAGGAATAACAAAATATTTCCCCATTTCTAAATCATTAGCCGAAATATCTAAGGGAACCATGTGTCCTATATCCGCATATTCTCGCATAAAAGAAATGTATTTATTCCTCATAAAATCATTGCTATGAAGCCGCTTCTCCAAAGCCAAAAACCGCTTCATCGCCATCTTAGCCGATTCACCTAACTCGGGACGGACGGATAAAAAAGGTAACCGTACAACGTAACCGCCGCTTTCATTCCGAGGATGCGTTTCCGCAAAAATTGTCTCGCACTCGACATCCTTAGTGGCGGCGATATTACTCGGAATATCTTCCACTTGCCAAAATCTTTCTAAAATCTGATCGGTATTCAACAAACATTGTGAAACACCACACACTTCGCTGCCGGGGGTCGAACAAGAAACAGGCCCCATGACAACATGACCAAAAATCGCATTAAAAACCGTAGGCAGCTCTAGGTCAACCTTAAAACCTCCGCCTAACATCATATTGCCAACATATTTTAAGGCTTTTTGTTATCTTCCCATAGCAGTGTTATTTTAGCTCTCACTAAATCTGTTAATTGAATAACCCAAACCCGCAATTACCCAAAAATAACTATGACGTGAAGAAAACTATAATCTTGCTGCCACTGACAAGAGTTTTATTTTCTGCATTGTATTGTATTGTATTGTAGGCATCACATTCAAATTAAATGAAATGAAATAAATTTATTTGCGAGGAGGTCGGGCATTGAAGGTCGTTAAACAACACTAAGTTTCACAACATCTCACCAACAAGTGGCGGTGTGCAAAAATGTAGCGAAGTATCAAGTCAATACATATTCAATAAATTCATGAAACAAAATATAGAAATACAATAGGAAAAATAATAATAATTAAACGGTCTCAAAAGATTTGTCATGTAGATAACCATTTCTAGAGTTATACAACTTCCTTATAAGTAAGTCAAAAAATATTTATATATAATCATGGGTAAGGTTTTTACATTTAGGGGAAGTTTAGCCATACAAATTTTTTTCAATATTTTTTTTGAAAAATGAAGAGCTTTTGTGCATGTGTATAAAGCTTTTCTGCATGTCTTCCATAACCAGAAATCATATCACAATTTTTTGGGAACAAGTTTGGGTCCTTTTTTACAAATAAGCGTACCTAATAAATATACAAGCAAGGCAATGGTAGAATTTTCAAACTTCTAAAAATCGGCCTGAAACTATCTATGTATCCCGCACTTGCTATTGCCCGTGTACGATTCCGTAACGCAAGAAAGATGCTACGTATCCGTGATATGAGAGCAATTAAACTTTTTATCCTGCTATATCTTTTACTCTCCTTAGGGAGTATATAATTTTTGTAAGTTACCCTTTATTTGTCAATACGTGTGGTTAGTGACAATGATATCACAGCTGCGTCAAAGCAATGAAAAATAGTGTGATTACTAATTTCAACTTGACATTCAGCTGGTCAGGTAGCCTGGTCATTTGGACAGGCACCTGCTTCACAAATCGTAAGTCGAGAGTCGGAGTCCTAGCATGGTCGGCTATTTTTGTTTCTTTTTTGTAACATTCAATCAAATCTAATATACTACGTCAAAACATAACAGTCTGAAATAGAAATACGACATTCGCTGCTAAGCAAATAGCAAGTTTCTTCGAAAGGACAAGTTTAGAAGCAGTTATTTACTTGCTGGGAATTGCGGTAGGTGGCGCTTCTTAACGAAGCTATCTGCTTGGCTGTACAGTTTTAGATCGGTTAAAATTTAACAAAGAGTATAGCACTTATGCTCATTAAAAAACTTTAAAAGTAAGCCGTAATACGTACTGCTGGGTACCGCGCTGCCGCAATAGTCGCTGAAAGTGCGTGGAATACAAATCACTAGAAATTTGTATTTCGATGATAAATTCCCAGTAACGGAAAAATCTTCTGAATCACTTAAATTACAGCTTCTTACTCATTTACCGACCGAGTTTTTGTTGTTTGGTCAAGTAAAAAGTAATATTAATTTCTTCTTGTACAAAATTTACTAGTATCGTGTAACTATTATACGTAAATATTATAAAAAAACTAACAAAATTTATGCAATGAAATGAAATGAAATATGAAATGAAATGTTTATTTTCTCAACATTGACAATTACCTGTTCTTATTGACGTCAAATAAAACATGACTCTACCACCAGTTCGGATAAACCTTCGTGAAGAAGAACTGGCAAGAAACTTCAGGGGTATATTTATTTCAAAATAAATTTACAGAATCTCTTTATGTCTTTACAAAGTTATTCTTATCTGCATCTGTTAGCTCGGCAAGTCCCCCACCCCCCAAGTATCCAAACAACGAACACCCTCAAACGGCACCCGTTCACGAGTTGACATGGAATCCAACCATCGCTCTCCCCAACCATATTAGAGGCAAGTGAGTGAGAGTGATATTCATCGTGACGAAGAACTCAACGAGAAAACAGACACATTACACATGTTTTGTTACAAATACAATGTAGTCCGGTATGAAATGTATTAAATATTTTTCGTAATGGAATAAAAACGAAACATCACATGTTTGGTAAAAAGGTTTGAACATGAAACGTATACCTGCAAGTGCCTCCGTTGTGGCACACATGAGGGTTCTGCCGGCACAGCGGCCCTGCGCCGCAGTCCACTCCCGAGAACCCGGCGAAGCACGCGCAGTAGAAGCTCCTGGCAATCAATGTGTCAACTTGTAGTACAAGAAGGGATGAAAGCGTCTATAAACAAATGTAATAATTCCACCGTGGTGACACGCAACACACCTGTGTATTCAGCCGTAGGGATTAACACACAGTCAGCACAGCGAAGCGTTGCCGCACGACCCGGTGATGCAGAACGCAAGATTGTGCAGAGCTGCTCAATACACCGATAGAATATTGAGTTTTTAATTTAAACGATATGTGTGTGTTTGTGTGTGTCAATATTTTAGTATAAATAACGATATAATTTATAAGTAAATTTGACCAGCCGTGAGGATACGCTTTGATTGCACGACATACACCTCCCTTACATACATCCTTCCCAGCAACTGACTTTATATTACCTTTATTATACCGATTTATATATATATACCTTTTATGTGTTGGTTTGCACCAAGAGGACTTTAGGGACTTAGACTTCGTAGGGCCTAGATACACTAAAGGACTTGCGCCAGTACAGTCTGCCTTTTAATAAATAAATAAATCCCTAGACAAACACACCAACTGTATGGCCCAAAAGTAAGTGGAGCTTGTGTTATGGATGACCATACAGCGAACTGGGGGGAACCCAAATAAAAATATTGGGACATGTATAAATATCAACAACCATGACCCGAGAACAAACATTTATGTTCATCACACAAATGAATGCCAACACCAGGCTCGAACCTGGGACCTTCAGGTTGTCGATCAGTTCTACCACCAACTACGCTGGTAGCGGCCATTCAGCCATCAAATCCGATCACTTTAAAGTTATTCTTTCTACATCACACGTCTAAGTAAGGATAGTGATTGCTTACTCATAGTCGTGGGCGGCGAGGCAGTGTCCTAGCAGCCGGCACTCGAGCGCGCTGCAGGAGCGCGGCGCGGCGCGGTCGGCGCGGCGCACGGCGTACGTCACGTTGAAGCCGAACACCTGCAGCAGCCCAAGCGCGCGCAGCTGCGTGCCCTCCAGCCGTGCCAGCGACAGCTCCACCACCAGCACCGGGCTCGTCACCTGCCCGACAATGTGGCTCATTTAGTCCCAGTCTTTGCTAGGAAATTGGAGAAAATGGTTAATTTAGCCTTTGCTTTTATGATCAATGATTGACTAAAAACAAATGACGTCCCCGAAGTCTGATTAAAAATCTGTGCCAGATAGCATGATGCAACATACGTACTGTTGCGGCGGCTAGGGGTGAGGGTTGCGGGGGCATCAAGTCCTTGGAACTGGTTTCGCGATCGCCGACGCAGCTGCGCTCTGACGAGCCGCCCCGCCAGAGCATCTCCTATCTATCCACCGAATAGATCCTCGCGACGCAGACCCGATCTGCATCCGGACCCGTTCAGACGTGTTAAAGGTCGCTCCCGGCTGCCGAGTCACGATTGTTGTCTCACGACTTCTCTCGTAGCAATACTCAAACGCCACTCTCAGATCCGTTCTGCGTCCGGCCCCGCTCGGACGCGTTCGCGGTCGCTCCAGCTGTTGAGTCACGATTGTCGTCTCACGACAATAACTCGTAGCAATACTCATACGCTGAGATTCGTACAATATCTCCCTTCGTCCTCGACGACTTGAGATAAGCCTCTGTAGGACTTACGCTGCGGCCGGTTTAGATCGGCTGTAACAAAGTCAGTCTCGCAGCAACAACAGAGCTGAGCTTACCACGGTCGATTAAATTCGATAGTAGTTCGCAAGGCTCGGGCTGTTTTTCTGGCTACGTACTTGACGCTGGGCGCTTGTTACGTTAGTTAGAGACGCTCTGCGGCCGGCTCCGGCCGGTCGTAACGTAGTCAATCCCGTACTTTCCGTGCAACCCAACCTCGTCAGGTCTACGGCCGGTTTTTGTTGGCAATTTATTGGCAACACACTCCCTAGTAAACTCGCGTTTGATCAGGTGGATACTTAACGGTGACAACTAAGCCTGATAGCGTTGCCCCGGTGCGCTTCCAAGGCCCTTCAGGCTAAGGAGAAACCGGCTGACCCGATCCCATTGTACTTGGGCCTTTCCCAGGGTGACGGTACAGTGCTGTCCGAATTAGGGGCACCACCTCGCGTCGTCCCCAGCCCCCCTACCGCGGGTATGGAATTATAGGTGCTAGGTTTGTTAGGGAACCTACGCATTATTATATATTTATATATTGTAGTTTCAAGCCCTCCAATGGACCAGCAAAGCCTGGCAAACTTTGCTAGGTCGTTCGCCCAGGCGCTCGTTGCGTCCGGCGTCCCCATCTCAGATGAAGTAATAACGCAGGCCTTACAGGAAACTATCGCGCCCCCGGCCCCTCAGGCCTCAACCCCGGACCCTCAGGCCTCCAACGTCCAGACTCCTCAGGTCTACAGCTCTCCCGCGTCTTCCATTCCGTCCGAGATGGACTGTGAATCGGTCACATCCTCTCGCGCATCGCGTTGCAAGCGTATCGCTCCCGGGAGCGACTCCGAACCCGCGACTGATGCGTCGTCAGATGCCGTCACCTTAACCGGCTTTCCTGAGCCCACGTTTCAGCTAGTCGCCAAACGCTCCAAGAAGCGCTCGAAGAAAGCCACGGTATCCTCAATACCCGAGCCCTCCCCGGTGTCTTCAACACCCGCCCCTGCGCCATTAACGTCACTCGAAGTAACCGCGTCTCCGTCGGTCCCCTAAAAGCCAGCAACGCGCTGCACTCCCGTCCCACCGAAGCCTCAGCTCCCTCCGCCCGTCTTTCTCTGCGAAAAAGCGCGATGGACCGCGGTATCTAATCTTTGCAAAGAGCAAAAAATTAACTATTTCAAAGCAACCAACGCAAGTGATTCAATTAAAATCCAGGTCGTGACCATCAACTACTTTCGCGCGTTCACTAGGTTACTTTCATTAAAACAAATCGCGTACCACACCTACGCTCTCCCGGAGGAGCGTAAGATCCGCGCAGTACTACGGGGCGTCCCGTTCGACCTCGCGAATAAAGATATCCTCGAGGACCTTAAGTCCCAGGGTTTCCTGGCTGAAGCAGTGCACAAGATGCACTCAAACCGCGGTAGGCGTTTTCTGTCGGCATTAGTTATTCTATCCAATACTCCTAACTCGAAGAGCAGAGAGGCTCGTACAATCTGTGGACTTTCGAATATCTCCGTCGAGCGTCGCAATCCCCGCGGCCACCCTGGGCAGTGCCACCGCTGCCAGCTCTATGGCCACGCAGCGGCTATCTGTTTAGCTCCCCCCAGGTGCGTCAGGTGCCTGGACCCACACATCACTAAGGAGTGCACTCTCACTCCCGAATCCACTTTCCCCCTGCCTGTGTGCTGTGCGGCCAGTCCGAATAACTACAGGGGTTGCCCGGGCGCTCCGCGCTCTTCAGCTAAGAGGGCTGTGCCTAAACCGGCGCCGCTCCTCACTCCCGCTAACTTCCCGCCGCTGCGCAACCGGGGTCCCCCGGTAGCAAAGCCCGAGCAGCCGACGCCTACTCCGGCTCTGTCCTGGAGGCAGCGTCCGGCCGCCCCACTTGCACCTTTCCGTCCTATCCCAGCTCCCGTAGCTCCCGTAGGGCCGCGTCCTGCTCCGTCGTCTTCACCTCAGTCGTCGTTGGCTGTGGACATGAAGACCGTGTTCGACGTCATTCAAAACGTTGACATTAATAAAATTTCTGTACTCGCACGCAAACTGCTAGCCGCCTGCTCTCCTCAAGAGCGTTTATTTGCGTTAGCCGAGCGTTACTCGCTACTAAGTTCGTTATAAATTTTATTTTTATATAAATTTGTAAATAAGCAAATATAATTTCTAGACCCGCAAATCCCGCGTCCGTTCGTATCAAACCCAAGGGCTTATCCCTAGTATCTTTTAACGTCCGTAGTCTCAGTACTAACCTTCCTGAGCTCAAACTGTTCCTTCAGAACAACGAGCCAGACTTATTGCTTCTCCGAGAGACATGGCTTACTGCAAACCACACCAGGGGATTCGCTATTCCCAAGTACGCGTTCATCCGTAACGATAGGCCCAACTCCGACGGTTTCGGCGGCACTGCTATATATTACAAAAGAGGATTTCATTGCTGTCCTCTTCCTACCCCTCCTCTCCTCAACATGGAAGCCACTGTGTATAGATTGGCTATGACTGGTCATCCGACCGTCATCATAGCTTCAGTCTACATACCTAGTGGCACTAGTCCAATCCGCATCGCCTTGAGGCCATTCTCGCCCTCGGCCATTCAGTCATTATGTTCGGAGACCTTAACTCCAAACATACTGACTGGACGTGCCTATCAACTAACACCAGTGGTATCCATCTCCCTAATATCACTAACTTACTCGACCTAGACATCATCTCTCCCATCACTCCCACTCACTATACCGACAACCCGAACCACTCTCCTGACATCCTCGATTTTGCAATTGTCAAGCAAATTAACCTCGATCTTAGGTCTATCGAACCACTCGATGACCTAGGCTCTGACCACCGCCCCGTCTCCCTCGTGCTAGGACCGCCTAACGATAACGTCACCTCTCCTAAGACCTTTACCAACTGGAAAGGTTTTAAAAATAATCTCATAGCGAATATCTCCCCGTCCCACCAAGCGTATTATAGTATGGCCCGAGCCTTAGGCGTAGACGCCGCCTCTCACGTCCCTCCTCTCACTCGTCCCGATGGCTCTATCGCCTTCGAAGTCGAAGAGAAAGCCGAATGCTTCGCTGACAGCGTTGTGTCTAAATGCTTGCCCAGCACTCAACCCGCGAATCCCTCTCACATCCAGACGGTGGAGGACGAAGTACTCCGTAGAGACTCTTTCCCCATCACCGCCGACCCCGTCACAGTCTTTAATGATGAAATCTCGGTTCTCATTAAAAATCTAAAGTCCAAAAAGGCTCCGGGTGCGGATGGTATTTCCAACCACGCACTTAAGCACCTGCCTCAACAGGTGCTTACCTTGTTAGCTATCATTTTCAATGCCTGCTTCGACCATAGCTACTTTCCAAAAGCCTGGAAGGAAGCGACAGTCATAGGCATTCCCAAGCCGGGTAAACCTCTGAATGTCCCGGCTAATCACAGACCCATCAGCCTCCTCAAGGCAATGTCTAAACTTCTCGAAAGAGTCATACTCTCTCGAATGCGGAACCATCTGTTTCCAACGGATGGCGATCCTCTCATTATACCCCATCAGTTCGGCTTTCGCGCTAAGCACTCCTGCCCTCAGCAAGTCCATCGAATCATTGAATACATACTCGACGGATTCTACCCACGGCGTTTTAAAACGGTCGCAGTTTTCGTTGACATAGCTAAGGTTTTCGATAAAGTCTGGCACAGCGGTCTCGTCTATAAACTCTACAAAATAGGCTTACCGGACCGCCTGGTTAGATTAATCGCGTCGTTTTTCAAAAATCTTATGTCCGATTTAAACATGAAGGCACGCTTTCCGAGCCCCGTCTAATAAACCGCGTGTACACCAACGATATTTCTGTCCCGCCGAAAGAAGAATGGCGTGTCGATGTGAACCCAGAGAAGAGCTTTGCGGTTTACTTTAACTGCAAACGCCGTCGTATCGCCGGCAATCTCCACGTTAAAATGCTAGGCATTCCCATCTCCTGGAAGCGCACTACCAAATACTTAGGCGTCACCTTAGACCAGACGCTTTCTTTCAAGCCACACGTCGATAGAGTAACGAAACTCACCCGTTTTTACTTAGGCCGCTTATATAGTATGTTAGGTAGAAAAAGTAAAATGTCGTTCAGAAACAAACGTACGCTTTATAAGGTCTGCGTTAGGCCAGTCATGACATATGCCTCGCCAGTCTTTGCCCACGCCAAACTCTCCGTCCTGCAAAAACTGCAGGTAGTTCAAAATCTCTTCTGCCGCAGGGCCACAGACGCACCGTGGTACGTGCGTAACGCGGACTTGCACAGAGGTCTTGAACTACCTATAGTGCAACAGCACCTCAAAACACTCTCAGAATCGTTCTTCAAACGCGCCGAATCCCATCCCAATCCTTTAGTTCGAGATTCAGTTTCATATACTGCTCCTGTCTTAGATTCGAAATTCTAAGTCGCTAGACCGAGAAACGTGCACACGAACGTAGCGACGCAGCTGACGCTAGATCTCTTAGCCCTTCAGGCCACAACTTCTAATTCTAACGTAAATTCTAATTCTAACGTAAATCAGAATTAATGCAATTTTATTTTTCAATTTTTAATGTTTTTAGTTATTTACTTTTCATTTTGAGCACCTTCAGTGCTATATAAATCCCAGCGGGTGACCCCTTCTTGGCCCCGCTAGCGCGGCCTCTTTCTCCAATTGGCCGTCGCTCAGATGAAGGCTGATTGGCAAAAATGCACGAGCCGACAGGGGGTTTTTTAGTGGGTAGTGGTTCTGGTAGGCGTCGGAACGAGTCCCACTTAACCTGGATCGCGCGCGCCAGAGTATGCGTCAGAGCATTTTTACCCTTCCTGTGGAGGGGAACAAAAAAAAACCTTGCGACGTGTTCTCTTAAATATTTTTTTTTCTTTAACTTACTATGCAGAAATTGTACTTATTTTATTTAATAGTTTTATTTCAAACGCAAAAGTAGGGATCCCGAACCCGAACATGGTGACCACTACGTGATTGCGCAACTGATCTCACACGTGGCGCACGAAAGCGAAGCTTCCAGAAGATCCAGACAGGGAAGTTTCTTACGAGAAGGCGTCTGCATTCAATCTTCCAGACCAGCCACTCCACTCCACTGCATCCAGATTCCATAAAGTTTATTCAGGAAGGCGTCTAGGATGACTATTCAGCCATCCAGACCAGCCATCCGGTCCACGTGTATCTACGAAAGTTTCCAGCTTGCTCTCGTTTCAAGCCAGCCGGTCCGCCGCAGCTACAGCTTTATCAGAGAAGTGCACCTGCATATCCTTTTCCATTATTTTTAAATCCCCATTTCTATTTGACTAATTAGCCTTGCTTGTTCCTCATTATTCATTTGCTATATTTCTTAAAATAACTAGATACCTATCTATTTTCTATTATTTTTTTGCCGCTACTTGCAGAGTAAACACCTAGGCACCTATCTATATTTATAAAGCCTCTTTGGAAGCCGAAATTGATGCAAGGGATGAGATAGAACAGGAGTTTCTTTCGCTGATAAGTATAGCTCAAGGTTTATTTGACAAAACCGAGAAAAATGAGTTTGCCAGTGTTAATTCAGAAGCTTCCCATTGTAGTTATGTCAGTGAAATGAATTTTAAGATTCCTATAATCAAATCTCCAACTTCGATGGCTCTTATTTCAGATATCTCAAGTTTCGAGACACTTTTAACTCGCTTATTCATTTTAATGATAGAATTGAACCAATACATAAATTTCATTATCTTAACTCGTATTTAGAGGGCGAAGCATCGCAAGTTATTAGTAATCTGGAAATTACTGATGCAAATTACACAGATGCTTGGAAACTCCTCTGTGAGAGATACGACGAAAAAAGCAATTGATAAGTAATCATTTGAATTCTTTCTTTATATAATTCAGCCAGTTGGGCGCGAGTCGGCTAAGGCTTTACGATATTTAGTGGATCATGTGTCAAAGAACTTACGAGCTCTAAACACACTGGGTCAGCCGACTCGCCAGTGGGACACATTAATTATTTATTTGATTTCGGCAAAGCTCGAAAACAATACCAATTTTAAATGGGAGGAGTATAAAAATACATCTTCTGAAGACATGCCTTCACTCAACGATTTCAATAAATTTTTTAAGGATCGTGCCGATATATTGGAATCTTTCCAGCGAAACAAATCTGAGAAGGCCGTTAATATCTCTAAACGCGACTTTCTAAATTCCCATAAGTCACACACGAAAACTTTTCAAATTTCAGCTGCTTCTGCTGCTTCCTCTTCGATTCCAGCATCGTGTGTCGTCTGCAGCGGCGAGCATCGTATATATGATTGCACGTCGTTCCGCTCCAAGTCTATTGAAGATAGGATCTCTGAGGCGGTAAAATTGAAAATCTGTCTTAATTGTTTCAGAATCGGCCATCCGTCGTATCGCTGTAGATTATCTTCTTGTCGTATATGTAAAAAGTGACACCATGCGTTGTTACATAGGGAAGTTCCTAAGACCGTTGTAGAATCTTCGCCGCAGTCGAGTAGCGAAGTGATGCTCGGAGTGATGACCTCACATAATAGTAGCCATGTTTTGTTATCCACAGCTCTAGCAGATGTTTTTAATCCCAACACTAATCTTTGCCTAACTGTCCGTGCTTTGTTAGACAGCGGGAGTCAAACTTCAATTATTACCGAAAGTCTGAAACACCAATTACACTTGACTCCTCAGCCAAATACAACTGACATATTAGATATAGGCAACGTTCCTATATCGAGCACTCCTGCTCGTTGTTTAATTAGACTAAAATCTAAATATAACAATCAAGTCAATTTTAATTTATCTTGTTTGGTACTCAAAACTATTTCAGGCAACATGCCGCAAAAATATATTGATTTGAAACAATTTAAATTGCCTCGAAATATCGAACTCGCCGATCCTTACTTTAACAAGCCTGCGCCCGTGGATATTCGTGCAGACATTTTTTGGCATTTAATCGGTTCTGAGCAAATTAAATTAGGTGATAGTTTACCAATCGTACGCGATTCCCAGTTAGGTTGGATATTGGCGGGTCTTATTAATAATTCTAATCGCCTACCTTCATATTCTATTCACAGTAATCACATTTCTATAGACGATAATTTAAGTGAGGAGTTAACTAAGTTTTGGCAACTCGAATAATTTCCTTCTCCGACAAAGCAATATACAGATATTGACGCTGAATGCGAACATCATTTTTGTACAGACATATATCGCGACACGAACGGTGGGTCTTGCGTCCGTTTACCACTAATTACTGAGCCGACTTGTTTAGGTAGTTCCTTCCATATAGCTAAAAAACGTTGTTTAAGTATGGAGAAACGATTTAAAAATAATCCTACACTTAAAAATCTTTATACTCAATTTATTTCAGAATATTCCAATTTGGGTCATCTTTCTAAATACAATGTTAATTTTAAAGACCCGCATTATTTTATTCCTCATCATGCCATTTTAAAGCCTAATAGTGAGTCCACGAAACTTCGCGTTGTCTTTAATGGTAGTGCACCTACCACATCTGGTTACTCGGTTAATGACATACAGATGGTAGGACGGACAATACAAGGTTCATTTTTTTATATTTTACTAAGATTTCGTACTTATACGTATGTGCTATCTGGCGACATTGAAAAAATGTATCGTCAGATATTGGTTCAAGAATGTGATCGTAACTTGCAAATAATTCTGTGGCGAAACAATGAAAATGAGCCTTTACAAACACTTAGATTAAATACAGTTACATACGGTTATTATTATATTACATACGGGTATTTATGGCAGGACCGCAATGATCCTAAAATTAAATCAATTATTCAAAAAGATTTTCTAGTCGATGATTTGCTCACGGGTTCCGATTCTAAAGACGAGCTACGTTATATAAAAAATTCAATCGAACGGATTTTATCTACTGCTTGTTTCTCGCTACGTACATATCGATCAAATTCATCTTCAACTCTAAACGATGATTAAGGATCTAATCCTGAAGGAAGTTTGATTATTAGTTCTTCTTCACATATTCTAGGCGTAGGTTGGGATTCCTCAATTCATTTTAGGGTAGGGAGGTGGGTGTGCAAGCGGGGACCCGCTAGAGGGTCACCCGCTGATTATAAAAATCACATAAGGTGCTAATGACATATGGATGATGGTTATTCGGCCTGGGCAGCCTTAAGCTGGTCCAGATTAGCCGAGAGCTGATCGGGGGGATCCGAGAGTGCATTTCTCAGTCTACGGACTTTGTACCTCGACGGCATGGACGGAGCAGTATAAGCTACTGACTCGCGTATCAGGGGGTTAGGATGCTCTTCGGATCGCTTGAAAAAAGCAGTGGAGTGCGTCCTAATGTGTTGTTGAACTGTAGGTAAATCGAGATCCCTGTGCAAGTCTGCGTTTCGCACGTACCACGGAGCATTCGTGGTCCTACGGCAGAAGAGATTCTGGACTACCTGCAGTTTATACAAATAGGAGGGTTTGGCATGTGCAAAGATTGCGGCTGCATACGTCATGACTGGTCTGACGCAAACCTTAAAAAGCGTTAGCTTGTTCCTAAGAAATTTTACTGTTTAGGCGGCCCATGTACATACGGGCGAGTTTGGTAACTCTGAGTATGTGAGGTCGGAATGAAAGCGTACTATCGAGTGTTACGCCTTGGTATTTTGTGGTTTGAGCCCACGGGATGGGAGCCCTAGCATTCGGATATGGGGGCGACGGCGTTTATGATCGAAGCGCATCGCAGAGCTTTTCTCTGGATTCACATCGATTCGCCATTTTTTGAACTAAGCTCCGAGGTCGTTTACGGCCTTCTGGAGTTTGGTGATGAGGGAGTCGACGTACAAGCCCTTGACGTACAGGGTGGTATCATCGGCAAAGAGGGAGAGTTGAACACCTTTTGACGGGATAGGTATGTCATTGGTATCTGTGGTGTATAAGAGAGGGGCGAGTACCGAGCCCTGAGGGACGCCCGCCTTGAGGGGGCGGGGGGTGGAGAGCGTACCTTCGTGTCTGAAACGAAAGGTGCGATCTTTAAGGTAGGCGCCGACTAGTTTGACTAGTCGGTCGGGCAAGCCTGTGTTGTACAGCTTGTAAATGAGGCCCGCGTGCCCGACTTTGTCGAAAGCCTTTGCTACGTCAAAGAAGACCGCGACTGTTTTAAGTCGTCTAGGGTAGAAACCGTCGAGTATGTACTCGACGATTTGGAATGCTTGGCTCGAAAGCCGAATCGGTGGGGGATAATGAGGGGGTCACCGTCCGCTGGGAACAGGTGGTCCTTCATTCGAGCGAGTATGACTCTCTCGAGAAGTTTAGCCATGGCCTTGAGTAGGCTGATGGGTCTGTGGTTAGCCGGGATATTCAAAGGTTTACCCGGCATGGGAATGCCTATGACTGTAGCTTCTTTCCAAGCTTTTGGAAAGTAGCTTAGGTCGAAGCAAGCATTGAAGATGATCGCAAGCAAGGTAAGCACCTGCCGAGGCAGCTGTTTAATTGCGTGGTTGGAAATTCCATCCGCACCCGGGGCCTTCTTGGATTTCTGTCTTCTGATGGGGAAAAGAATCTCATCGTTAGACACTGGAATGGGGTCGGCGGTGATTGGACGGGAGTCTTTGCGAAGGTCTTCGTCTTCCACCGCCTGGATATGCGTAGGGTCTCTAGGTTGGGTACTCGGGGAGCATTGTGAAGCAATGCTGTCAGCGCGGCATTCAGCTTTCTCGTCGTCCTCGAAGGCGATAGTGCCATCGGGGCGAGAATACGGAGGGGTGTAAGTTCAGGCGTCTAGTCGGAGGGCTTTCGTTATGCTATAGTACGCCACGTGAGACGGAGAGATATTAATCATGAGATCGTTCCTTTGAGGTAGGCGGGTGTGGGGTAACGCCTGGCTCTGCGGAGAGCTGCATTTTTAGTTTTGATTAGGTCGCTAATGTCCAAGGGAAGCTTGGGCTTGCCATGCTTAGCAACCTTTTCATTTTCACTGATGGCCGAGTTAATGGCGGCAGTGAGTGAATCGACTATCGAGTCGATTTTATCCGTGCTATCGAGATAGTCGGATGAAATCGCGAGGGGGCAGTCTGGGGCTTCTAAGGCCGAAGACAGGGTGTGCTTGAAACCTTCCCAGTTGGTATAGGTTTTTGGAGCAGGAGGGTCGTTTTGGGGTCCTAGTATTAAAGACACCGGGCGGTGGTCTGAGCCTAAGTCGTCTAGAGGCTGTATGGTCTTAACGTCGAGGTTGATTCCTTTGACTATGGCAAAGTCAAGGATGTCCGGCGAATGAAGCGGATTATCCGGGTAATGAGTGGGTGTGGCGGGAGATATGACGTCAAGATCGAGTGACTTCGTGATGTCTAGTAGTTTAACACCTGTGGCGTTGGTTGACAAGCACGTCCAGTCGGTATGTTTGCAATTGAAATCGCCGAACATAATGACGGATTGCTCTAGTTCGAGTAAGGCCTCGAAGTCACTACGAAGGGGTGGTGTTTTACAAGGTATGTAGACCGAGGCTATGATTATGGTCCTATGACCTGTCATAGCCAGTCTACACACTGTGGCCTCCATGTTGGTGAGTGGAGGCGTGGGAATCGGTGAACAGTGAATACTCCTCTTGTAGTATACGGCAGTGCCGCCTCGTTGGACGAGTGCAGGCCTGTCAACACGCACAAAAGGTTTGTAGAAATTATGTTAAGATGGTAATGAGTGGCCTAGGTAACTGTTTAAAGTCTAGGTTAGATTTACCTTTGGTAATTAGTCCGGCAAATGTAAAACACTCATACACATAAAACACAAATATATTCACAAATAATAGAAGGAGAAGTATGAACAATTTACACAGCACAAGATAGTTTATTAAGCAAAGTCACGGACTATAAGTATTGAAGGAACACAAAAAAACTCTAGGTAAGATGACGTGCACAAAAAGTCCAAGCATATAAAGGTGCGAAACTTTAGAAGGAATTAACAAGAACAGTTTATATACAGTAGGCACAACAGTAATACGCACAAATGTCATAAAATAGTAAAAGGGTTCGAGAAAAATATCGAGCGAGCGCTAATGCGCGGGTAACATGTATTAAGTAATTAAGTTGGTAACTAAATTTTAACTAAATTTTAAGTTACTGCATGTCACTTGTGTGTCCAAACGGATTAAGTAGTTAAGTTAATAAGTTCAGTGAAGATGAGCTGTGATGAATCTCAAGGAATTCGTCAATTCTGTACTTAGATATATGGTAAATGTGATTTTGTACAAATTCAGAGAAGAATTTTATCCGGAAACTAAAATCTTTACAAGAATATGTTTTTTTCTAAGTTTTTATTCTACAAGCATATCTATTTAAAATATTCTTCAACAAATTTTAAAGTTGAAACTAAACTCCACTCCGACATTTAAAAAAAAAAGGGAAAATGCGAAATAAATAAGAGCTCTTCTTGCCGCCACCCGCTTTGTCAACTTATGCACTTAACTAAAAAATCACATCCAAACGTGTTAAGTGAGAAGCCCCGCCCACCCACTTATACGAAAAATAGAACAAATCCTAATCTACTTAATCACTTGCGTACTAAATTTTATGTTACCAATTGTCACTTAACTGACTGTTTATACGCAACTTTTAACTTAAAATTTAGTTAAAATTGAGTTACCAACTTAACCAATTAACGCGTGTAAACCGGCTATAAGACAAGCACCACGGGTTTTACGTCTAGAAAGTGATTTCAGACTGCCGGCGAGTGACGCCGGCGCAGCGCGCGGCCGGTAGGCAACCGAACCGATTGCGATGAATACCTAATGAGTTAGGCCAGGTCTCCAATGCACTAAACCGCGCGGATATTATATAATAAATATGAACATTTTGTATGCGTAAATTATGTTTTGATAATTTACAGGGTGGTCCATTTATAGTGGTCCAAAAATTTTTTTTTATGTAAAGGACATCCTAACCTAACTAATGATTAGAAAAATCATTATTTTTAATTTAAGGTAAAGAATTTACGATTTTTCGAAAAAAAAATGAAATTTCTCTAGTCTGAAAACTATTCGTTGCAATCAAATGAAAATTGTTATAGGAGTAGTTTATAAACGTGTCTACCACGTTAAATGCCTTTGTAGTGGTTCTGAATAGACTTTTAAAAATTTTACTTCTCCTGCAACTTTTTCAAATTTGAAAAAAAAGTACAAATTTTCAATTAAATTTTGTAACAAAAAATTGGACTACCAAAGTTTTGCTCATGCTTCTAAAAATTATCTTAACATATGGTAATTCAAAACACATAAAAATTAAAACTGTCGAACAATAGTAACATCTTCAAAATAACATCATGCGCATTCAATCGAGAAAATTCAAAATTACGAAGTATACCGCAATCATAATTTGAACTAATCTGTTCTTATTTCTTAAATTTAAATTTGCACAACCTTGTAACTTGTTCCAAACTTAACAGCAAATAATTTTGTGCCATTCGACGACAAAGGTGTTGTCCGAGTCCATTTGTTAAAAAGAGATAGACATATTGTATTGTTTACTGTTAAACCCAATCGGCTCGCAAAAAAGAATTCATGCAATTTTTTTACCTGGCGCTCACCACAACTATCCTACTGTGTTTCCTGAACTTTCGTGTGCTATTTTAACGTTTTTGGCTTGTTGATGGACACGTAAACTTCCATGGCTTGACAGCCTTCAATGGCTGAGGAGAAGTCCGTGTGCCTGCTGATGGAGCAGGGTGGATGGGTGCAGCCGGGCGCTGTCTCCAAGCGAGCACTGGTGTGGGCGTGGGCTGGGTGGGCTTTGATACCGGGGGTACCCGGTTGCGCAGCGGTGGGAAGTTAGTTACGTTCATAGGGGGTGGGGCCTGTCTGGGTGCCGCCCTCCTATTAATATGACGAATGGTTCGGGGTGCGCGGGGGCAGCCCCTGTAATTTGCTGTATGGCCAGACTGGCCACACAGTACACAAGCGGGTGGAGAGGTCCAAAGTTGTGTGCGGCTCCAGGCACTTAACACACCTGGGGCTCGCAGCACAGTTGGCCGCCGCATGCCCGTACAGTTGGCAGCGGTGGCACTGCCCGGAGTGACCGCGGAGATGCGGCATCTCGACCGAGATAGTGCAGGCCTCTCTGATAATTCGCGGGATATGGGTGTGTTGGTCAGGATGACCAACGCCAAGGGGAATCTACGCCCATTTTTGCTGTGCATCTTGTGCACAGCCTCAGCGGGGAAGCCTTGGGACTTAATGTCCTCAAGGATGACGTCGTTGGGAATCTCATCGGGGACTTCCCTGAGAACGGCCTTTACCTTTCGCTCTTCAGGGACAGCGTAGGTGTGGTAGGGGAATTGTTTAAGGGTTAGGAGCCTCGTTAGGGCCCTAAAGTCCTCTATAGTGGGGACTGAGATTTAGACGGACTCGGAGAGGTTTAGTTTATTTTTATATAGTTTATT
This sequence comes from Marasmarcha lunaedactyla, assembly GCA_923062675.1. NCBI lineage: Eukaryota > Metazoa > Arthropoda > Insecta > Lepidoptera > Pterophoridae > Marasmarcha > Marasmarcha lunaedactyla. The sequence continues at coordinate 23,093,179 of OV281358.1, forward strand.
TTAGTGCCCCTAATTCGGACAGCGTTGGTACCGTCACCCTGGGTAAGGCCCAGTGCACTGGGATCGGGACTTCCGGTTTCTTACGGCCTGAAGGGCCAATAAAGCGCACCGGAGCCACGCTCAACTGAGTTCGTTGGCACCGTTATGCGTATCCACCAGTTCACGAAGTCTTGAACACGACGAACTTACTCCACGAAGTAACACCTGGAATGTCGAAGCCCGTCGACGAAGCTCACGTTCGACGAAGTACGGTTAACGCAACACCAATTGCCGTGAAAACGGTTTTTGTGAAATTCAATAATACGGTATATACCCTCATATGATTCGCACACTGCAATCATTTCTCCCTCTAATCATGGCACTAATCACACCGGCCCCTCAGGCCACCTCCGTCCCTCAGACCGCTCTGTTCTTAGGCCCTCCCGCGTCCCCTTCCTCCAGTGACATGGAGTGCGAAGTAGACGCCCCTCCGCGCCGCAAGCGCGCACCCGCGACCGAGTCATCCTCGGACGCCACCCCAACTGGCCCTGAGTCTCCCTCCTTTACGCTTGTTAAGAAGCGCTCTAAGAAGCGTTCGAAGCAAGACCCGGCGCCCTCGACGCCCGTCCCCACACCCCCTGCGGCGTCTTCAACGCCAGCTGCCCCGGTGTCTTCAACACCCGCTCCGGCCCCAACTTCTGTCAAGGCCAAGGTCCCACCACCCGTTTTCCTTCGGGAAAAGGGTAAATGGACTGAGGTCTCGACATTGTGCAATGAGCACAAGATCCATTACACCCGAGCGGTAAACTCGGGTGAATCTATTAAAATCACTGTCTCATCGATAGACGATTTCCGAGCTTTGACTAAGCTCCTCACCGATAAGCAATATGCTTATCACACTTATGCTCTGTCAGAAGAGCGTAAGATCAGAGCGGTACTCAGGGGAGTCCCGTTCGAATTATCGAACGAGGCTATCCTGGAGGATCTGCAGTCCCAAGGCTTCCCGGCACTCGCGGTGCATAAAATGCACAGCAAGTACGGGAGGCAACACCCTCTCGCTTTGGTGATTCTCGCCTACGTCCCCAAGTCCAGAGAGATCCTGAAAGGGGATAGCTCTATCTGCGGCCTCTCTGGGATCTCGATCGAGGCGCCTCATCGCTGCGGTCATCCCGGCCAGTGCCATCGGTGCCAGTTGTACGGGCACGCGGCGGCCAACTGCCGCTCACCACCCAGGTGCGTCAAGTGCCTGGTCCCTCATCTCACTAAGGAGTGCAATCGCACTCCTGAAACTCCCTCTCCTCCCGATTGCGTGCTTTGTGGCCAGTCCGGCCACACCGCAAATTACAGGGGCTGCCCTCGTGCACCCCGTTTTATGCATTCCAATCCCAAGAGGTCGGCACCCAAACAGGCCCCGCGCCTTTCTCAAGAAAACTTTCCGCCGCTGCGTAGCCGGGTTCCTCCAGCTACAAAGCCTACACAGTCTAGGCCTGCCCCAGAAAACTGGAGGCAGCGCCCCGCATTGAATCCCATCCCGGCTCCTCGCCCATTCAAACCCACTCCTCAATCCTCCGTAGCAGACGATATGCGTATCGTCTGCGACACTTTAAAACATGTCGATGTTAGTGAAATCGCAGTCTTAGCCCGTAAACTTAGGGCTTCACGTACTCCGACAGAGCGTTTGCTAGCTCTGGCGGAGCATAGTTCCCTTCTCAATTCATTGTAGGTTCATTTAAATGAATTGATCCCTAAATCATGCTTCGGCCGACCTCTGCCCAGCCCCGGCTTCACCGGAGGCTGCCCAGAACGGCCACCAACTCATGTCCCTTTGAGCACCTTCAGTGCAACTTTCACTACAGGCGGAAGACCCGCTAGCGGGTCTCCGCCAGCGCGCCCAACTTCCCGACGGGTGTCGCTTCCGATGAAGGCTAAAGGTATACGCTTACCACAGCCAACAGGTGGTTTTTAGTGGGTAGGTGCCATTCTGGTGAGTCCCACATAACCCCCCCGCAGAGGAATTTACCTGCGGGCGGGTATGCATGACGCATCTTCCACCTCCCTCCCGCGAGGGTGCCTCGGCAGCAAAAAAAAAAAAAATTATACAGGTAAGGTAGTGGTGCGGTTGCTGTGCGCGAAGGCGTGCGTTAGCCCCGCTACACCAACTACAATCCCTCGTCCCAAGTTATGCGCTGCAGTGCTCGGTGCTTAGCTCACCGCTGCGGTCATTGCTGCCCTGCGCTGCCAGATACGTAATGCTTACTATTGGACAGACTCGACTATTGTTCTAGCTTGGTTGCAAACTAGTCATACTAAATTAAACACCTTTGTATCTAATAGAACGTCTAAAATTTTAGAGTTGACCGAAGGCTCAGAATGCATTTTTATACAAAACTAAAAATAACTGGCCTGCACTAAATACACGACCCTGCGATGAAATTCCTGAATCAAAAATTAATTTGACGCAAACCAGTATGAATAAGCTTAGCCCATACAAATTAATTGATTTTGAGAGATATTCTAAACTTAAATATATACAGCGTTCTTTTGCTTATGCACTTCGATTAATTTTTAATTGTCGCAATTCTATTAATAAGAAAAAAGGTATACTGCAGCCATGTGAGCTCGATTCTTCATTAAAGTATTTAGTTAAGTTTTCACAGCTAGCACCTTTCGAAACCGAATTGAAAGTTTTAAAAACTAACCAGCCTCTTAATTCTAAATGCAACCTTATTTCTCTTAACCTGTTCCTTGAAGTTGAAGGTAAACTACGCGTAGGTGGCCGCCTTGATTCATCTTTTGACTCTTTTGAAACCCGTCGTCCTATGCTTTTACACAGCAAGCACAGGCTCATTAAGTTGTTATTTAAGCAGGAACACTTGCGACTTCTTCACGCTGGTCCGCAGCTTCTTCTATGTTCGATGCGGGGGTTGGTGTGGGCGGTGCGCGGCCGCGACTTGGCTGAACCGTGTGTCGCCAGTGCGTGGTGTGCCGGCGTCACGCCACGCCGCCACCTCCGCCGCCCCTGTCATGGGCGCGTTGCCCCTAGAGTGCATTGCACCTGACTACCCATTTATTAAAAGTTGGAGTCGACTTTGCTGGGCCGTTTTTGAAAGTCGATAGACAGGGGAGGGTTTGTAAATTAACAAAGTGTTATATGGCTATATTTATTTGCACTTATTGTATAAATGCGTACACTTAGGCCCCGGCCCCATTGTTGTCACTCACTGTGACCTCACTCCCTACCGCGGCTTCAGTCAAGTCTAAGGTCCCACCACCCGTATTCTTCCGGGAAAAGGGCAAATGGTCCGAGGTCTCGACATTGTGCAAAGAGCACAAGATCCATTACACCCGAGCGACCAACTCGGCTGAAGCTATTAAAATCTTAGTCTCGTCGTTAGACGATTTCCGAGCCCTAATCAAGCTCCTCACCGATAAGCAATATGCTTATCACACTTATGCTCTCCCAGAAGAGCGTAAGTTCAGAGCGGTACTCAGGGGAGTCCCGTTCGAATTATCGAACGAGGCTATCCTGGAGGATCTGCAGTCCCAAGGCTTCCCAACACAAGCGGTGCATAAAATGCACAGCAAGTACGGAAGGCGTCACCCTCTTGCTTTGGTGGTACTCACCAACATCCCTAAGTCCAGGGAGATCCTCAAAGGGGTTAGCACTATATGCGGCCTCTCTGGGATCTCGATCGAGGCGCCTCATCGCCGCAGTCACCCCAGCCAGTACCACCGGTGCCAGTTGTACGGGCATGCGGCGGCCAACTGCGCCGCCCCGCCCAGGTGCGTAAAGTGCCTGGTCCCTCACTTTACTAAGGAGTGCAATCGCACTCCTGAAACTCCCTCTCCTCCCGATTGCGTGCTTTGTGGCCAGTCCGGCCACACCGCAAATTACAGGGGCTGCCCTCGTGCACCCCGTTGTATGCGTCCTAATTCTAAGAGGGCGGCACCCAAACAGCTCCCGCCCCTTTCTCAGGAAAACTTTCCACCGCTGCGTAGCCGGGTTCCTCCGCCTGCAAAGCCTACTCAGCCCAAGCCTGCTCCTGAGAACTGGAGGCAGCACCCCGCTGCACTAGCAAATCCCATCCCGGTTCCTCGCCCATACAAATCCACTCCTCAACCCTCCGTAACAGACGATATGCGTATCGTCTGCGACGGTATCAAAAATTTTGAAAGGAAATTTCAGTTATAGCCCGTAAACTTAGGGCTTCACGTTCTCCGACAGAGCGACTGCTAGCACTGGCGGGGCATAGTTCCCTTCTCAATTCATTATAGGTTCATTTAAATGAATGTATCCCTAAGTCAAGCTTCGGCCGACCTCTGCGCAGCCCCGGCTTCACCGGAGGCTGCCCAGCGGGTCTCCGCCAGCGCGCACACTTCCCAACGGGTGTCGCTTCCGATGAAGGCTAATCAAAAGGTGTAAACTTACTTTCAGAATGAACCGATGTGTTATAACAACAACACTAAAATGGCAATCGAAAGCTCCATATATCATAATTTTCATAAGCAACACAGATAACTGATTCAAAAAGTAAACATTAAAATAATTAAAATTTATACAAAAGAAAAATTCATCAAAAAGCCCACCCCTTGCCCTTCGCAAATGTGCCTATCACACTGGCCACGTTAACTTGTTGGGCAGCTATGGACAGCCTTTGCATCAGGTAAGACCCGGAACGCGCATCTTTACCCCTCTCCATAAGTTGACGGCCCAGGCCCAGCTTCGGAACTCCAATAGCCTGAAGTTACGAATGCGAGCGGCATAAAGTCGTAATTTATCGTCAACATTTTTTATTTTTCTTTCTTCTTGGGGGCTGCTGCATCGGCGGCTGCGCCAGCTGACACTAGTGTCGTGTTGCAGAAATCTACCTAAAAACCGACAACAGCTTAACGCGTTATGGCCATTGGCCTCCATCATGGAACCGCAGATGCCGATGCGCAGCCTCATCGATATGAGGTTGACAAAAATCACAGCCCAGGCGTAGTACCACCGCCACACGCATGGAGTCGCTGTCCAGGAGAGTTCCCATAAATGGTGATGGTACAGCTCGCAACCATGTTCCTAAATCTGGCCTCAAAATGGATTTAAGTATGGCCAAGTCAACGCCAGTAGCCTTTGCAAGGAGCTGATTAATAGTGGACTTCGGTCCCACATCGTCCCAGCCCCGCTGTCTCTCTGGGTCCGTAGAAAGGGCCCATTTAGAAACAAAGCCGTACATTCCCTCAAGGCTTCGATAGCGTAGGGAATGTTCATGTTACCCTTGTGAGATGTTAAAATATCCGATACAAGATTGAGAGCTCCATGTCTCAGGGTGGTTGTCAGTCTGCATTTGGAACTTGAAAGTTGCAAGCTCCATGCATGTTGAAACAGCCGACATAAACTCGGCTCCTCTGTCAGTAGCGAGATCTAGGGACACCAAATTTTAAAATAAAATTATTTACTAAGGCTTGTGCTACTTCTTCCGACTTTTTCGAAACTAAGGGTTACGCTTCTATAAACTTTGTTAATTCACATTTTAACGTGAGAATATACGAATAACCGTTTTGATCTTTATCTAAAGGACCGACTAAATCTAAAAATACCTTTTTAGAAGCTGAATTAGCTTTAGTCGTGATTTTAATTGGTTCTTTTACAGGTATTGAATGCTTTTGCGTTTGGCTTTTATGACAACGTTGAACATAAATATTGATATCATTCTGCATACCTGGCCAATAATAATATTTTCTTATATCATTGTACATTCGCTTCATGCGTGCGTGTCCACTCGAGGTAATTAAGTGAAAGTCATCTTTATTTATAATTCTCTTAACATCATGTAATAAATCAATAGTATTTTTTACTTCTTGTAATAATTTTTTTTACAAACGTGTCATTAAAATCGTTTTTAATTATCAACAATTGTTCAATATTTAATATTTTACAAAATTTTGTCGTATGTTTCACAAATTCGCGTCTGCAGCTGCATTATCAGAACCCTTAACATTGTCTACTACAAAATGATACTCTTCCAAAGCAAGTTTTATACTAAATAGGTAAACTAAAGGTCTATGATTAGTTTTAACAATAAATGATCATTCGTAAGTTCTAAAATGCTTAATAGCCCGCACTGTAGCGAGCAATCCTTTCTCGCTTTGTTGATTTATTTTTTTTACTGGCATTCCATTTTTATTAGACAGATTGATTTTTGGTCACAAAATCTGGAAATTGAAGAACTGGTGGTTTTATTAAACAATTTTTTAACATTTGGAAACATTCTTCGCATTGGTCAGTCCAAATAAAATGAACTTTACTTTTATTAAAATGACATAAATTATATGCTTTATGAGCAAAATTTGGTATACATTATCTATAGTTATTCACAATGCTATGAATCGTTTCAACTCATCAGCATTTTTTGGTCTAGGTAAGTTCTGCACGGTAGTAATTTTACTCGGATCTGATAATACTTCAAGCTCTGACACAACGTGAACTAAATACATCAAATCTTTCTTTAAAAATTCGCACTTCAAATGATTTAATTTCAAATTAACATTTCGTAATCTTTCAAAAACTAACTGCAAATTTTAATTGTGATCTTCTAAATTTCGTCCAAAAATTATTTAATCCTCTTGAAATAATATAGATTTTTGAATATTGACCCAGCTATTGCTAAAATTATCATTCGCGAAAATAACTAGGCCTTGTTTTTAAAACCATTGGCATTCATTTGAAATTGCTCATGTCATGAGCATTTGAAAAATGCAGTATATTTCCTGCTATGTTTTTGTAAATTAACATTAAAATATCCCTGATATAAATCCAAGTGGCAAAAATAAATACATCCGGAAAACGAATCCAGAATCTCCGTTAGGTGTGGTAAAGAAAATTTATCGTTTTCTATGCAATTACTGAATTTCCGGTAGTCTATCACCTTTGGCAATTATAACAGAGGACTAGACCATTCACTGTTACAAGGTCTATTATTCCTTCATTTAACAATTTTCTTAGTTGACTCTCTATTTCGCCTTTTTACGAATGAGGTAACCTGTACAGCTTGACAAAATCTGGACTAATGTTAGGTTTTAACGTTATCTAATGTGAAGAAATATCTGTAGCTTTTAGTTCATTACCCGGTAAATGAAAAATATCACAATACTTTACGAACAAGTTTCATCTTCGACGTTTCATCTGTAGTGCTTGAAATCTAAATTGGAATACGTCAATTAACAGGCCTCGCAATAGAACTTGCAAAAAAGAGATGTACACACAACACGATCTTCATTTATTTTCAAATGTTACGTAGTTTTCTTTAAAATTAACTATAGCTTCACATTTTGACATAAATTTTTTACCGTAACCCTATAAATTGTATAAATTCAGTTAATGACATTCTTTCTATTTTGTGTTTCGGTTGCACCGGACAGAATATAGGTCAGGGGCTTACCTCATGTTTGGTTCACTGATTACTTCACTAATAGAACGTAAAGAATACGCATTGCACAGTATGATAGTGATATATTTTACGTACGGCGTATCACAGGCAAGTGTCCGGGGCCCCACGTTATTTCTCATTTATATTGAATAAACGGTGCAGATGTTCGGAACGGTGTAGAAACAGCAAAGTTTCTCGTACCTCGGAGTAACATTAGATTGATAATTGAATTGGAAACCGCATATAAGGACTTTAGCCAACCGTTTAAGACGATTTATTTTCATTTAAACAATTTTAGAACTGTTATTAACAAAGAACTATTAATTCAAATGTATTAGGCCTTATGCCATTGTCTAATAAATTACTGCATCTGTTTGTGGGGTGGAACTTGTAAAACGTACCTCATAGAGTTGGAAAAGGCTCAGCGAGCCGTCTTGAAAGTACTATTATCCCTGCCATAGAGTCATCCAACAACGAAGGTCTGTGAAGTGGCTTACGTGCTAAGTGTGCTCGAAGTATATGTTTTCAAATGTATTATACGCTTTCATCGATTGGCTGGTCCACCAACTCCCACTAAAAGGAAACATTTTTGCACAACTCCCTTGGTCAAAAGTGCAGTGGCGACATTGCTGTTTTAATGCTAACAAAGCAATTATAGCTTCGCTAATTTTATAATATTCGAGTTCACATACCCAAACAAAATATCTGTTACCGCGACTAATCCAAACACAAACACCCACCCCGACTCACACACACAAAGTCTCACACCCAAACTCTCACACATACACACTTACTACTACTGCTTCCTTTAATTCATTCTTGAATGCATTTTGAAGAATAAAAAAAATTTAAATTATTAAAACATACATGTATTGTACTTAACCTAACTTTAATATGCAGAAATATTGTATTGTATTGATGGTGGTAATTAGGAATACATTTGTGTAGTCCCCATATATAATTTTTAAATTACATAAAGTTGGTATTTAGTTTTATATAGTCTGCATTACCAAATAAAACTGTATGTTACAATAAAAACAATAAAACTCTGTTTGAAGAGCCGTCTCCTGCAAAACAGGTCTTCCTAGCTCAGGAGACATGGATCATTTATAATTGTCATTTTAAATGCTTCATTAATTCCTGGCTTTCGGCTGCCCAAGTGAGGAATAAAATAATGTTATTGTACAAATTAATAGTATTTTTTTCTTAATTTAATGATTAGCTAATGGTAGTGCAAAACATTTATAAAATATTACAATTACAATTTCAAATTAAAATTCAATTCCAAACGTATTTCAAGCTTGCAAAATAAAGTCGATTATTCTACTAAATATTTCTTAATATCATAATTTCAGTAGATACCTTGTTTTACCTAGACAATATAAAATTTTATGTAAAAGATAAGAGAAGGGCACTCTTAAGCCAGACCATGTATGGAAAGTGAAATGAAGCCTTTATTTGGATAATAAAGATTATTATTATTATTAAATTAAATCACATGTTTATGTTTAAGAGCTGAGATCGATGCCCCGGTGTTTAATAAGCAACTATAATTATGATTCATTAAATATAAATTGATACAACAATTGCTATTGCTTGTCATAATTTTTGTTATTATTCACGAAAAAATGCTCTATTTTCGTTTCTTCTTCCGTCACTGCAACTACATATTATATGAAGTATGTTGTTTCGTCAGTCGGAATAAATATTTATTTCAGAGTAATGAGAATGTTAATGGACGGCGTGGTAGAGACAAACATGAACTATATGTACCACACCAAAAGCTGACTCATTATATTTAGTAGAAATGTGCACTGTGTGGCTGTCAGACTGTATAATAAATTATTATTTTTATTTTTTATTTATTAAATTATCAAATCCAAATACAAGGTACATATTTAGTTTTTAATGCCTTTAAACCAAATTAGGTTAAATTAGGACATATAGAGTAGAGTACTATTAGACAAAATGTACTATGAAATTAATCTTTATTTCAATGATAAAATATGAATTGTAATTTCCCGGCTGAATTTGTATTTCTTTATTATCTTATCTCGATAAAAACTTTTCAGGATTAATTAAAAACAAAACAAATTATTCTAATTTAATTAGAAATATTATTGGATAAAGATTATTATATTTATTTCCTGATTCTCGGAAACTTTCATTATATCGAAGCCCTGAATGAATCAAATATATAATCAAATATAAAGAAATATTCCGGGAACGACCGTCGTCGCCTTGATTTGATTCAATTTGTAGAAATTGAAAAAAGTAGCAAACTTTTCTGAAATAAAACAAAATTCTAAATTTACTTCATCAAGTATATAGGAAATTTTGAAAGTTTGTAAACGTTTCCATTTTAGAAGATTGAAAATAATTTCATTTCATTTTCATTTCATTCATGTTCTCTAGAGTATAAAACAAAAATTTGGTAAAAACGAAAAAGTTATAATTTTCTTATGTGGGTCAATATTTAAATCATTAAACTTATAATCAATTATTAAAATCATGCACAATATTTAAATCACTGACCAATATGCTCGCCAAAGAAATAAACTTATGGGTAAACTATACCACTATTATGAATTCGCACCCACAACCGCAACATTTCATATACACGAAATGGGAACCAAGGGCGCTCCGCCGTGCGAGCTACAATGGCCCGCCGGAGGATGTGAAAACTACGGAATATTATTTAATGAATGTTTTGAAACACTGTTTTAACTGAGTCTTTAACGGAAACTTGTCAGCAATAAAGGTATTATTGCAAGACAATCAAACCGCTTTATTGCCGATTGATCTTCAAATATTGCCTCACGTGACACCTATGTTATGACGGAGAATCCACGCTATAACCTAGGCACACTCAAGTTGATGTTTTCCACGCCGCTTAATTATTTTATAGTTCCTGAGTATTAATTGTAATTTTGGTTTTTTAGTATTCTTTAATTCTAACATTAATTTTCCTTTTGTTTCTGTTTAACTCGTGTATCCGTGTACGAACCCGTAGTGGCAGTGCAATTATTTAATTAATTCATTAATTCATAAGTAATACATATATATTTACAAGTAATATATGACATAGTATAATTTATTTGTAAAATGTGCAGAACTATGCAAATAATAATATGATTCAAAACAAGCTCACCTGAAGCCATTTGATTCTCGTTATATTCTCCTCTGTAATTGTCAGCGCTTTTCTCTCTCCCAACTTGTATGTATCGTCGTAGTACATGTACTCAGTAAACGTGAGCCCACTAGTGGTGTACTGCTGCGTGAAGTATATCGATATCGTGCCGTTCACGAGGTCGTTCTCGATGATCCAGCGACACTTCATGGGCACGGGGAAGGGGTCGGGGAAGTTAGGAGTCTGGATGACCCCCGCGGGAGCCTTGAGGCGGCCCCCGCAGGGCTGCGCGCTAGCAGGCTCCCGGGGCTCCGACCACACTGACGTGATGCTAAGGATTACTGAGATGCCCAGGAAGTGCACGTGTTTATACCTGCAAAAAGAGAAGTTTCTGTGTTTAGGGTATTGATACCCTAAAGACTTAGTGTCGGGGGAAACTCTTCAAATGACAAATATGTTTTAAGATGGTATTTCTTATAATTTTTACTTATCTCACTAATACAACGTAGTCCGACGGCGGAGTGAGTTGGAATGTCAGTTTTATTTCTAAAGGCATGTTCTGTTTCAGCCCTTGAAATTTGAACTGAATAATTTATTTAAAAAGTTCAAAAAACCCTTTTCAAATAAATATCGCTATGCTCTTATTCGCTCCTAAAACACAACTTACTAACAGTACTTACACGTTGCAATTACAAAAAAAAATGCAATTAAGATGAAATTACAAATAAAAAAATTATAATTCTTGGCGATCTCGGGCCCGCGCCATCGACTCATTAGAGAAGTAACTGCCGCAAGTAAGGAGCTTAGTGGGCAAGTCTTATTCTGGACTAAATTAGGAAAATTCTAAAAAAATTTTTATTTACTTATTTATTTATTTATTACAAAATCCACATCTCTCAATTTAATTACAGTTATTAATTATCTATGAAACACTGATAGCCAGTTATGAATTTATAATTTTTATTTTAATATATGTAGCAGTCTCCTACAAATACATTTTAATGAATGAGTGATAAATATATCAACTTACAAGGTCATGGTCAAAACAGTAATTTCAATTATTTGAGTGTATGTATGTGCGTGTGTTTGTGAGTTTATGAGTGTATGTGTGTATGAATTTGTATCTTTGAATTTTTTTACTTTATAATGTTATGCCTAAATTTTACTTGCTTTCATGAAATATATCAGTGACTTGTGAAAATATAACTGTCTATTTTGCTAAAATGACTGAATTGTTTTCTAGACTAACAAACAAAATTCCTGAAAGTGAAAAATTAAGCATCTTAATGCACAATATAAGACCCTGTTATGCAAATGTATTAGCAGCAAATTATTCGTCTATTGATACCATAGTGAATCTAAACCCGATCTGCCGGAACTTTGAAAGAATGCAATCTCTCACTGCTCAATTCAAAGAACCGCCTAGGATTTCACCTGAAACCTTAGCCCCTGATCTAGCATTTTTAAAACTTGTAGAGCTGTTTACTAGTAAACAGAAGCCCAACTATCAATTTAAACATAATAATAATAACAACTACAAAACGATTTACAATTATTCTAAACCTAACTACCATAAAAACCATCAAAATAATAATATCAATACAAAAGATTCAGAAAACAAAATAAACGTAGCTTCCCTTAAATATTTAGAGTCTTACACTAAGAAAGTCTAGTGTCCACGCTGTCGAACGGCGGAACATTCTTTACACCAGCGTACAGCTGATAGGTTCCCGATTTGCTTTAAATGCGGAACCAAAAATGTTAACTACCCGGATTGCACTAGATGCCACTCACATACTAATCAAAAAAACTAGATAACCCCTGTTGTAATGATAGTACTACCCAATCTAATACTAAATAGTCAAAGAACTTTGATGAAATAGATTGGAAAGATTGGCTATCGACTTTAAAAATTTTCTTGATTAGTTACTTCATTACAACAGTACATAACAATAAGGCAGATCATGATATTCGTCCACATGCAACTATTAGAATGGGTGATACTAAACTTACCGGTTTGTTAGATTCTGGATCTACGGTTAGCATTTTAGGTAACAACCACCATAAACATCTTTATTCTCTTAGCTTGGTACTACATACTGATGTCACTGTAACATTTACTTCTGCTGGAGGTGAGCGACTATCTGCTACTGATTATACTTATCGACCTATTCCTTTTGAAAATCAGTTCCATATACTGAAAGTTTATATTGTACCTACCGTAAAAACAAATTTAATACTAGGTATAGACTTCTGGAACAAATTTGATCTATTCCCTAAATTTTGTAAATGAGGTGTCAATAATCGAAGAACCATTTTTGCAATCCTTACAAGAACTAACTGAGACTCAACGCACAGTTGCTGACAACGTTTTTGACCAGTTTAGGGACGTTTCTACTGAAAAACGAGGTCTAGGTAGAACAAATTTAGTTACTCATCAAATTAACACCGGAGATTCCCTGCCTATTAGACAACGTTATTATCGTGTTTCCCCTGAAAAACAGCGTATTCTTTCTGAGCAACTAGACAAAATGTTAGCTTTGGGAGTTGTTGAGGAATGTGAAAGCTCTTGGTCTTCCCCTGTTCTACTCACACCTAAAAAAGATGGCAAACTAAGGTTCTGTCTAGATAGTCGAAAACTTAATTCTGTTACCAAGAAAGACTTAGCTTAGACTTAGACTTACAAGCTACCTTATATTTATTTATTTATTTATTTATTTATCTTAGGCCTTCTGGCAGATTCCAATTATAGAAAACGACAGAAATAAGACTGCTTTCTATATTCCACGTCGTGGAACCTACAGATTTGTTACTATGCCCTTCGGATTAAAAAATTCACCCGCTACTCAACAAAGATTTGTCGATGCACTGAATTTGAGTACTCTGTCTTTGTTTATATTGATGATATTGTAATTGCTAGTTCTGACTTTGAAAGCCACATATATATATACTCTCCTCGTAAAGGTGCATAAAAAACTAACTTTGGCAAATTTATCTATAAATTTTGAGAAATCTGTCTTTTTCCGTAAGGAACTTAAATATCTTGGCTATGACATCGATTCTAAAGGTCTTCATATTGATCCAGCTACCCTACTCCTACAAATAAAAAAGAACTTAAAAGATTCCTCAGTATAGCCTCTTGGTATCGCTAATTTGTTCCGCAGTTTAGTACAATAGCTGGCCCCTTAAAAAAACTAACGTCTACCAACAAAAGAACTAATCCTTTTGTTTGGACTACAGAAGCTGACGAATCGTTTTTTTGAATCGAATTATGGTGTTGGTGGGCTACTGACCCAAACCATAGATGGCGACGAACATCCTATCGCCTATACAAGTCGTACCTTGACTGGACCTGAAAGGAACTACAGTATCACTGAACGCGATGCCTTAGCAGTTTATTTGGAGCACTGGAGATGCTACTTAGATAATGGTAAAAAATTTACAGTCTACACTGACCACTCAGCTCTCAAGTGGTTCCTGAACCTAAGCAACCCTACTGGTCGTTTAGCTTGTTGGCGCTTGTCAGGTATCTGCCATAAATACCGACTATACCCACTAGTTCTAATAATGGGGCAACTTCCTCTACTACCGACGAATGGTATCTCAATATCTATCACGGTCAAAATTCTCCTGAATCCTTTCCCAATTATGCTGTTAAAGATACTCGTTTATTTCGCTTTATGCAAACTAAATTTGAATGAAAAGAAGTAATTCTTTCAGAGGCAAAAGAAAAAACCATCACGGAAAACCACTATACATAAAGACTTTATATATATATTTTTTTAAACTTATAGTTTGGCTACGAAAATATTTATATTATATATCTTTTAACTCACTAATATTGCAGTAAAGCAGTTTTAAACAAAGTAGCTGATTGCGCACTTGAGGGCCGGCAGATGTATGAGATGTGGCTCTAAGCCTTTAAATTATAATTAAGTTTTAATTCATTTTGTTTAACCCTAGCTATATAGCAGAATTAAAATTAGAAATTGTAGAATATCAATTAAATTGTATCAATATTTTCTCGTTTCAATAATGATAGTTGTTTTTCGTCTGACTGTACTTTTTTCATAGTTTAGTCGTATTGGATTGCGTCATAGTCATCTAAAGCACCAAAGAAAGCTTTTAACAAAGAGCCACCTGCATTAAATAAACCTCTCTTAACGCGACCTTATTGTTGAATTTTAAATAAATAAGAAATAGAAGGGAACTTTCGCAAATTATTGGCAAGTTGGGCCTCTAATCTGTGACTTTAGAAGACAAATTGGAATAGCAGTATTTGGAAACTCTTAAAAGTAATATCTCTACATTATCTAAATGACGTTGGATATGACTTAAATCAGACCTATTAGACTTATACCTATTAGACCTATCAGTATCTTACCGTAGCTTTCTATACTCCTTGAAAGAGTTATCTATTACCAAGTCTTTAAGTACTGCGAAAAAAATAAAATTCTACCCGATTTACAATCCGGCTTCGGAAAGGGTCGCAAACAACGACGTGGTGGATATATTAATATTGTGGTGAAACTACAATTTTAACTCTGTTGGACTATTCGAGGGCACTTGACTGTATTAACATCCCTTTGCTACTTTCAAAGCTCTCCTACTTTGAATTCGATACATCCCCGTCGAATGATTGCGGAGTTATCTCTCCAATAGATCCACAGCAGACCTGCCTAGTGTAATAAAGTTTTGTAGGTTCCACATTAACGCGAATGACCTACAAATATATATCATGGCAAAACCAGGAGATATTCCTCAAGCAATCGCGCGGCTCAATTCTGATCTGCAACAGGTCGCTGCATGGTCTGATCTTAACAGTTTGGTCCTAAATCCCTACAAAACCAAATATATCGTTTTTTGGTTGAAGAAGCAAAGATAAATGTTCATGAGGATTTCTTCACGTTGCAAAGTTTCAACCGGCTTCTGGTTTCTTTTGACAGCCGCAAATCTAGCCGGGATCGCAATGTTCGCTTACGTAATAGCATTGCCGGGCTGTCCCCGGTACTAACATGAGTTGTGTTATGATAGGCAAGTAAAAAAGTTTGTAATGCAGCATCGATGTCGATAGACTCCCTAGTTGTATTTTTTATATGGCTCGCTTACACAATTTTACAGCATTTTCCGCAGCCCCGTTTTACGAGGGATGATACGCAGGTGAAAATCGTTGTAGTATGCCATTATGCTGTAAAAACTGCTTAAATTCGACACTCGTAAACGGTGGCCAATTGATCCGACACTAACTCCGTAGGTAAGCCGAATCGAGCAAAAGTACTTCGTAACCTTTTAATTACCGCAGCGGCATTGGTTTCAAATATTTCTAGCCATTTCGTACTTGAATCAACCAAAACTAAAAAGATTTTATTATTTAAGGGGCCCAAACAATCCATATGAATCCTACTCTACGTGGCACGTGGTAGGGCCAGGACTGCGGGGGCGCTCGTGGCGACGCTTGCGCCTCCGCCGCGCACGTCTCGCAACTTCTGCACATTGTCTCGATGTCCCCGTCAATATTAGACCACCAAACATAGCTGCGCGCGATCGAATTAGTTTTGACCGCCCCCCCCCCACATGACTAATGTGCTACTGAGACAGTATTTTTTTTGTAACATTGCCGGTATGGCCAACCAATTAGCCCACATTTTTTTTTTTTGTTCCCCTCCGCGGGAAGGGCAGCAGGATAAAAATGCTCTGACGCATACTCTGGCGCGATTCCAAAGTTATGTGGGACTCGTCCCGACGCCTACCAGAACCATACCCACTAAAAACCCCCTGTCGGCTCGTGCATTTTTGCCACTCAGCCTTCATCGGAGCGACGGCCAATTGGAGAAAGAGGCCGCGCTAGCGGGGCCCTTAAGGGGTCACCCGCTGGGATTTACATAGCACTGAAGGTGCTCAAAAATTAAAAGTAAAATAAAAACATTAAAAATGAAAAGTAAGTAATGAAACATTAAAAATTGAAAATTAAATTTGCATTAATTCGGATTTACGTTAGAATTAGAATTAGCGGCCTGAAGGGCCTCGAGATCTACGGTTATCTTCGAACGTTCGCTTGTGTGCGCGTTTCTCGGTCTAGCGATTTTGTATGCCGAATCTAGGACAGGAGCAGTATATGAGACTGATTTTCGAACAAGAGGATTGGGATGGGATTCGGCGCGTTTGAAGAACGATTCTGAGAGTGTTTTTAGATATTGTTGTACTGTAGGCAGTTCAAGATCTCTGTGCAGGTCCGCGTTGCGCACGTACCAAGGTGCGTTTGTGGCCCTGCGGCAGAAGAGGTTTTGAACTACCTGCAGTTTGTGCAGGACGGAGGGTTTGGCGTGAGCAAAGACTGGCGAAGCATATGACATGACTGGTCTAACGCAGACCTTATAAAGCGTACGTTTGTTTCTGAAGGACATTTTACTTTTTCTACCTAACATACTGTAAAGCCGGCCTAGGTAAAAACGTGCGAGTTTCGTTACTCTATCGACGTGAGGATTGAATGAAAGCGTCTGGTCTAATATGACGCCTAAATATTTGGTACTGCGCTTCCAGGGGATGGGAGTGCCTTGCATTCTCAATTGGAGATTGTCGGGGATACGACTGCGTCTGTAGTCGAAGTAAACCGCAGAGCTCTTCTCTGGGTTCACATCGATACGCCATTTTTTAAACCAAGCACCGAGGGTGTTAATAGCCTTTTGAAGTCTGGTGACGAGACCCGAGGCTCTGCGGCCTTTGGTGTAAAGGGCAGTGTCGTCGGCAAAGAGAGCGAGTTCGACGACTTTCGATGGAATGGGAATGTCGTTAGTGTATACGGAATACAAAAGAGGGGCGAGGACTGAGCCTTGAGGGACTCCAGCCTTTATGGGACGAGGCGCGGAGAGCGTGCCTTCATGTTTGAAACGAAACGTGCGGTCTTTGAGAAACGACGCGATTATCCTAACTAGGCGAGCCGGTAAGCCTATTTTATAGAGTTTATAAACGAGACCGCTGTGCCAGACTTTGTCGAAAGCCTTGGCTACGTCGAAGAAAACTGCGATCGTTTTCTTTCGTTTCGGATAGAAGCCGTCGAGTATGTACTCGACGATTCGATGGACTTGCTGAGGGCAGGAGTGCTTAGCGCGAAAGCCGAACTGGTGGGGAATTATGAGAGGATCGCCGTCCGTTGGAAACAGATGGTTCCGCATTCGAGAGAGTATGACTCTCTCGAGAAGTTTAGACATTGCCTTGAGGAGGCTGATGGGTCTGTGATTAGCCGGGACATTAAGAGGTTTACCCGGCTTGGGTATGCCTATGACTGTCGCTTCTTTCCAAGCTTTTGGAAAGTAGCTAAGGTCGAAGCAGGCATTGAAAATGGTAGCTAACAAGGTAAGCACCTGTTGAGGCAGGTGCTTAAGTGCGTGGTTGGAAATACCATCCGCACCCGGAGCCTTTCTGGACTTTTGACTTTTGATGTGAAGCGAGATTTCATCATTAGAGACTGTGACGGGGTCGGCGGTGATGGGGAGAGAGTTTCTACGGAGGACTTCGGCCTCCACCGCTTTGATGTGATTGGGATTCGCGGGTTGCGTGCTGGGCGAGCATTGAGACGCAACGCTGTCAGCGAAGCATTCGGCTTTTTCTTCGTCTTCGAAGGCGATAGAGCCATCGGGACGAGTGAGAGGAGGGACGTGAGAGGCGGCGTCTACGCGTAAGGCTCGGGCCATTCGATAATACGCTTGGTGGGACGGGGAGATATTCGCCATGAGATCGTTCATCTGGGCGTCTCGGAGTTCCGCGAGGCGAGATCTAACTTTGCGTTGTAGCTGATTCGCAGCTGTTCTATAGGCGGGCGTGGGATATTTCTTGGCTCTCCGGAGAGCCGCGTTCTTAGCTTTAATAAGATTGCTAATGGCTAAGGGAAGCGTGGGTTTGCCTTTCTTAGCAACCTTTTCGTTTACACTGATGGCTGAGTTGATAGCATCAGTGAGAGAATTTACTAACGAGTCTATTTTATCCGGGCTATCTAATTGATCGGGCGAGATCGCGAGCGGAGAGTTTGGGGCCTCTAAGGCAGAAACTATCGTATTTTTAAAACCTTTCCAGTCGGTAAAGGTCTTAGGAGAAG
The DNA here is from genome assembly GCA_923062675.1 of Marasmarcha lunaedactyla. Lineage (NCBI taxonomy): Eukaryota > Metazoa > Arthropoda > Insecta > Lepidoptera > Pterophoridae > Marasmarcha > Marasmarcha lunaedactyla. The sequence continues at coordinate 23,111,792 of OV281358.1, forward strand.
TGACGTTAACGTTAGGCGGTCCTAGCACGAGGGAGACGGGGCGGTGGTCGGAACCTAGGTCATCGAGCGGTTCGATAGACCTGAGGTCGAGGTTGATATGCTTGACGATTGCAAAGTCGAGGATGTCAGGAGAGTGGTTCGGGTTGTCGGGATAGTGAGTGGGAGTGATAGGGGAGACGACGTCTAAGTCGAGTAAGTTGGTGATGTCGAGGAGAGCTATACCGCTTTGGTTGGTTGATAGGCACGTCCAGTCAGTATGTTTGGAGTTAAAGTCTCCGAACATAATGACTGAACGGCCGAGGGCGAGAATGGTCTCAAAGTCGCTGCGGATAGGTTTGGTGCCACAAGGTATGTAGACTGAGGCTATGATGATGGTCGGATGACCAGTCATAGCCAATCTACACACGGTGGCTTCCATGTTAAGGAGAGGAGGGGTAGGGAGAGGACAGCAATGGAATCCTCTTTTGTAGTATTTAGCAGTGCCGCCGAAACCGTCGCAGTTAGGCCTATCGTTACGTGTAAACGCGTACTTAGGGATCGCGAATCCCCTGGAGCGATTAGGAGTGAGCCATGTCTCCTGGAGAAGGAAAAGATCTGGGTCGTTTTTCTGAAGGAACAGTTTAATCTCGGGAAGGTTAGAGCTAAGGCTACGAGCGTTAAAAGATACTAGGGATAAGCCCTTAGGTTTAATACGACTGGACGCGAGATTCGCGGGTTAGACATTACAATTTATTTATTTAAAATTTACAAAAATAAAAGAATTTACAACGAACTTAGGAGCGAGTGATGCTCGGCTAACGCGAATAAACGCTCTTGAGTTTGCGTGCGAGTACGGAAATTTCGTTAATGTCGACGTTTTGGATGACGTCGAACACGGTCTTCATGTCCTCAGCCAACGACGACTGAGGGGAAGATGACAACGCGGGACGCGGCCCTACTGGAGCTACGGGAGCTGGGATGGGTCGGGAAGGTGCAGGCGGTACGGCCGGACGCTGCCTCCAAGACAGAGCCGGAGTAGGCGTTGGCTGAACGGGCTTTGCTTCCGGGGGACCCCGGTTGCGCAGCGGCGGGAAGTTAGCAGGAGTGAGTGGCGGCGCCGGTTTAGGCGCGACCCTCTTGGTGGTGGAGCGCGGAGCGCGCGGGCAACCCCTGTAGTTTGCTGTGTGGCCGGACTGGCCGCACAGCACACAGGCAGGGGGGGAAGTGGATTCGGTAGTGCGAGTGCATTCCTTAGTGAAGTGAGGATCCAAGCACTTTACGCACCTGGGGGGAGCTGAACAGTTAGCCGCTGCGTGGCCATATAGCTGGCAGCGGTGGCACTGCCCAGGGTGACCACGGGGGTTGGGACGCTCGACGGAGATGTTCGAGAGTCCGCAGATTGTGCGAGCCTCTTTGAAATCTCCTTCGAGTCGGGAGTATTGGACAGGATTACTAGCGCTAACGGAAAACGCCTACCGCGGTTGGAGTGCATCTTGTGCACTGCTGTGACCGGGAAACCCTGAGACTTAAGGTCCTCGAGAATGTCTTCGTTGCTGAGTTCGAACGGGACGCCCCGTAGTACTGCGCGGATCTTACGCTCCTCCGGGAGGGCGTAGGTGTGATACGCGATTTGGTTTAATCCGAGTAACCTGGTAAACGCGCGGAAGTCGTCGACGGTCGCTAATTGGATTTTGATTGTATCGCCAGCGTTGGCGGCTTTTAAGTAATTAATTTTGTGCACTTTGCACAAGTTGGAAACCGCGGTCCAGCGCGCTTTTTCACGCAGGAATACGGGCGGAGGGAGCTGAGGCTTCGGCGGGACGGGAGCGCAGCGCGTCGCTGGCTTCGATGTGACCGACGGAGACGCGGTTACTACGAGCGATTTTAACGGCGCGGGGGCTGGTGTTGAAGACACCGGGGAGGGCTCGGGTATTGAAGATACCGAAGCTTTCTTAGAGCGCTTCTTGGAGCGCTTGGCGACGAGTTGAAACGCGGGCTCAGGAGAGCCGGTTAAGGTGACGACATCCGACGACGTATCAGACGCAGGTTCGGAGTCGCTCCCGGGAGCGGTACGCTTACGACGCGACGCGTGAGAGGATGCGACCGATTCGCAGTCCATCTCGGACGAGGCGGGAGACGCGGGAGAGCTTAAGACCTGAGGGGTCTCGACGTTGGAGGCCTGAGGGGCCGGGGTTGAGGCCTGAGGGGCCGGGGACGCGATAGTTGCCTGTAAGGCCTGCGTTAGTACGTCATTCGATATGCTGGCGCCGGACGCAACGAGCGCCTGGGCGAACGACCTAACAAAGTTTACCAAGCTTTGCTGGTCCATTGGGAGGGCTTGGTCCTACGATATATAATATATAAATATATAAGAATGCCTAGGTTCCCTAGCAAACCTAGCACCTAAACCTCCCTACCCGCGGTAGGGGGGCTGGGGACGACGCGAGGTGGTGCCCCTAGCTCGGACAGCACTGTACCGTCACCCTGGGAAAGGCCCAAGTGCAATGGGATCGGGTCAGCCGGTTTCTCCTTGGCCTGAAGGGCCTTGGAAGCGCACCGGGGCAACGCTATCAGGCTTAGTTGTCACCGTTAAGTATCCACCTGATCAAACGCGAGTCTACTACGGAGTGTGTCGTCAATAAATTGACAACAAAAACCGGCCGTAGACCTGACGGAGTTGGGTTGCACTAAAAGTGCGGGATTGACTACGTTAGGACCGGCCGGAGCCGGCCGCAGAGCGAGTCTCTGACTACGTACAGGCGCCAAGCGTCGAGTACGCAGCCAGAAAGACAGCCCGAGTCTTGCAGACCACTATCGAATTTAATCGACCGCGGTAAGCTCAACCCTGTTGTTGCTGCACTCACCGAAGTGAGGTTTTTACTTCGAGGGGTGCACAGAGTGCGGGATTGACTACGTTACGACCGGCCAGGGGCCGGCCGCAGAGCAAGTTTCTGACTACGTAGCAAGCGCCAAGCGTCAGGTACGCAGCCAGAAAGACAGCCCGAGCTTCGCGAACCACTATCGAATTTAATCGACCGCGGTAAGCTCAGCTCTGTTGTTGCTGTGCAAGAGACCGACTTACTTGCAGCCGATCGAAACCGACCACAGAGTAAGCCCTAAAGAGGCTAACAGCGTATGAGTGTTGCTACGAGTTGACGTCGTGAGACGACAATCGTGACTCAACGGCTGGGCGACCGCGAACACGTCCGAGTGGGGCCGGACGCAGAACGGATCTGAGAGTGGCGTTTGAGTATTGATACGAGTGGAGTCGTGAGACAACAATCGTGACTCGGCAGCCGGGAGCGACCGTCAAACACGTCCGAACGGGTCCGTACGCAGATGAGGTCTGAATTACCCCACGTAACGCAACCCCGTTATAATATTGCTGCGGCACCTCGTTAGTGCGCGCCATCGGCCAGCCTGATTGAATATAACCTAACAACCTGCTAAGATCTGGATCTTTCCTAGTTACTAATCTGACTTCTTCATTAGTTATTGGGAGGAAATTTTCTACGAAATGCACGTAATTAACCTCATCAACGCGGCAACTCGACCTCGTCCTGTTTTGTGGTAACCGTGACAGCGCATCCGCACAATTCTATGTCATCATTCAATTCAATTTTACTAAAACGTTTGCCTCCATGTGAGCGTGATAATAAATCTTCTATCTGAGGTAAGGGGTAACGGTCGACTTCGAGCATCTTATTTAAAGTCAACTTAAAATCAGCGCAAGGTCACAAGTTTCCGTTCGCTAAATTTATGACAGTAAAGTTTATTACTTATACAAGATATAGCACTTAATTTGAATTAATTAATTAATTAATTTGATTGATAATTGCTTAATTTGAATTATCTTTACCTCATCACTGTTCCAACCATCTCCTTCCTTACTCGAATCGACGCTGAAATTATAGTGACCCAACCGTAAATTAGGACAAACTCTTCTTAAATGCCCCTTTTTGTTGCACACTCTGCACACATACGTAGTGAACCGGCAAGTGGAAATGTCGTGGTCTCCACTGCACGCCCCACAGCGCTGCTGGCGCTGCTGTGGCTGATACCCGCCACTGTTGCCGCCGTTGCCGCCGCCACCGCCGCGCTGCTGACGAGCGTAGCGCGCGCCCGGTCTGGCCGGCGCCATCGCCGCCGCTGATGCCGTGCCGCACTCTATACGTCGCGCTGACTCCTTTGTCTGCCACCCCTGGCCGTTGCCTCGCCAGCCGGCCGTGATCGCTTGACAGTCAGCCGTGCTTGACCTGCCCGCTGATCTGCCCTGTTCGAAGCCTTCAACCGCCGCAGCGTCTTTCTCTGCTGCCTGTAGGCTCACAGCTAAACTGTACGCCTTACCAAAACTGAATATTCCTTCGGCGAACAACCTCTGTCTTATTGTATCACTCAGAATACCACACACTAACTAGTCTCCTAAACTGTCTTCTAACCATTGTCCGAATTCACAAAATTTCGACATTTTTTATAGTATACTGCCCCAATTTCCGCTATTTATTCTTCTTGAACTTGCTTCCTGTGTCGAAATTTATATCGCTCAGCCATCGCACTCGGTTTTGGTTGAACGTGTTTTTCCAGAATATTCGACAGATCGGTAATCGTTTTTGCGTTCGGTTTGGCCGGGGTACACAAATTAACCAAAATTTCATACAGTAATTAAGGTCGGAACTTGCAACTCACTTGGTATTTGGTTTACAACAAAATGTTGTTCGAAACGGTCAACATACAACCTCCAGTCATCTTTGCGTAGGTCGAACTCCGAGATTTTTCTGATCGACATTGTAAAACTTTCACTATCACTTGACAATCTCCCACAACGCCACTTAGCCCAAGGTTCTAAAAGTATCTGCGAACATTTTAATAATTTCTTTATAAACATGACTAATAAATCGAACTCTGACATTTTAAATTACACCCCACTGACTCAATCTCAAATAAATAATCATTCGATATTTGTTACACCAACTGACGAAAATGAAATAAGTAAAATTATAAAGACTTTAAAAAGCTCTGGATGTACAGGTTTCGACCACTTGACTACATCAATAATCAAACAATGCACACACGTTTTGAAGACGCCCCTGGCTCACGTCATCAATTTATCACTCACGCAAGGAACATTTCCTGAAAGATTAAAAAAGTCCATAGTCAAACCCATACACAAAAAAGGTGACGTAACTGACATGAATAACTATCGCCCAATAACATTAACACCAATACTATCAAAAGTTTTTGAAAAAGTCATGTCAGTGAGAATTAAAGGTTTTTTAAATAAACATAACATACTAGCAGAAGAACAGTTTGGATTTCGCGAAAGAAGCTCAACCACCTTAGCTTGTTTTTCTCTAATAAAGGAGATATCTGAGAGCTTAAACAACAAACTATTTCCAGTAGCACTGCTATTAGATATGAGTAAAGCTTTCGATTTTGTATCGCATATAATTCTATTAAAAACTCTAGATAAATGTGGCATAAGAGGTAAAGCAAACGAATGGGTCCGAAGCTACTTAGAAAATAGATCCCAATGTGTGGAACTAAGCTATCTTAACGGTAAATATAGAGACACAGTATGCTCACCTTATCGTGAAAACAAATACGGAGTACCCCAAGGAAGCATACTGGGTCCACTTTTATTTTTAGTATATACAAACGACATTCCATACATAATTAAAAAACAAAAATCTATATTATTTGCAGACGATACTACAATTGTAATAAAATCGAAAAATAAAAACGAATTAAAAAATGAAATAATTAAATCAATGACAGATGTAGTATCATACTTAAATTATTTAAATTTCAAAATCAATATCAATAAAACCAATATCATACAATTCTTGACATATCATTCTAGAAATGATCCATTTGACATAAGTTTTGACAATCATAAATTAAAAAATGTAGACGCGGCAGTAATTTTAGGCATTACTATAGACAAAAATCTGAACTGGAAAGCACACATAGACAGCTTATGTAAAAAAGTAGACCGATTCATATATGCACTTAGGAGAATAAAAGATATAGCAGGCCAAAAAACTTCACTGCTCTCATACCACGGATACGTAGCATCTATCTTACGTTACGGAATTGTATTATGGGGAAACTCAGTCGACATTGAGCTCGTGTTTAGAATACAAAAAAATGCGTACGGGCGTTAGCAAGTGCCGATCATACAGATAGTTGCAGACCGGTTTATAAAAGCTTAAAAATTCTTCCATTGCCTTGCCTTTATATTTAAGAGGTATGCTTATTTGTTAAAAAGCATCCAAATTTGTTCCCCAAAAATCGGGACATGATTTCTGGACATAGTAGACATGCAGAAATGCTTTATACTCCAGCCCAGAGGCTATGCATTTTTCAAAAAAATATTGTTTGCGTGGCGGTAAAAATATTTAATAAAATTCCACTAAATATCAAAAACTTACCAGTGACTTTATTTAAAAAAAAGACTTTTTGACTTACTTCTATATAAACTATATTACAAAGTAACAGATTTTTTAAATGATAAGTCCTTATAAACATTCACATTGTATTATATAATCTAATTGTAACCTTCTCTTTTTGACATCAGGTCGAATTTAATATTATGACAATTTTAATATTATGACAATTTTAATATTATGACAATTTTAATATTATGACAATTTTAAAATTATATTCATTTTCACCAATTTTTGCACACCGACACTCGTTGGTAGGATTTTGTGAAACTTACTTTATTTTTAAGACCTAAAATGTACCAACTTCCTAGCAAATAAAGATATTTCATTTCATTTCATTTCGTAATTACTCGTCACCACTGAATTATTCTAAGATATAGTAATATCCTAGTAAGGTATTTGAGGATAATAACTGAAACGCTGAGTTGTCTTATTCGGTTTTGATCGCAGACTCGCTGCCTACCCTAGCAATGACAATATTGCAATGTTACGACTACCTTCATACATTACACTATGTTTACAGTAACGTAAATTTTCTGGAATGTTGTTAAAAAAAATATGTTTTATATTTAACTGTTCTCTGCGTATTGTGAAATAAGAGTAACGGCAGCGGAGCGTGGACGCCCTCAAGTAACCACAGGCATTGGCAGAATCATCAGCGTTGTTGGACATCCGTGCAACAACATTAAGCTGAGCCAAATAGCCTATTTACTTACTGCAAAAGTTAATAATTTCGTTGAAAGTTTTCATGTATACAATTCATTTTTATTTGTTTCTGTTTGCACATGATTGTGTATGTGTTATGAGTAAATAAATATTTTGTCTTTCTTTTTTCCTTCTTTCTTTCTAAATCTATTTATTTCTATCTATTTAGGTAACGACATTCTAAGTATCGTGTGTGAACTTAACATCAAGAAGTTGTTCGAAGTGGATTCCAGGACTATACATTATTGTGTTACGAACTTCTGTCGAGAACTGAGGATGGTCATCTGTAAAGACAAGATGGAGCAGTAGCAATTATTTTAAGTATCAGTTGTATTTCGTCGTAATGATAACGCACGTGTTTTCTACTCATGAGAATAGTTAGAGTATGGTGGCCGTTCAACGTAATAGTTTTGAATGGACCTTTTTAAGTAGGAGATAAGGCTTGTTTTGTTTGTGGTGACATCGCAAAACCACCATGTCACCGACTTTGTAAGATGTAGGCTTGGAATTAATATCTTATTACTTCTTAGACCTTTCTTTTGAATTTTGAATATTTTGTAAGGCTTCTTGCCTATGATTTATAGTCTGTGATTTACTGCTCTTATGTAGTCCGTATGAGTGTTACTTTCTAGCTGGTCTATGGACCTTGGGATGTAAGGCTTATAGCCTAAAAGGCGTACGAATGGTAGTATAGGCTAGCATTGCCGTTTCTACATATAGCGACCAGGTATAGGAGTTTTCGTTCATAAACCAGAAAGATTGACACTATTATAACATTACCCTAGGGTGCCCTCAGGCGTATCCTATGTAGGAGTAGTATAAGTACCGGTTAAGCACCCTCAGCGCTAGGCCACAAAGTCCGGTGAAATGTGATCCCACGAATAACTAAAATAATAATAACAAAAAATAAGTCATACACTTAAAGTTCGAAACACAACATATCTTTTTCTCGTATAAGATTATTATATTATATTATATATTATATGATAATAAAAACATGGAAACCATCACTTTCATCAAACAAATACATTTTGACAATGGTGATTGAAATCTTTTTTCTGAAATATACTTGTTTGTATAGATTTTGTAATTGATTTGTATGGACAAAACTACTAGTGATAATTCCTACTAGTAAAAACCGGGAAGCTGAAATTGTTCGCAACTGGCAAACTTGCAAACGAATCAGCTGCCGTTTGGCAATTCGCAAACGCAAATGGCAGCCGTGAATCATCAGTCTGTCAATTTTTTTAAGGTTTATGACTTGAAGTAAAAGGTCCAGCTGCGTATTGGTGCTACCATTTTGTGTTTAATGTTTTAGTCTATAATAACTTGGTATATAGAGAGAAAAACAAAAACATAAGATTCTTATGTGAGTCTGCATAATTAACAGTGGTAGAAAGACATGAGTAAAAAATACGTATTACGGTATTATTACTATAAAGGGATGAAATTTAGAATATAAAGAGCCATAAATATACGATCCAAATCGTGAAAAAAAGAAAAATGTCAAGATAATAAAAAAGCGTCGTCTGTGTTGAAACATGAAAAGTAATAACAACGAAGGAGCAGGAAATGGTTCAATTATGTAAATACACAAATTTCAGGTGTAATTATTCCACGCTTTCCGGGCTGACAGCTATTTGAATTTAGCCCCGAGGGCATCTTATTTAGCCGTATAGTGAGAAGCTTTCGGTAAATATCTGTTTGTGTACCGTAAATTGGGTTCATTTTTTAAAATGAATATCTTGTCATGTCCTAATTTGTTTATTTATTTATTTAAGGTTTATGAAGAAATATATATTATGTTGTGTTTATTCACTGATAATTGTTAGTAGCTGCGTTAGCGCGCAAACACACTGAGGGCACTTCGGAACATCAGCGCTGTAGCTATGGCTGCAGCATCATGCTGAGATGTGCCCTATTCGGCAAGCATGCTGCGGCGCAATGTTTTTATCTACGTAGTTGTCTGTTTTTTGTTGATTAATAATTTTACTTTATTTCTTTTAATTCTTTTCTTTTGTTTTGTGTTGCAATGCACTTGTTTGTTTAATGCTTTTGTTTTATTTTTGTCTACTATCTGTTGTATCTGTGTTTGGTTAACTGTTGTGTTGTACTGTGCTGTAGCTGTTTGGCGAATAAATGTTTTGAGTTTGAGTTTGAGTTTGAGTAAATATGAGTTGTGGCAACCGACAAGTTAATCACCGAAACATTGCATTTATGAGAAGAGAAAACATAATTAAAATACAACCTAGTTGCATCAGGTGACACGGAAGACATATCTCAGCAATAAAAACATATCCAAAACCATCGCACCCCATCAACGGCAGATTACCATTTTTCGACTAACTAACTACGAAGGTAAAACTGAAAGTTCTTAGAACTGGCCACTTGTAAACAATGTAATAAAAATAGTTTTACATTTTGAAAATAGAACTCTTTGCCAATATTATTTAGTATGTATTTCATTCATTTGTTATTTGTTTTACGATTTGGCGGCAAATTGAAAATTGTCTGTGTCACGTCAGCGTGTCAGTTCTCGTGCAATGTTTTTTCATCACTTTCGATGTCATTTAAGTCAACAAGAAAGTTATGATAGACTAAGATTGGCATTTCACGATAAAGCCCCATTTCGTGCCACTATTTACAAATGGTTTAATTAGTATAAACGAGGTCGCACTAATCTCACCGATGCTCTACGTGAGGGACGGTCTCTACGGCGACGACTGAAAATAACATCTGTGTTCTGCGGCGTACGATAGAGTCTGACAAAAGAGTGACCTATCAGCAGATTTGGACAAGCTTACGCATCGGTATGAGTCAAGTACACAAAATCTTCCATGAACTTTTAGCGGTCAGGAAGCTTTGTGCCCGGTGGAAACCTCATAATTTGACCGAGGGCCCAAAATTGCGTCGTGTTGATTGGTGCCGTGAAATGGTTGAAAAATTTAACGGAAGTGACTCAAATGCTGTGTTTGACATACTTAAGGGTCAGTCTGCTCAGTGGGTGTTTCTTTCCTGCCAACAAAAGTGAAGAGAGGTCGAAGCGTTGGAAAAAAGATGGTGGCCTCGCACTTCGGAAGGGTAGGTCATTTCGCGACAATTGTTTTAGAGGATCGAAAAACAGTTTTTTCAGAGTGGTACAGTAACCATTGGTTGCCACTTGTCTTGGAAAAAGTTATGGAGAAACGACTTCGCAGAAGGATCCTCCTTCACCACGATTCACCACGACAAGGCGTCGTCGCACACCGCTAGGCGAACGATCGACTATTCAGTGACGTCAAACGTGGAATTACTAGGTCACCCGCCGTACAGCCTCCACTTCGCACCTTGCGATTTTTATTTATTCCTTAAAATAAAAGAAAAGCTGCGAGAAAAACGTTTTATGAACGCCGCGGAAGCTGAGGCCAACTAGAAACATAAGAAACTAAAAAAAACATAAAAAGCCTTAATTTTAAATGATACACAATAATCCCACAAAACAAGTACATATATTTTGTGCACAAATATCATTAATAAATAGAAAAATAACAAACAAAGAAAAAGTTATAATTAATTGAAATAAAATAATGAATTGTATGCAAGTTCACAATAATTAAGAAGAAAAATAAAATAATTAACAGAAAATGAAAAAAAATAGAACATTGTGTTGCAGTAGCACAAAAAGGCCATGGCTCAGTGCGCTGGTTTGCTCTTCAGAGCAATACACTAATAATTCTGCCACAGCCAGAGGACAGAGGCCGTAGTCTGCCGGACAATCAAGACCAATAATGAACTACATAATATATGAAATGAAATATTTATTTTTCTCAACATTGACAATTAATCGTTCTTATTGATGTTAAATAAAACAAGACTCTACCACCAGTTCGGAAAAACCTTCGTGAAGAAGAACTGGCAAGAATCTTCACTGGTATATTTTTTTCAAAATAAATATACAAAGTCTTTTTACGTCTATACAAAATTATTCTTATCTGCATCCGTTAGCTTGACAAGTCTCCCTCCCCACAGGTATCCAAAAGACGAACACCCGCAAACGGTACCCGTTCACGAGTTTACGGGGGATCCAGCCATCGCCCTCCTCAATCATATTAGAGGGAAGTGAGCGACCCGTCAACCGACGCTACCATATACTTCTCCATAGTTTACCTTGAGAGTGTGAGAGATTCACAAAGTGTGACATGCACTTTTTCACTAAGTAGATCTCGAATACGATATAGTAACTTTAAGTGGAAAAAACACGAATTTATTGGGTTCACTACGTGAGACTCTAAATGCAGGTTACTATCCATTATAATTCCTAGATTCCTTGTCTCATTTAAGCGTTCCACTGGTTCTCTATTTATTTCAACACTTGGGTTTTTACTGAGAATTTTGATTCTTTGAACCCATAATCATACATTTTGATTTTAAAGGATTGAGAAACAGCCATTTCTACGGGCCCAAAGTGTAACAGGTCTTCGTTTAGGTTCGATATAGCGACGTGAAATTGTAAAGTTGAACGGCATCCACATATAAATGATAATTGCACTTTTTTTTGACGTTGGTTATGTCTGCGCTATAAATTATATAGAGCAAAGGTCGAAGGATGGATCCCTGAGGTACTCCACGATTTACCATCTTTGCGTCCGAAATCAACTTGCTACCATCACCCCTCACCAAATTTTACTATTAGCATATTAGTACTATTAGCTAACGATTAGTTAAATAACTATCAAACCAACCCAGAGATTTGTTATCCACACCATAATATGACAATTTGGAATGAAGCAATGGTATATTCAAAGAGTCAAACGCATGAGAATAATCAAGTAGAACCAGACTTGTAGGCTTTCCAGTATCCTGCTCAGCTAGTATATTATCTACCACATCCAGCAAGGCAGTCACTGTACTCACACCTTTACGAAAACCTCATGTAGACTTGTTAGCTGGCTATATACTGTTTTCTCTAGTACGTTTGACAAAAAGGCAAAATACTGATTGGTCTAACGTCCTTCAAAGTTACCGGATTTTCAATCGTCGATATTGGTGTAACCAGAGCAGACTTCCATTATTTCCTGTTCGCCTACAGGTTTCAAAGTAACTATTTCATTGATGAATTTATGAAACTCAAAAAAAGTAAGTTCAGACAAAGGCACAGTGCTCTCCCCGGGTGCTTCAAGGAAATGGTCATTTATAACATTAGCGTCATCGATCGAAAAAGGATTAGACGTTTGTCTTCTATCTCACCTGATGGAAAGTGACGATAAAGACGAAGGTGTTACACGTCTCGTTGTTGAAAATCATTTTGGTAATTGTTTATATTATGATTAAAATAAGCACACACATCAAAAGTGTCAATAATTATATCTTTAATCGGCCTATAACTAATATTTGCCCATAACTGTTTTTTTTAACGTGAAGTTATTTAATTTAGAAGTTGGTTCTCACAATTTCGCGAGGTAAAAATCTGCCTGTGCCACAATTCTCAGTGCTTCTGAAGTTTTTTTTTTTTGCAGCAATATTTTAAGTTTTCACTAAATTAAACATTACCTAGGCTAAAAGTAAAGCTGAAAAATCGACATTATCATATTCTTGAAACTAGATCTTCTGTTAATTGTGGTTGAAGTGAAATAGTGGAAGATAGAAGATAAGTTCTTCAACCATGGACCTCAATCTTGTTCCTGATTTAACTTAGCAGTAACACAGCAATCAAATTTGAGATCCGATTATTTAAGAATTGCTAGAGCGTGGTGGCAAACGAGTTGCTTTTATTGCGAAGAGAACGGTGGATAAGTTTAACTAGCAGAGTATGGCAAAATTGTGTCTCAACAATAATTTAAGATTTATATGCTGTGGAAATCAGTTATTTTATGTTCTTATATCAAAAATTCGCTATAAATGAAAATGAAAATATTTTTGTTTGTATCAATATTAATACAGAAAAATGCCTCTGCTTTAGGTTTTCCTGTGGCGTGGGTGTTGATGACATTTTGAACAGTCACTAACTATAGGTTAAGTACGTATGACGTGTTATTAATACGTTATTTCCCTTTATTCTGCTCGAAAAGAAAGCTTCAAAATACTATGTTTTGTGTTTTTCGTCAAACATGTGCTCGTATTTTTCATACTTTATTTATAATATGATGGTATCAAAGTACAAAGCTGTTGAAATGTTTTTTTAATATTGTTAAAAACTAAGGTCGAAATAGATCTTTGATAAGTTAGTTACACGCCCTACCTATCCCCATTTCTACGGTACATTATTCGCACCTGCAGACTGATGAAATCATCAAACGCTGACTGCGCGGATTCGTGGAAAATGTTTGGAACGACCAGCAGCAAGCTTCCCTCCACGGAGAGGCCTCTCTCCGGTTCGCCGCTCGTGCCGAGATGTCGTCAGTTCGGTTTTGATACTCGATTGCTGTAGTGTTAGACCGCCAAATTAATTGTAAGTTAGATTGAGTACCTTTGTAAGGCTGGAAATAAATCCCTTATTTCTCTATTAGAGTTTAGCATTTTCTGTTTAGAAATCCTATTCGACGGCCGCCGTTCGTAATTAATCACTTAATATGTATATTTCTTTCTAAGATGAGCAAATCATGCTCGCAAAGACTTGAAATATGTACCTCACAGTATTTTAAATTTGTTGCAGAGCGAATATCTAATATCCTTTGTACCTTCAATATAATTATACTGGTTGGCAGTAAACCGACGAATCTACGTGGTGGATTCCTGCCGTGCGAAGTGTCGATGAACCATGGGCAACGAACTACAGGCAATAAGCGTTACCACCTATTTATAAGTTGCAGTTCAGCTAACTTTTAAATGTCTTATTTACAGAACATAAATGAAAATGTTATTTGGATCGATTAAGACCGCATTGTCAGTTTATTCATGATTTGAAATTTCCTCAAAAAATTAAGTTTCCTACGAGCCCCAATTTGATGCAAAAGATTTTATCTAGTGCCAAATATTACGAGTGTCTAATATTCGAAGTAAAATTTAGATAAATAAATTTAACTTTATTAGTTCAATAAAATGTCGATTTTAGTAGAGATAAGTCCTTGGCTATTTGGTAAGCAGATTTGCCATTATTGTAGCTATTTTTCGTAATTCGTCGGCGATAGGTATCCCGTGGGACATTTTGTTTGAAAATAATGATAAAATTGCATGAGAGTTTGTGATTTATTTTTAGAAATAACAGTGACGCATCAGATTATTTCTATTTTCAAATAGAATTTTACTCATTTTTCAATTAAAACAGGTAGCATTGAGACATAAACGAACTCTTTTGCATCGATTAAGGACTAGACGAACTTTTTTGAGTTAGTCGTCGTAGCAAATAAAAATTTCCCATAAATACGTTTTTCTTTGAAAGTGCCTGATTAACAACAATAGGATGGAGATTTTTTCCTATACTATTTTTTTCAAAGGCCTGTTTAATGAAAATAAAGTTAAGTTGAAAACAGGAAATCTTTGCAATATATGACAGGACGAACTCTTTTGCATTGGGGCTCGTATAAACAACCAAACACCTCCTTGCAGTCTATTCCATTAATGTATAAATTCTAATTCATATTTCTGATTCAAACTCATACTGCCAGCAACCCACACAAGCAAATTTAATTCAAATTTATGTCAGTGTTCAGTTTCATTGCTTTATACACACATGCACAAACAAACTAGTTCTCGAGAAGCCGGCGACGGTTACTTTGTAAAGCTAAACCAGACAGAACATCAAACATTTGCAGCAAATAGGATTCAACACTACACACTGAACCCTCGGTGACTGCTACTACATGCACTCGGGTTTCCAATGAGAGGTTCAACTTAGGAATGCTTTTTAGGACCCTAGTTCAATGCTTTTTTTCACTGAAAATATGTATAAATTAAAACTTAATTTTATGTTGAATGATGTTTTTAAACGACGCAAACTGCACAATAGATGCAAACTGTACAACAGCTCCAGACTGCTTTGTGGCAGCGCGGCTTTAATATGTTTTCATTAAAATTGCTATTGATGTTGTCGTCGCAATTCTTTTCGTCCTCAAATTTTAGTGGGTTCTGTTCTCCTTGAAGCGACATAAAACCTAATTTAAGTGGTTACTACCGTACGGTGGTCAAAATAAAGAGATTGAAGTTCCACCCCAGGACAGATCGTAAATAAATAAACAATAAAAAAAAAACAGAAGAAAAATATTTTTATGAAAATATTCTCATGAAAGGGAACGATGTTTACTTGACCATGGCATTATTTACTACCAAACATATTTTTCATATTTGTTTTCGTTATTAGTTGTTTTATAATTTATTTCTAAAACAGGAATTGTAATCATGGAATAAAGTTTAATAATTCTTGCCGATTCCATTCTAAAAGGTTGCCAGCATTTCATTGCATGTGCAACGCGTCCTAACTACATCCTAATGAAGCTTTATAGAATGTGCTTGTTAGTTGTCTAATGTATTAAAGTTCTTACCACGCTAATAATAAGTATAAATTTAATTTTCCTTTCACAATAAAACGAGATTCCAGTAATGGATGTGTTATTTATCTCCCTGTACTGCAAGCAAGTTTCAACCTTAAACAGTAAGCATTACTCGCAGTAGTAGTATAATTTCTTAAAACATAAAAACACTTTAGAAACAGGCGCGCGGTCCCTAAGTGCAAATTTACATTAATCGTTTTTGAGGGAATAAAAAATTGCTAGGTACAACATTTTTACTGCCACTGAGACAATGAACATTCAATCATTTTTAGACAATTATTAAGTTCTATCTTTTTTATTTCTATTTTTTTTAGCTATGTTAAAGCTACTGTGTTTTCGAAATTCATTATGTTCAGAGAGCACAATAGTTCTGCACGTAATGACATCGACGCTGACTAGTCGCCGGCGGCCCGCAGCAGTCGCAGCAGAGCACACAGCCTGGACAGTGGATAACACTCAGAGAACAGTTGACATTAAATGCAGTATGAAACATGCTTAGCTTAACGAACGACATACGGGGGTTCAGGCATGAATCGTGGTTTTTAGTTTTTATATAAGGATGTGAACATGAATGTTAGAGTGTCGATAGGATTGGGTTTTAATAAAAAAAATATTTTATTTGATGTGCACTCAGTGAAATTTCAACACAGACTGATTCTTTCCGTCAACAAAACATTACGAAAAGTGGATCACGGACAATATGACGTCAGTCTATTTGCAACTACTTTGTGCCTTTTAATAATCCAATAACTTTTAACATAAATTCATAACACCTGTTTTTACGTACGAAGAAGTGAGTCAACCTTAAACAATTAAAATACTGAAAAGTTATTTTTTTGATTATGCCTTAAGTTACCTACAGGTAATCCTTGATCTAACAATGCGCTATCATGAATGTGTTGAAATATTATTGTTATGTAGAAATAGTGTTGGCCGATACTAATAAAAATAAGACTATGGATTCAAAGAATAAAAAAATTTTTTAAAATCTAATTTATTTCATAGATCTCATTTATCATTTCACGATGATAATGACGAAATATAAGGTATTATAATATTTTATGTGTGTTTTGTTCTTTCTTTTTTGTAAGGTTTGTGAGTGTGAAGCAACAATAAAACGTTCCCTCTAGAGGCTTATTTATATACCACTGACTATTGGGAACATTTGTTGTCTGCGTAGCGTTAATGACAGGTGACATTACATTGCTGCTCACACGTGAGCTATTTACTCATTCTCAATCCATAAACTTTACGCTTTAGACGTGATAATAACAACAACTTAACCTCTTTAACAGCGGGAAAATTAATTATATTGTAACGAGGAATGTTTCCTCTACCTTGATTGATCGTCGAACCTTACAAAAATGTGCACTGTACTTGGAGTGGCTTTTAGATTTAATTTGCTGCAGGGGAACAACAAGGGGGAAAAAACATTCTTATTCCAAGGAACATGTTATATAAAATGTTCATGTGATCAGTTCATGACAAAAGAGTATTTGAAAATGCAACAAACTAAGTTTTAGAATAGCTATAGTTAGCACTAGTTGCATTGCATGTTGACGCACCACACATTACGCAGGTGAGCGTTACAAAAAACAAATTAATAATCATACTATATAAAACAAATAAACAAACAAATAAAAAATAAAAAGTTAGTTTCTTTAATCTCATAAATATGCAAATTACTTTCCTCATAAGCGGCATCTGACCAGTGGGATCTCGCAACAATTGGACATCTTTCTATAAAGATTCCATAAAAAGTTAAACACAGTATTTAAAGAGATAACGGGATTTTTAGCACGATTATGATTCTTACTATCGAGTTTATGATATTTGATTTTTAGTGTGATTATGATTCTTACTATCAAGTTTATGATATTTGATTTTTAGTGTGATTATGATTCTTACTATCAAGTTTATGATATTTGATTTTTAGTGTGATTATGATTCTTACTATAGAATTTATGATATTTGATTTTTAGTGTTATTATGATTCTTACTATCGAGTTTATGATATTTGATTTTTAGTGTGATTATGATTCTTACTATCGAGTTTATGATATTTGATTTTTAGCACGATTATGATTCTTACTATCGAGTTTATGATATTTGATTTTTAGCACGATTATGATTCTTACTATCAAGTTTATGATATTTGATTTTTAGTGTGATTATGATTCTTACTATCAAGTTTATGATATTTGATTTTTAGTGTTATTATGATTCTTACTATCAAGTTTATGATATTTGATTTTTAGTGTGATTATGATTCTTACTATCAAGTTTATGATATTTGATTTTTAGTGTGATTATGATTCTTACTATCAAGTTTATGATATTTGATTTTTAGTGTTATTATGATTCTTACTATCGAGTTTGTGATATTTGATTTTTAGTGTTATTATGATTCTTACTATCAAGTTTATGATATTTGATTTTTAGTGTGATTATGATTCTTACTATCAAGTTTATGATATTTGATTTTTAGTGTGATTATGATTCTTACTATCAAGTTTATGATATTTGATTTTTAGTGTGATTATGATTCTTACTATCAAGTTTATGATATTTGATTTTTAGTGTGATTATGATTCTTACTATCGAGTTTGTGATATTTGATTTTTAGTGTGATTATGATTCTTACTATCAAGTTTATGATATTTGATTTTTAGTGTGATTATGATTCTTACTATCAAGTTTATGATATTTGATTTTTAGTGTTATTATGATTCTTACTATCGAGTTTATGATATTTGATTTTTAGTGTGATTATGATTCTTACTATCGAGTTTATGATATTTGATTTTTAGTGTGATTATGATTCTTACTATCGAGTTTATGATATTTGATTTTTAGCACGATTATGATTCTTACTATCGAGTTTATGATATTTGATTTTTAGCACGATTATGATTCTTACTATCAAGTTTATGATATTTGATTTTTAGTGTTATTATGATTCTTACTATCAAGTTTATGATATTTGATTTTTAGTGTTATTATGATTCTTACTATCAAGTTTATGATATTTGATTTTTAGTGTGATTATGATTCTTACTATCAAGTTTATGATATTTGATTTTTAGTGTGATTATGATTCTTACTATCAAGTTTATGATATTTGATTTTTAGTGTTATTATGATTCTTACTATCAAGTTTATGATATTTGATTTTTAGTGTGATTATGATTCTTACTATCAAGTTTATGATATTTGATTTTTAGTGTGATTATGATTCTTACTATCAAGTTTATGATATTTGATTTTTAGTGTGATTATGATTCTTACTATCAAGTTTATGATATTTGATTTTTAGTGTGATTATGATTCTTACTATCAAGTTTATGATATTTGATTTTTAGTGTGATTATGATTCTTACTATCGAGTTTGTGATATTTGATTTTTAGTGTGATTATGATTCTTACTATCAAGTTTATGATATTTGATTTTTAGTGTGATTATGATTCTTACTATCAAGTTTATGATATTTGATTTTTAGTGTGATTATGATTCTTACTATCAAGTTTATGATATTTGATTTTTAGTGTGATTATGATTCTTACTATCAAGTTTATGATATTTGATTTTTAGTGTGATTATGATTCTTACTATCGAGTTTGTGATATTTGATTTTTAGTGTGATTATGATTCTTACTATCAAGTTTATGATATTTGATTTTTAGTGTGATTATGATTCTTACTATCAAGTTTATGATATTTGATTTTTAGTGTGATTATGATTCTTACTATCAAGTTTATGATATTTGATTTTTAGTGTGATTATGATTCTTACTATCAAGTTTATGATATTTGATTTTTAGTGTGATTATGATTCTTACTATCAAGTTTATGATATTTGATTTTTAGTGTGATTATGATTCTTACTATCAAGTTTATGATATTTGATTTTTAGTGTTATTATGATTCTTACTATCGAGTTTGTGATATTTGATTTTTAGTGTGATTATGATTCTTACTATCAAGTTTATGATATTTGATTTTTAGTGTGATTATGATTCTTACTATCAAGTTTATGATATTTGATTTTTAGTGTGATTATGATTCTTACTATCAAGTTTATGATATTTGATTTTTAGTGTGATTATGATTCTTACTATCAAGTTTATGATATTTGATTTTTAGTGTGATTATGATTCTTACTATCGAGTTTGTGATATTTGATTTTTAGTGTGATTATGATTCTTACTATCAAGTTTATGATATTTGATTTTTAGTGTGATTATGATTCTTACTATCAAGTTTATGATATTTGATTTTTAGTGTGATTATGATTCTTACTATCAAGTTTATGATATTTGATTTTTAGTGTGATTATGATTCTTACTATCAAGTTTATGATATTTGATTTTTAGTGTGATTATGATTCTTACTATCAAGTTTATGATATTTGATTTTTAGTGTGATTATGATTCTTACTATCAAGTTTATGATATTTGATTTTTAGTGTGATTATGATTCTTACTATAGAATTTATGATATTTGATTTTTAGTGTTATTATGATTCTTACTATCAAGTTTATGATATTTGATTTTTAGCGTGATTATGATTCTTACTATAGAATTTATGATATTTGATTTTTAGTGTGATTATGATTCTTACTATAGAATTTATGATATTTGATTTTTAGTGTGATTATGATTCTTACTATCGAGTTTATGATATTTGATTTTTAGCACGATTATGATTCTTACTATCGAGTTTGTGATATTTGATTTTTAGTGTGATTATGATTCTTACTATAGAATTTATGATATTTGATTTTTAGTGTGATTATGATTCTTACTATCAAGTTTATGATATTTGATTTTTAGTGTGATTATGATTCTTACTATCAAGTTTATGATATTTGATTTTTAGTGTGATTATGATTCTTACTATCAAGTTTATGATATTTGATTTTTAGTGTGATTATGATTCTTACTATCAAGTTTATGATATTTGATTTTTAGTGTGATTATGATTCTTACTATCAAGTTTATGATATTTGATTTTTAGCACGATTATGACTCTTATTATCGAGTTTCCGATATTTCGTCACCACCGGCGCAAGCGCCATGGCCGCGGGGACTGGTACATGTAGTTCGGAGTGAGAGCTGGAGTGCGCGCAGCCAACCATCCAGGGACGCCGTAAGTGTTTTTTTTTTTAAGTTAGTTTCGTGCGAATTCAGCAAATAGTCGCTCAAGAAGAACGAGGAAGCGGGTAGACCATTTTGTCAGTCTCTAACAGTCATCGCCAACTCCCTACATGTACCAGTCCCCGTGGCCATGGCGCTTGCACAAGGCAGAAATATCAGAAACTCGATAATAAAAATCATGATCCTGGTAAGAATTCCATGAATTCCTGAAGTAGAAGTTTAAATAACCACGGTAGTCTAAAACAAGTAAGAATTGAAACATTGATTCCGAAGAAATCTTTCTAAGATGTTGTGAAAAATTTAATAAATACGAAATATTAAACAAAGACACCAAACCAACTAGCAACATGCCAACTGTGTCAAGTGACCTCCTTAAGATTATATTAGGTACGATCTGCAAATGGGATAGACACAGCTTCACCGAGCTGCGCCGAGCGCCCTTGCAAGCCTGGCCGGGCCGCGGCCGGACCGCGAAATAAAACGTTTTATGAACCTAATAAAACAAACAGTTATCGTACTTTTATTTGCAATTCCAACAATAACGACGAAATGTATCACAACCAATTGCCAGTGTCTTAGATTAAGTATGCCAGAAGGAAGGAAATAATTTATTTGCAGAATATGGTCTAGGCTAGATGTTACAATTGGTGTATACAGCAACCGTTAAAACGGTGTGCAAATGTTAAACGTGTCATTATTTGGAATACAAATTTTGACAGAAAAAATTTAAAATTTACATTGATTGCATATGTTCTTGGCGGTTCAACTCATTTTAGTAATTTTTATACTTTATATATTATTTATTTATATAAGGTATAAAAAAGGTATAAAAAATATCAGTGTACAAACGAATTATAAAGAAAACTAACTTAGATGATAATCCTAGTCAATGTACCATTTATATAATTCATAAGTCCACGAGCCACCAAGCAAAGTACCTACACCTGGGCTAGTATCGCTAAACTAGTTGTAGTGTAGTAGTGTGTGAAACAGTCTTTCAACATGTATTCATAATTCATCTTTGTTCAGGTATTGATCATATTTTACTTAATTTTATCTGAACTTAATCTTTATCAACTGATGTATAAGTTAATATCAAACTATATCTAAGTATCGAAACTATAACCACATTTGGAGTTTATAATGGAGTGACAGCCAAAGTGACAGCAGAGGGGCGGCCGGACGGTCCGGCGCTTCATGACTATACCGCATCTCTATGATTGTAAAGTTCCCTTTTTTTCGTAACGACCGTTAATTGTTCTCAGTAACTAATAAAATGTTATGAATAACATTTCTAATGGGGTCCAACTAATGGGGTGAATCCTAGGAATGTCCAATCTCCCAATCCTAAACATGCCAGCTGTGGGTTGGTAGACTTAAGTGTACCTTTGATGTAACCTTTTAGTTATGTGGCTAAAAGGTTACATAAAAGAAAAATGAAATAAGAAATGTTCCAATGCGCCTTTCACATTTCGTTGAGCACGTCCACAGAAAGTGCGTCGTTGGAGGGTTTGACAATGGATGTTCAACATTCTACTTGGGGGCTAGTTGATATGTTATTTATGTTAAACTCTCACTGCCGACGCGATGCTCGCCCGCGCTGAGCTCATAGCTCCAAGCAGTGTTTGCGTGGACGACGTACGCGTATTCGGTGAACGACATTTCATTCATACGAGTATTGTCCTTATCCTATGTTTCTTGTATAATTTTTCTTTGTATTATAATAAATGTTATATTTCGTTTTGAAAGTAATTGCTGATGGTGACCCCAGACTTTCAGGAAACATGAGACTCTTGGTTTTCACTGGACATCAATTTTCGGACCTTTTTCTTCAAACAGAAGTTTAATGATAATAATAATATAATATAACTTTTAATTATTTAAGCATGCTAAGCTCTTTTATAATGGTTTAAAACTTGTATAGTACGAAACATTATCCCAGTAATGAAATTTAAACTTACATATTCATATTAGATATCCTCATATTGAATCACTTTGCGCAAAAACCACTAGCACAGTAGCGATCACAAGTGCACTCGCGAACCGCACTGAGGCTCGCGAGATTCGAGCGCCGCTCGCCGCTGGAGCCGCGCGCGCTCGCCGCCGCCGCCGCCGGGCCTCTGCCGCCGCCGGGACACGCCGCCCGCTCTACGCATCCCCCGCAGAGGAAAACGTGAGGATAACTCGAACTAAGGTACAGTAACTCGATTTTCCCGCGAACAAGCTGCCGCAGCGAGGCGATCAATTAACTCGAAGATCATAAACCTTTTTTTTGTATTTCGTTTTGTCTTATCTGAAAATGATTATTTACTTTACTTTATTCATAATTGACACAAAATTCAACCTTTATGAACTGATGAACGAAAATAATTATACTAAACGCAGAATAGATTTAACTTTAATGGACTAACTAGTTGAATGTTCCTAGCCATTCGCAACGCCGTGTTACAGTAGTTTGTGTATGCGCTTCTTGTTGATCGGCGAGTGATCTTCGTCGTCGAACTAATGACTCGAAGACAATATTTTTTTATGTGACATAATGCTAGGCTTACGAGACATCCAGTATGTATGTACATAAACATTTCTGAAATAAAAATTCTTATGCCTCCCGCATGTTTTGTGACGTAGGGGTCACTTTGTTGAGTATTTTGTTATCATATATTTTTCATTTTGGGAACATTTTAATTAATTTATAAATAACGTAACTGCACTAGTTTCATTACAACTCTATTACAGTTTTTAAATCTTGGAGTTTTTTATTAATCTTTTAAACAATTTTTTATTACTCGACTTTCATGCTAAACGCAAGAACTCCATATTTAATTTAAACATAAAGTCGTAGTTCGAGTGAAATGATAATGTCGTGTCAAACGAAACTCCCAAATCTCGAATTAAATTCACGCGTTCTGTACTGGATCGTTTATATTATAAGCATACGTATAAAAGAAATGACATATCATTGTTTTATATTACGACATGTCATTGATGTCAGATATTGTATTAACGTCGACCTGTCATGCCAAGCAGTCTGTGATGCCGTACAATTTTCTTAGTGGACGGCGCGGGCGTTAGCAACGCAAAAACTGCACATAAATTGTGAAATAACAAACCGACATGATCGGAATATGACGGTGTCAGTTCAAGAGTGTAAGAGTTTTTTTTTTTAATTTCCGAACCAACTTTTCATTACTTTAAAGTCGACGACATGCTTTCTTAAAATAAATACGTATCATAGATTAATCAACATCTCAATAGACAGTCGAGACAGCAGAGACATACAGACAGCCTAATTCATTATACTTCATGCATTCAGAATTTTTTGCTAGAGTGCCGGGAGGTATTTTGTTCGCTTCGAGTTTTAGCCGTTCGCGTCCACTTCACTTTCATCAAGACTTTCTGTTCTAGAAACCAATAATTTGTATTTTTGTTTTTGGGTACAAGTATTAAATGAATGAAGTAGTATAATGTCGTACGCACAGGAGCGAGACACCACCCCTGTCACCTTCCTATGCTGCTACGTCACAACCACCCTAAACACCTTGTCCATTGCAATACAAACATACTAGTTAACCAGAAACAATGTATTTAATTTTGCTCGCCTTGCTCCCGACGACAAACAAACTCCGTTCATATAGATTAAATCTAGAAAAATATATTCGAAAAAGAAATACAATTTCTGTGCCGCCGGCTAATGTCACAGAATGAACAGAACAAACAAATAAACAGAGTTTCGGTAATGTATCGCACACTTTGTCTTTCGGTGTTCATAATTACACAATGAATAATTCACGGCGCGAACTGGCGCGAACTGGCGCGGCGGCGGCGGCGTGCTGCGACGGCGGTCTCTTCGCTTTATTACTTCTACCACTAGGAAGGTAGAGTTACTCTGAAGTGTTTCAGTGGCTTCGCGTTCGGCGACGTCCCATGCGTTGCTAATTAATGATGGCCGAACCATCAAATCGTTTATTAACTACAATAAATAATAACAGTTAATTTGTAAATCAAGTTTAAGGTGATATTAAAATGCACTTTATTTATTACAGTAATTTTAAATTGTTAGTACAAGTTAACATTCTTGATGCACTCTTGATCCTACTACTAGACCCCTTTATCTTTTAGTAGACTGTTTACCCAAACATAAAAAGAAAGTTTGACCCGAAGAAAACAATTCCGAAGTTCCCAACAACAGCAGTCTTTATCTCTAACGACCGCGGCCGTTCCCCCGTTCACCCCCCGAGCGGTGTTATATCTCTCTCGAAGTTTCAGTGATAGTCCCCGTGCGTGACGCCTTGCGGCCGCGTGGTTGTTTAATTAAATATATCTTCTTTCTCATCATGTACAGTATGTTCAAGAATCCGTTAAATAAAAGTTCCGATCATCTTTATATCATTGTATATAAATAATAAATAAATATTCCTAACAATTACACCACATTATCTAGCCGAAATTAAGTATCACTAAGAACTTGTGTCATGGATACTAGGGAATGGAGAAATAAACTTAAGAAATATATAAACACATATAGATATTTTTTTTGACCGATAATGTTAACAAAAATTATAGTTGACATTGTCATTTGTCATAGCATATGTGAAATTATATATTGTGAACGTTCCTTGCCTTTTCAAAGAGGGATAAAAAAAAAATTATATATAAATATTAGAAATAAGCTTTAATAAACGTACATACACATCCATGACTAGAAAGCAAATATATTAAAATATCTGCTCCTACCAGGATTCGAACCCGGGACCTCTGGCATGGAAGGCTACTTAACTCCACAACATATAATCTTAAAGTTTTCATATTTTGCACAAGAAAACATTTAAAAAATCTAAATTTCAGTATAATCAAGCCACAATCAGTCGCACTACCGGTACGGACGCAAGTAACCTACCCACGAGCGCAAGCGTTGAGTGATCAGGCAATTTAGAATGGACACTGGAAATTTTATTCCAAAATAGGACTTGACGTATTTTTATTTCGATAATTTTGGTGTATATAAATCTAAAGGTAAAAGAAAACATTTTAAAGCAATTTCTATAAAAAAACAGGTACTTGAACCACTGCAACGATTGCCTCGACGAGACGGTTTAGTGGTGTGCTAAAGCATATTATAAACAAGCCGATTATTTGGATGATAAAACCCCCTCAATAACATGTTTTCACTAGTTAGAGGAGGGCGATGGCTGGATCCCGCGTTAACTCGTGAACGGGTGCCGTTTGAGGGTGTTCTTTGAATTATAGTTTAAGCATAGACTAAGAAATATAGACTTTTAACTGTACAAAATTATTCTTATCTGCATCTGTTAGCTTGGCAAGTCTCTCTCCCAACTATTAAAACGACGAACTCCCTCAAATGGGACCTCAACGGAATCAATTGTATCGAACTACAATCCATCAAAGCATTATTGTTTCTGTTGGTCTCAAACAAAAGTAGGTTAATGATTGTGCTTTTGTTTCCGTGCTGGCATCGTACAGTCCCTTGCGTTGTTCTTCCGACAGAGGTAAGATCGCGCAGCGCATTTACTGAAACAAATAAAACAAAGTGAAAACTCATATCAGTTCTTAATTAAAAGTAAATATAAAAAGGATAATTTTGGTTAGTTCTGTATATATATTCGTTAGATTCTTAAACTATTAAACCGAGCGTAATTTTTGCGAAAATTTGCTATTGAAAAGTTATATTATCTCGGAGCTACCAAGACCCTATAGTTAATTAGAATACCTACGGAACTAGGCTTCTATGAGTTAATGAGCTAGTAATAAATACAACCGAACCATACGAGTGTTGTGTCCAGTTCCAGCCAGGTCTCTCATGGCTTGTTTACACCCGTTCAGTAGTTAAGTTGCTAACTACATTTTTTTTTAAAATTACGTGTAAACAGTCAGTTAAGTGACAAGTTCAATGTAGTACGCAAATGATCTACTTAAGACTAGGATTCCTTCTATTATACGGTAAAGTACGGGGGACTTGGACCAACCTTGTCGTCTTTAATTTTTATATGAATTATTGACGAGAAACGT
Source organism: Marasmarcha lunaedactyla (assembly GCA_923062675.1). Taxonomy (NCBI): domain Eukaryota; kingdom Metazoa; phylum Arthropoda; class Insecta; order Lepidoptera; family Pterophoridae; genus Marasmarcha; species Marasmarcha lunaedactyla. Next base: position 23,138,572 of record OV281358.1, read on the forward strand.
AATGCAAAATATTTGTTTGTATATTAATACGGACTAAAACTGCTAGATGGCGTTGTCAAATAACCTGAAACCTTAGCAAGTAAATGGTTGAGTTCATTCCAGGCCCTCAATAATCTTTTGATTTCAGTACTTTACGCAAAAAATGACTATACCTTAATTTTTATAACATTTTATAATAATTACTTAAAAGAAAGTCAGAACCAAATTATGTATATAAATATATAAAAGACATAAAAGCAAATCAAAGAATATGTAACTGCGTGCATCTTTACCGATAGAGACAAGGTTCTCGAACTATAGGTGAATCATTATGGAAAAAGAAATACTTGACGGAATCTTTATGGTTTAAAATAGATGACATAGATATTAAGTTGTATTAATTACTTTAAAAAGTGTCAAAATCATTACATATGAAATAATATCGCAAAAAATATATTTATGTCAGCTTTATAGTCAAATATTTAATTTTGTGCTTTTTATTTGTTTGGATTTATGTGCGAAATTATTTTCTTTGATCGGCACGAGTCACAGTAGGCGAGCAGAAAAATTGTGAATTCAAAGAAATGCAGGGAAAAGTTCCAAAACAAACACACACCCATAGCAACAACAATAAACGACAAAGAATTCAAATTGTCAAACAAATAAAATGTTGTCATAAAAAGAACAAAAAAGTTGATTTAAGTTATAAGTGTCTAACTACAATATTTACAAAATATTTCAAAATCCATCCAGCAAGAAAATATTTTTTTAACTACTGCAAAATAGTTATGAGTTATATGCATTATAAATAAAAATTATGCACTTATAAAGACATAATTTTTATCGATATCAAGAAATAAATTAAAATATAAAAAACCTATTAATTAAATGCACTGAAATTCGTTTTATTATGTTAAGGCAGATAAGAACAAACTGTGGAGATGAATGCTATATTTTTGTGGGAAAAATTATATACTGGCAATACAGTAATCCAGTAACACTACAAATAATATCCGGGGTGGTGTTAAGATTTCTGTCACTGAATTATAAGAGCGGCAACATAGTATCAAATAATATAATGCACTAGCTGGCAACGTCTGTTGTCGCCTGATACCTACGAATAGTACTTGCAATGAAATATCAAATGATTTTGTAAACAGCTCCATCTTAAGTTTTTTTACGCATTATTTTTACTAAATTTAAATAACTTGTAAATCTAATACAACTAACGCCATCTCTCTATCTTAAAAACAACTATTTTTCAAGTCATAATATGTTGTTAGACATGGTTAGTCTATAGTTATTTACTAGTCTCTGATACATCTAAAAAAAGTCCGCGTTCCCTTGGAAACGTTGAGATAATTTTTCTCGCGTTAATAATTTTTTTGCTATAACATTCAAAAACACATCATTTAAATATGAAAAATTTCCATACCCTAATATAGTTAAAAAAAAAATTTTTTAGTTCTCTCTCTTTGAAAATGTTAATTAAAGAAATGAGAAGATTTAATGAAAGTAAATAATTTTATAAATTTTCAATCATCATTTCTTCAATCAATCAATCATTTGACAAAAAACAAATAACAAATTTTGATTTGAAAAGCAACGTTTGACAAAATTATTCTTGAGAAATTTATCATTTTACAAACTCTTGTTTAATAAACTACTCAGTGGACAAAATATTTACAAGAAAAAATGCCATTATGCCAAAACATCATTTCACAAATTAATTATTTTTTTAAACTACATGCATGCACATTTGACGCTCACTCCGCTTGCTCTCTGCCTGGTCACAATACAGGTTCAATTGGGTTTGGTTAGGTTTGTATGTAGCTAATACACGGACCAAATTAAGTACGATTTCCAGCTTTCACGAAAAGCGACTTTAGTTCACCACGAGTTGTTTTATAAACTAATATTTTAACAATTGAATTGTTTTCTAAGTAAAACATTTGCGAAACCTGTATTTTTTTAATTAATAATTAGCAGGCGTTTTTTTTCCATCTCTTCCATCTCAGTCAACACTCTCCAAAGTGCAATCTGTAAAAAACCGATAGACTAGCAACTTTTCGACGATGCTCGAGACTTTGCAGTCTCGAAGAAGTAAGTTTGTCGTCACTTATGAGTCTACGGGCCGAATTTAAGTTGACGAAATTAAGTTTCGACGTGATGGCCTAGATGGTTTTTTGATCGGTACAGATATCGGTACAGATTGGTTACACCTTGGAAAGTGGGCGTCAAGTTGAATCTGCTCTTTTTACCGGAGAAGAGACACGCCTGGGTTTTGGAAGGGTTGAACTTGACAAGGTTGGCTTCACCCCAATCGGAAACCCTACATAATGTCAAATCAACCCGTTCGATCATCGACTCTCTCTGAAATGATCTGGTTTGGACTCGCTCGCGCATTGGACACATATCTCTCTACAACAGTGCTGTCATCGGCGTAACCAATAATACCTTCCGATAAAAGAAGGTCATTAATGTGCAGCAGGAATAATGTTGCAGAGAGAACAGATCCCTGAGGTTGTAACGTAGGTTACAAAGTAACTAAAGTGATATATTTACTTTCTAATATACTTATAACTTAATCATATAATAATAATTCAAAAAATAACTAAATACTAAATACATTATATATTTTACTATATAAATATACCTTGAAATAATATAACTTTTTATTATGTTCAATAAATAATAAGCAAACGGAAGGCCAAACACATCCTAATTCATATCAGCTAGCAGTGGCGCGCTCCGAACAGCTTAGGAATGTCATCGTGCAGACAGCGATTTGCTTTTCTACTGTGGGGACGATCCTTGATCACTAAAAACGTTATCTCTGTACTTATCTATGAACTAATAATATATCAAGTCAAAAACTACAGTGTTAATAACATATGTATTGAATGGAATTAAGAGTTTAAAATTATTATCTAATCTACTTGTAACATTATTTTCCCGTATTGGGTAAGTGTGCTTTTACATCATTAAATTATAAATTATATATAACTCTGAATAGCTGTACCTAAATAAAGGTACTAGTTAATCTGTAATAATACCATTTCATCTTGCCAAAAGTAGATTTTGGAATGTTAAAACTACCTGCATTATATCTTGTTAAAACTATAATTAACTATCTTGCTAGAATTTAAATTGTTTTACTTACTTAGTGCCTAATAAGTAGGTACATGGTTTAAAGTGCTTTTCTTAATAAAAGCCCAGCACTAAACTTGTAACCGTTTCTGAGTAATTTTGCATTTAAAATAAAAAATACTGAATGCTTGGTTGCCTCATTATCCTTTCTGCTTGCCAACATTGGGATCTGGAATAAGTATCTAGGCCACCACTTTATTTGCGTTGCTTCGCTGCCTTTCAGGAACTCCGGCTGGATTTAAATAAAAATATATATATATATACATATATACTGGAATATACAAAGCCCTGGACTACGCTGACATATATGACGCAAGGCTATTTACCCACATGCAACGGCGGACAACGCAAGGAGAAGGACATTGTGGTACCATAACCAGCCATTTTTCAAATTATGGAAGTGATTGCAATAGGTCTATAGTCGACTGGGTCGGCTCGACTGCCCTTTTTTGCTACGGGCTGTACGTTTGCAAACTTCCATAATTTTGGAACTTTTCCAGTCCTTAGAGAGAGTATCGACTCTCTATATCGATAGACGTGTCAAAACAGGAGATAGGTATTTTGTCAAATTTTTTTTTTAAAGTAATATGTTTGCGAAATGAAAGTTTGTCTAATGATTAGATTTTCAAACGTTGTTTGTAAAATGATCTTTTGTCATACGTTTTCTGTCAAACAATCATAAACCTTTATTTACAAATTCAATACAAAATAACTCTTCTCCTGGCTCCCCTGCTGCAGAAATCCTTTTGGGCATGCTGAAGGTCAAGATATCCAGAAATTTCTCCCAGTAACTTGGATGGCTGCTTTTTTGATCTTGACAAAGTTCTTGGAGGTGGCTGGAGACTCCAAACAGCTCGACTGAGTACATCCCATCATGCGTGCTCGATTTAGAGCCTCCCATGCGTGCATTGGGTTGAGTCTGGAGAGCCGGCAGGCAGTCTTACTGAATGGTCTGACAATTGGTAGCTGTCTTGTACAAATTGGCTATCATAGAGCCTTGGTACGGCATCAAAGGCGTTCGAGCTCTAATCACTGGTCCACCCAAAAAAGATATCAATGTCACCCTGCTGAATGGTTCTAGTGGCAATTTTTGCCTTTCGAAATTTTACGGGCCTTCTCAAGACACGGTCACGTTAATTGTCAGGGTCACTAATCCGTTTTACGTCGATGAAAAGATAAGTACGCCAGATTTTTCTTCGTCGTCTTCATCGTTTTGAAGTTGCCTTGCTCACTGCTATCTGCGTCGCGGTTGTTTCCATGTATTCAAATTTGCTCCCCAGGATCTCCTTGATTGTAATCAAAGTGATGTAAGCTATTGCGAATGGTCTTAATTCTAATAACCAGTCCAGTAGCAGCTCGCAGCTCTAATCTCAGTTTAGTAGCGTTGATTTTTGGATCACGGGTGGCAACAAGTCTGATGTACTCGTGGTAGTCACGAAGCAGGTTTGAGAAACGGAGACTCGGGCTGCGATTTGCCTTGTCAAACAACAACACCATTCTTGCTCGCATGACTTCAGACAGTTCACCTGGCATTTTTCAAATTAACAATTTTAGAGAAATTAATTCAAACGAGCAGAAACAGGAATGATAAAGATGATAGTCATCTTTCATTGACTTCGTTTTAAAAAAAAAAGAATTACATTTAAATGATGTATTCTTAAATAAAGAACACGTATGTAGTAATTTATTTTTAAATATTTTGAGCAATTCAAAAATGTTATATCTTTTTTTCTGTGAATGCGGTCTTATTTTGGTGTATGTATATTAGCTTGTCTTTAACTTATTTCGAAAATCAGTAAAATAATGTGTTAATAATAATATGGAAACAACATTCCTTGACAAAACAATTTGTAAACCATCAAAAATATTTTATTCAAAAATGTTGAGTTATATCTTTCATTTACTGTTTGACACCAATCCTTTCACAAAATTTTAATAGGCATTGCCATCACACATAGACCCTTTTTCCCTATAGCAAAACACAAATAAAACTTTTTTTTAACCTTTCAGAAGCGAATTTGCGTAGTCCTTATAAATCTGACTCTCAACTTGCCCACGCGTGGCAGGCAGGTCGCGGAACGTGTACAATTGATGACACGCTGCTGTCCCACGCAAGTCACACATGTATTATTTGCATCCGTCGTTGGGATCGTTGCGCTTGGTCGCCAGGAAACTGGTCACAATAATTGTATACAGCAGTTTGTTGTTTGACTCCTTAATCCACTTTAACTTGACCATTTCAGTTTTTTGTTGCTGCAGGCCCATATCAGCTTTGCGCTATTTATGCTGGACATGAATAATACTGCTAAATACCATTAAGTGGAATACTCAAATAGGTATAATGTTCAGCTGTATCCGGGAGATTTTTAATAACTTTAAATGGACGCACTTATGAGAATACATTACGATCGTCTCCAAGCAGGGTTTTGCTTTATAATCTATAATTCAGGTATTTCTTATTCCTTTTTCCAATTTAATCAAAATCCTCCCAAGTAATATAGGAAATTGGAGAGTCGATTATCATAAGTATGCGCAGTTCGTCGGAGTCCCCGCGGCTGTGGACGAGGGGAATGAGAATCAGTTCAATAACGTATATTTTAATTTCGTTGCGTGGTACGAATTTATTTTTTATTTGACATCGTCATTACACATCGTCCTGAGACAAAATGTTATAATAGCAACTCCATTTATTTATTTTTGAATTCTTTTACTTCAATCGTGCTCGGTTTTTATACCTTAAGATAAAAAAAAATTAAAAACGCAAAGATATAACAAAATTGTACAAGTTGGCGATAGAATGTATCCGTACCCTCGGCTGCGAGGTAGCTCGGCGTCTGTGAATGATTTGTTAGGTTCCATGGAATAGCGATATTTATGTTAGTATAATATTGTGATGTAGCTGTGCTTTAGTCACTCAAAGTAAATCGTATTTACTAATGCCGAACGCTTAAAGAAGCTTCAAATACTTTGGCCTCAAACTAGCGTTTTTAAATTAATTACTCTTGACAGACGTGGTTATTTAAACAATAATTTATGAAATTGAAGACCACGGCCTTGCTTTTAAATTACGAGGCTCAGAGATTTCGGCACTGTTGCAAGCAACATGACCACAAAAACTGTTAAAGTAGGCAGTTGGCTCTGTTACCACTGAAGACACCTGGAGTATATAAAGGAAAATATCCGTTTCAGTATGCCTCAAAGGGTACATAAAAGCTGTCAAAATACATAACATAAATAAGTCAGCCATCGCCGATCATCTGCTGGACATGAACATCGGTCCCCAACTACTGGATATTATAACACTCGTGTACTATATCGTCGCTGCGCCTCCAAAAATCGCTATGTGTTTTTTAAGATTTTTTGATTTTGATGCCTATTGATCCTTATTTCAATCTACATAGTGTGTAAAAATATTTCTGTGATCAAAGTTTATTTAACAAGAGTTACGAAAATCGCAATGTGTCGTTCATACATTAAATGCGTCTTTAAAATCGCTAATAGTTTAAAATCACATAGCTATATTAGTTTGCTGTGCGACGTAGTCTCAAATTGCGCCCGATACGTATTTATCTACACATAGCGATATTTGTGAACGAGTTCAAACCTCTTTGATCGTGGCTTGTGCTCGTCGACCATCGCATAACGGATCAGACATACATGTAAAACTAAAATGTTTATACCAAGAATGAAGAAGAAGGGGCTGCGCATAGGTCGGCCGAAGCATAATTTAGGGATCAATTCATTTAAATGAACCTATAATGAATTGAGAAGGGAACTATGCTCCGCCAGAGCTAGCAAACGCTCTGTCGGAGTACGTGAAGCCCTAAGTTTACGGGCTAAGACTGCGATTTCACTAACATCGATATTTTTCATAGCGTCGCAGACGATACGCATATCGTCTGCTACGGAGGATTGAGGAGAGGGTTTGTATGGGCATGGAGCCGGGATGGTATTCGATGCGGGGCGCTGCCTCCATTTTTCTGGAGCAGGCCTGGACTGTGTAGGCTTTGCAGCCGGAGGAACCCGACTACGCAGTGGCGGAAAGTTTTCCTGAGAAAGGGGCGGGGCCTGTTTAGGTGCCGCCCTCTTGGAATTGGAACGCATACAACGGGGTGCACGAGGGCAGCCTCTGTAATTTGCGGTGTGGCCGGACTGGCCACAAAGCACGCAATCGGGAGGAGAGGGAGTTTCAGGAGTGCGATTGCACTCCTTAGTGAAATGAGGGACCAGGCACTTGACGCACCTGGGCGGTGCGCGGCAGTTGGCTGCCGCGTGCCCGTACAACTGGCACCGATGGCACTGGCCGGGATGACCGCGGCGATGAGGCGCCTCGATCGAGATCCCAGAGACGCCGTATATAGTGCTAACCCCTTTGAGGATCTCCCTGGACTTGGGGACGTTGGCGAGAACCACCAAAGCGAGAGGGTGTTGCCTCCCGTACTTGCTGTGCATTTTATGCACCGCGAGTGCCAGGAAGCCTTGGGACTGCAGATCCTCCAGGATAGCCTCGTTCGATAATTCGAACGGGACTCCCCTGAGTACCGCTCTGATCTTACGCTCTTCTGACAGAGCATAAGTGTGATAAGCATATTGCTTATCGGTGAGGAGCTTTGTTAAAGTACGAAAGTCGTCTATCGACGAGACTAAGATTTTAATAGATTCACCCGAGTTGGCCGCTCGGGTGTAATGGATCTTGTGCTCATTGCACAATGTCGAGACTTCAGTCCATTTACCCTTTTCCCGAAGGAAAACGGGTGGTGGGACCTTGGCCTTGACAGAAGTTGGGACCGGAGCGGGTGTTGAAGACACCGGGGCAGCTGGCGTTGAAGACGCCGCAGGGGGTGTAGGGACGGGCGTCGAGGGCGCCGGGTCTTGTTTCGAGCGCTTCTTAGAGCGCTTCTTAACAAGGATGAAAGAGGGAGGCTCAGGGCCAGTTGGGGTGGCGTCCGAGGATGACTCGGTCGCGGGTGCGCGCTTGCGTCGCGGAGGGGTGTCTACTTCGCACTCCATGTCACTGGAGGAAGGGGACGCGGGAGGGCCTAAGACCTGAGGGGTCTGGGGAACTGGGGTGGCCTGAGGGGCCATTGTGGACATTAACGTCATGAGATGAGGGATAAGAGAATCTAAGAAACGGTACTTATCAGCATTTATAGACATGCCTTCAGTACTTTCAAGTAACTTGTTCCTAAACTCGTCAAAGCTTAGGGAAGCCATTGCGGAGGGGTTGGGGAGGGACAACAATATATAAATATATATACTATGAACCTATCAACGATGACTAACTTCCTAAAACCACCCTACACGCAGTAGGGCGGTTGAGGACGACGCGGATAACTTACTCGAACACGAAGACTCGAGGCACCTGGAACGACGAATTCCCCTCGACGAAGCTCACGTTCCACGAAGTACGGTTAACAACCCACTGTCCGCCGTGAAAACGGCGTTAGAAACTTATTAGATGTACGGTTAAAACCCACTTTCCGCCGTGAAAACGGCGTTAGAAACTTATTACGGTATACAACTATGAAATTATTTATTACGGCAACAACCAGTGAAATTTGGGTGCTCGATTAGCGCGGGGGCTAAGGGAGCGGGAAGGCGTCTGCATTCGACGTGCGCTCGAGAACGCACGCAGACCGAGACTCTAGCAACGCTTTATATTTGCTGCTTTTATAGGAGTTTGGGATGTCGAGAGCAAACGGCTTGTGTCATTGTGCACAGCTGAAGATCCAGAACAATCAATAAACCAGTTGGCAATGGAACTCCAAGTAGAATCTTCGATATTATTTCCACCCTCTACAATTACTCGAGCACGTAGGCAAATTTAAATGTACAGACGTCAATACAAGGGTCAAACTGAAAGTTCTTAGAACTGGCCACATTTAAACAATATGATAAAAAAATAATTAAAATTTTGAAAATGGATCTCTTTGCCAATATTATTGAGTATGTATTTCATTCATTTGTCAGTTTTTTTACGATTTGGCGGCAAATTGAATATGGTCTGTGTCACGTCAGCATGAATTTAACGCGAGAAAATTTTCGTGCAATGATTTTTATGACTTTCGATGTCATTTAAGTCAACATGAAAGTTATGATAGACTACGATTGGCATTTCACGATAAAGCCCCATCTCGTGCCACTGTTTACAACTGGTTTATGAGTTTAAACGAGGTCGCATTCATCTCGCCGATGATCTGCGTGAGGGAAGGCCTTTTACGGCGATGACTGAAGATAATGTCTGTGTTGTACGGCGCATGATAGAAACTGATAAAAGAGTGACCTATCAGCAGATTCGGACAAGCTTAGGCATCGGTTTGAGTCAAGTGCACAAAGTCCTCCATGAACATTTAGCGGTTAGGAAGCTTTGTGCCCGGTGGGTATCTCATAATTTGACTGAGGGCAAAAAACTCCGTCGTGTTCATTTGTGCCGTGAAATGGTAGAAATATTTAGCGGAGGTGCCGTGCTCGACATATTTATGGGTGACGAAAGCTTGATTTACCATTATGATCCCGAAACCACAAGACAGTCTGCTCATTTCTGCTCAGGTGTTTCATTCCGAGGAGTTGCCAACTAATATGAAGAGTTACAATTATTATTAAAACTTCAAGTACCGTGGTAACTGCAGGAATCACAGATACAACACAAAACCTTATAACAACTACTTCTAATATAAGCGTATCTATATATTTTTTTTAAAGAACAACACTCGTACGTACTCTACTACTACACCAGCCCCTTCTCATGCCTTAATAAAATTGAAATTGAACCTGTTGTGGAAAACGAAAACATTTATAATGAATAAATAAAGAAGACCAGAAAACTAAACAAGGAGAAAAATTAAATCGAATCGAAAAATTATACAAAAGCCAAGCAAACGTGGTGCGACACAAAAATATGATAAAGGTAAAATACTTTATCTAAGTATGAAAATTATCTTTTATGTTGGTTTTTTATTTTATTTACTGTGTATTTTGTTAATGATAATTAATTAATCTTTCTTATTAGTTTTATTTAATAGCTATGAACCGAAACAGCACAGTTTTTGATTTATATTGTGATTTTAATATTTAGAAGCTATGTATTAGTTCGACACATAGCGTAAATTTAGGTATCAAAAAAAAATCGCTATGTGTCCTAAAAATAACTTTAATTTTTTCACAGCTTTATGTTTTATGTTTGGTCAAGGAAATATGCTTTATACTATGTAAATATGTTATGACTACTACGATAAAAAAATTCTATTCGACTCAAACAAAATACAGAGATAATCAGTTTTTGGTCTCTCCTGAAAAGTAGGGTCAAAACACATAGCGACTATTGGACACGCAGCGACGATGAATGAGAGACGGCTTGAAACATTTAGGAAAAATGTATTTGAAAAAACATTTAAATTAGATTACTGTGCAGATCCTATTACTCAATATAACTCTATTCATAATATAATTAGAAATGAATATGACTCTGTTTTTAAAAAAAAAGAAAATATGTATAAATAATAATTTATTTAGGTTTAGTGACTGGGCAACAGTGGGAATATGCAGAAGTAGAAATAGATTATATGAATTGTACAGTGAAAGAACTTATAATCATAATAAGACATTTTATGAATATGTTAAAAAGTATTCAAAATTATTTAAACGAGTTTGCAGTGTAGCTAAATCTAATTACATTAATAATAAAATTAAATATAGTACTAACATTTCAAAAACTGCATGGAATATAATTAATCAGGAAACTGGGAAAGCAAAAGAACCACACACCAAATATAATTTAAAAATTAATGATAAAGTGTTGTCAACTGACAAAGAAGTTGCTGAAGCATTTGAAAATTTTTTTACTGCCATCCCTGTGTCAACTACTTCGAGTATTAATTCATGTTCCACTCTTGCACAGTCACTGCTAACGGAAAATGTAAATTCATGCAATATTGATTTTATTTTTAAACATGTTACTGTTCCACAAGTTTTAAATGCATTTAAAAGCATTAAAGTAAAAAATACTGCCGATTTAGATGGGATTTCTGTTAAAATTATTGAATCTGTCATTGATGGTATAGCCCCGTACTTAGCCAGTATATTTAATGACTGTGTTGATAATGGTGTTTTTCCTGATTTAATGAAATTGAGTAAGGTCATTCCAATATTCAAAGCAGGTAGTATGTCTGACCCTAATAATTTTAGACCTATATCTATACTACCAACGCTCAGTAAGATTTTTGAAAAATTAATTTTAAATCAATTACTTTCTCATTTTTACGGTAATAGTCTAATGAATTTTAAGCAGTTTGGTTTCACGCGGGGTCGCTCAACAACCGATGCCGGTGTTGAGCTCATAAAACACGTATTCAGCGCCTGGGAGGAGTCGTGTGATGCTATTGGTGTCTTTTGTGACTTGTCCAAGGCGTTCGACTGTGTGGATCATACTACTCTACTCATGAAACTGCACCATTACGGCATTAAAAACCGAGCGCTTGCCTTGATTAAATCATATATTTCTAATAGAAAACAGAAAGTTGCAATAAATGGAGAAAAATCATCAGGATCGGCAGTGACAATGGGTGTGCCCCAGGGCTCAGTTCTTGGTCCTTTCCTATTTTTAGTTTATATTAATGATCTGCCATCGGTCGTTAAGAATCAATGCGAGGTCATATTGTTTGCTGACGATACTTCCTTCTTGTTTAAAATCAAAAGACAAGAAATTGACTATCGAGCGGTGAACAAATGCATCTCTAACACAGAGCAGTGGTTCTCAGCTAATAATTTGCTCCTCAATGAAAAAAAAACGAAATGTGTTAAATTTACATTGCCAAATGTCAAACAGGTAAACACAAACATTGTAGTTAAGAGCCAGGAACTGACTCCTGTAAACTCAACTGTATTTCTGGGCATAACCTTAGACGCCAAACTGCAGTGGGGACCGCATGTTGATGGTTTAGCGAAAAGGCTTGGCTCTGCCGCATATGCTGTTAAAAAAATTAGACAAATTTCAAATGAAACAACTGCTCGATTAGTCTATTTTGGTTACTTCCACAGCCTCATGACATATGGTATTCTGCTGTGGGGGAGTTCTGCCGACATCGATGCTATATTTATTCTGCAGAAAAGGGCTGTTCGCGCAATCTATCAGCTCGGTCCAAGGGTGTCACTTAGAAGTAAATTTAAGGAAATAAATATTCTTACCTTCCATTCACAATATATTTTAGAAAATTTAATGTATGTTAAAAAGAACATAACCTTGTTCAAAAGAAAAAAAGATCTGCACAATGTTAACACAAGAGGAAGAAATATGCTGGCAGCTCATAATAGCAGGCTTCATAAAGTCACTAACTCATTCATGGGTCAATGTATACGCTTTTATAATAAGGTTCCTGAGGATATCCAAGGTCTTCCTACTGACAAATTCAAAGAAACTATAAAGCAGAAGTTGTGTGCTAGAGCATATTATAAACTATCCGATTATTTGGATGACAAAAGCCCTTGGGTATAATCCCCTCATTAACAGGATTGTACTAGTATTTGTAACAAAGCATGTGTAATGTGTCTGTTTGTGCGATGAGTTCTTCGTCCCGATGAATATCTAAAGCGTCATTGTCACTAAAGTACGTCTTCTTATGGTAGCGTCGGGTGACGGGTCGTTCACTTCCCTCTAATATGGTTGAGGAGGGCGATGGCTGGATCCCGCGTTAACTCGTGAACGGGTGCCGTTTGAGGGTGTTCGTCGTTTGGATACTTGGGGGGAGGGAGACTTGCCGAGCTAACAGATGCAGAAAAGAATAATTTTGTATAGACATAAAGAGACTGTAAATTTATTTTGAAAAAAAAAAATATACCCGTGAAGTTTCTTGCCAGTTCTTCTTCACGAAGGTTTTTTTTCGAACTGGTGGTAGAATCATGTTTTATTTGACGTCAATAAGAACAAGTAATTGTCAATGTTGAGAAATAAATATTTGAATTTGAATTTGAATTTGATATACAGAACGATGTTACATACCGCGACTTGAGAAGCCTTAGAAAAAAAGAAAAAAAATGAATCGCGGGGACGGCTTTACTTTTCCTTTATATAAAATAAAAAACTAAGAGCGCGTAGTCAACAACCCACTACTGATACCGTTACTGTGTTTTTTGTACTTTGCAGCGGTCGAGTACCAATAGTAAAGGAACAGGAAGAACGAGGAATCGGGTTGACCGATATGTCTGCCTCTAACTGCCATCGCCAAATACCTTCATTTGCAGCCCCTACGAAATTAAAAAAACAAAACTGTTCTAGGAATCCCATGAATTTTAGATTGAAATTGTTCAAAAATATAAATATTTTTTCATAGAGTGTATTTACTAAAACACAGGCACTCAAAAGTGAAAGAAAATCGAAAGGATATAAAGCAAAGATTACTTTAGTTGAACAAAAATGTGTCAACAGAGAGCGCTGTATATTGTCTTAAGCAGACTGTCCAATATTATACAGCTAGAAATACTCCCGTATTTGCCTGTAGTCTCGACCTCTCTAAGGCCTTCGACCTCGTGTCCTACTGTGGCGTAAAATGGAAAATAACACTAGTGTGCCTAAGGAAGTTTGTACCATTTTTAAATACTGTAGGAGGCAGTGGGCGGACTCCACAAGCGTACTGCTTCGGAGGAGATGACCCGTCTTCGGCTGGCCAATGACCGCTTTAAGGCGGACAATGACCAGCTGCGAACGGAGTTGGAGGATCTTCGCCGCGAGTTGGCCGCACTGCGGTCTGACATGCGGCGAGCTCCAGATAGGGTGGCAGAGGAGCTGCCAACTGTCAACGTCGCCCAACGACGACTCCGTCCTCCGATTTCTTGCAGACGCTGGAGCGGACCATCATACTCAGCGTGGGCAAGATGGTCAACGCGCGGTTCGAGGCCCTGCAGCAGAGGCTGCCGCCCGAACCTCGCCTCCGTCCACCGCTGGCTGCCGACAAGGCCAAGGCTGCCTCCCAGCCTAAGCCGGTGACACCAGCGGTCTCGACGTCTCAGGGCAGGTCTGGCCCCGGCCCATCCCCGAAAACCCAAAAGGGAAAGAAGGGAAAGGCCAAAGCCAAACAACCTACCCCAGCCCCACCCCAACGGGAGCCCCGGCCACTGCCGCCGGCTCCTGCGTCCATGGACGAGTGGTGGAATGTGGTGGCGAGACGGCATCCAAAGGCGGCACCAAAGAGTGCTGCCCTGCTGTCTCAACCACGGAGGGCCCAATCTGCGGTGCCTGACTCCCAGCAGGCTCCGCAGAAGAAGGGACGGAGGCGCAAACCACGTGCTCCCCGGTCTCTGGCTGTGGTTCTCAAACTGCAGCCAGAGGCGTTGAAAAAGGGCGTCACCTACGCCGCAGCTCTATCCGAGGCCAAGAAGAAGATCGACCTTCGACATTGGCGGATTCACAAATGCATCCGTCAAGACTGGTGAAATCCGCCGAGACAATTCGGGCCTGGGCACGCTCTGGCTGAGCTGCCCGGTGGCTGCCGCCAATAAGGTGGCTGATGGCAGGCGACTGCTAGTCGGTTGGGTGTCGGCGAAGGTTTCGCGCCTCGAAGCGAGACCTCTGCGCTGCTTCCGGTGCCTGCAACTCGGGCACGTCCGGGAGCAGTGAAGAAAAAGCAGAAACGAAAAACGGCATCATTAAAAGGCCTATATTAAAACTATCACTTCTTCCTATCAACGAAGATCGTACTCGAAACAAAAATAGCTCAGACTGCAATAAACAGCCAAGTGATCCTCCATCAACCATCAATACCAATCAGAGTAATGAAAAAACGACAAGAACTCGTCACAAAACCAGCAGATTTTCATACTCTATTTTAACGACACTGTATTGTATTTTTATTTACAATTGCTCCTGTTCGTTGTACCTACAACGTATCTTATTTCAACTCCGATTAAAGAATCTATTTTGATAAACAGTACGAGATGAACCTTATCAGAGATGAATGGAAGTTGTTAGTGTACTTTAACATGACAACATACTGGACAGGACTATCATATTTACAAAAATACGTGCATCGATTACAGAAGGATACTTACATTTCAGATCTTCCACCACAATATCACAGTATCATGTACCAATTACAGCATGAGCTATCAGAAATCGAGCACTATAATGAATTAATTAAATTCCCAGACCAGAAAAAGCAGAAGAGGGGCCTAATCAATGGCGTGGGTTATTTGGCTAATTCCTTGTTTGGTGTTCTGGATGATAGATTTTTGAGGCAATATGAAAAGGACATCGAAAAAATATCTTATAATGAAAATCATCTTCGGACCTTACTTAAAAATCAGACCAGCGTAATAGAGGCTCAATCTAATATCTTAAAAAGAAATGAAGTTATAATGAACAAACAATTCGGTATCGTACAGTAGCATTTACAAAATATAACTTCAACATTAAATAGAGTACAAACAGACGACCAACGTTAATTACCTTATGTCATCATTTTTGTCAGCTCAGATTTTAATTTCAAGTTTAAGACAAATTCAAAACGACCTGATTGACACTGTCACTGATTTATCACATGGCCACCTAAATGCTCACTTATTACCTGTGGAGCAATTACATGAGCAAATACATCTCATTACAAGTCAACTACAGGGTGATCTAACGTTGCCGATAAATGCAGAAAACATTTATGATTTTTATAAGCTGCTGAAAATTAATTCAAAAGTAGGTAGATCGTTCATGATAATCGAAATTAAAATTCCATTGTTTGCTAAAGAAATATTTGAGGTCGATCAAATTTATAGCATTCCTGGCAAAGGATACACTGTGGAAACGAATACCCCTTATATCGCTTTTAACTTTCAGAAGGATTTACTTTTATTAATAACAGAAGAAGATACTTCCTATTGCATTCACTTAACATCAGGAAAAGTATTATGCTCCTTCGATAAACCAGTCTATGAACAACAAATAAGTCACACCCTGTGTAATATAACTATTAACAATAAGGCGTTGTGCAATACGAAACCAATTCAGTGCGAAGAGCAGTGGATCAAATTACGTGCTTTTAACAGGTGGTTATTCACGTGTTGTGATAATTGCCTAGCTCGCTTATTTTGTCCAGACAAGACGGAGCTGATAACATTGATAGGGAATGGACTTATTGACATCGGTCAGGGCTGCATCCTTAAAACTAAGGGTACTCGAGTTTACGGACATACTAACTATCTTAGCAAGGTAAACACACAAGCAATTGTACCGACTGGAGCTGACACACGGAGAGGGCGAGGGAAGATGATGCATCCTCCCTTCCGCTTCGTCGCCGTCGCACGGGACGCCGGAGGGCGGCTTTCGTTGCCGAAAGCCTCCCTCTCCCACAGTCCCATGAGCCTTCGGTGGCGGGTTCGGGGGAACCCGCCTCCGGTCCAGGGCTCGAGATGGCGCGTGCGCTTCCTGCGCACCATCTCATGAGGGACGACTACAGAGGGACCCCTCCCTCTCGGGACGTCGCCGGCGCTGCACAGAGCGCCGGCCGACGCTGTCGGGCCGCGAACGAATGCGCAAGCTCCTCGTGACCCGACTCCGTGCGTCCAGACGGAAGCCGCAGGTTTTTAGTCGGTAAGAGTCCGGCATAACCCGACTTCGGCCCCCGCTGGGGTTGGGTATACATGAGAATTTTCCTGCGATAAAAAAAAAAAAAAAAGTTTAGGTTAGGTTAGGTTTTTTTTTTTTTTTTTGTACCTCCGCCGGTAATGGCGCAGACTGTGTTCGTCAAAATGGTTTATGAACGACAGCTTATTTCGAGGCTGATATAATGAATTTAATTTTTTAGTAGGATAGGGACATCTTTATTTCATTTGGGAATAGGTTCAAGGACACAGACATATTATTTTTATTTTGTACATAACAATGTTCAACGTGTCTTGCTTTTTACATTATTAAATTCTTATTTTCTACTTTTTGTTATCTTCATTTACGATAATTTGTTACATTACTTATGGTACTATAAAACTTAACTTAATTTTATACTATATGTTTTTTTTTTGTTATATACAATTTGGTGCTTATATTATTGTTATTCGATATATATTTTATTTTTCATACTTATTATATGTTGTCCTAAATATTTACAAAATATCTTGTCAACATATTTTACTTAAACTTTATTTCTTTCATTTACTATCTTAACAATATATTTACAATAATCTAAGAACAGATCTCTTTTTTTACAGGTTATAATAGAATTCGCGTTATCTAACTTAAAATCTATGTCTAACTTGTGTTGAACATCGTATCGGACTCTGTCGAACATTGGGCATTCAAATATCAAGTGGGGGACAGTCTCAGGTCTACCAGGCTCACAAACACATGAGGGGTCCTCTTTGCACTTGAATCTAGTCAAGTACTCTGAGAATCCCCCATGGCCGGTTAGTATTTGGGTTAGCTGATTTGATATATCTAATTTTGTTATTGTTTTATATGCCGCCACTGCATCCGGAAAAAAGATCTTGGTTACACCTACTGTGTTGCTACTTTTGTATCTTGTGTTCCATTCATCAAGCGAGCGCATTCGGATGGCTCGCTTGATGAATGAAACCGGGCATTTAGCGTAATCAGGCTATCTTTTAGACTTTAAGGCAGCCTCTTTGGCCAAACAGTCACCACGCTCGTTACCAGCTATTCCTATGTGTGCTTTTACCCAGTATAAATTAAACGATTTATTCTGTCTAGATAAAGTTAGGATTTGTTTTCTTGTGCTGGTGGCGAGCGGATGCATACTTTGCAGGCCAGTTATACTTTCAAGGGCTGCCCTAGAGTCGCTATAGACAGCAAATGTTCTTTCGCTTCTTTTTAGGATCTCCGTACAAGCCCTGGAGATTGCTAGGAGTTCGGCTTGGTATACCGTGCAAAAAGATGGGAGACTAAGCTTGACGGCCCTGATTTCGGATTCCCCATTCCAAAAGGATAGGGCAGCCCCAACCCTGCCGCCAATCTTGCTCCCATCCGTAAACACGCGAATTTCGTAGTTACTATTTTCGTTTAATTGATCTTGGTCACCCAAAATTCCGAACTCCAAGCAGATATGGTCTGCCGGGTGTGGTGTGTCGGTGAATGGTGTTTTGCTTTCCAGGTCCCAATCTTTGAGCTCCAACTGCGGCTCACCTCTCTTGGCTGCGTATAGGGATGCGGTTTCCTTAACTCGTAGATCGAGTGGCAATATTCCTGAGATTATGAGTGCAGAGTGTTAGGAGACCGTATGGTATGATTTACAGATTTTCTGTAAAAATCCCCTCTGAACCGAATCGTTCCCTGATGTAGAGCTTATTAGCTGCGGGAGCCCAAACACTGGCGGCATATAAAACAATGGGTTCAACTGTTGCCGTATATATAATTCTAATGACTTCCGGGTGGAGATCCCAGCTTGCTCTTGCTGCTCTGGTGAGCTGCTTGTATACAGCAATTGCTTTGCTGCACTGGCCCTTGACGTGAGAGTTAAAGGTTAGTTTGTGGTATATTATAACTCCAAGGAGTTTGATTTCGGTGTTTAGGGTAATGTTTATCCCTCCCATGCTCAGGCGTGGAGTGTCGTATTTTAACTTTTTAGTTATAACCATCGCATTGGTTTTATGAGCCGCGAACTTTAGTTTGTTTACTACACCCCACGTCCGAACATGTTCAAGAACCGCATTTGCCCTCGTCTCTATCTCTAACGCGGTCTCTCCGTCAAATACCAGAACAAAGTCATCCGCAAATGCTTGAATGTACTCACCTTTGTTTGACACTTGCTTGAGCAGGGGGTCCAACAACAAATTCCATAACAGCGGTCCACCAATGGATCCCTGGACACACCCTTTATCGGTCTGTCTGGAGTGTTCAACGCCGGCATATCGCACCTTGACCCTTCTTTGACTTAGATAACTGTCGATGACCTTTCTGAGGTTCCAAGGACACTTTTCCTCTGCCAGACGGACTCTGATCATTGGCCACCATGCGCTATCGAAGGCACCCTCTATGTCCAATGATACCAATGTCACTATTCTCTTTTGGTTTAACTTAGATGTTATGTGTTTCATTAGGGCATAGAGGGCGTCCTCGGTGCTTCTCTGGGGCATGAATCCGTACTGGCGAGTACTAATCCTTGGTACAAGATGGAACCTGAGTCTGGTCATCAACAGTTTTTCATAAATCTTGCCTAGTATAGGAAGAAGGCCGATGGGTCTATATGCTTTTGGTGTGCTATAGCTGTCCTTCCCGGGTTTCCGAAGTACTACAACACTCGCTTCCTTCCATACTGCCGGGAAGTAATGAAGCGTTAGACATTTGTTGACTAAGGCCAAGAATAAGTTGGGGTCATTGTTAATTGCGATTTGACAAATGTCTGCCGTCAATCCGTCAGAGCCTTCTTTGGATTAAAGGACCACACTGCCGATCTAAGCTCCACCATTGTGAACGGAGGGTCCACGCTGTCCTCTTCTCCAGGCGCATCATTAATGTGATCAGCTTTAGCTCTTATATTACGGTGGACGCTGTTATCATTATCTCGCTCATCCACTGGGTAAAAAGTCTCGGCAAGCAATTGGGCTGATTTAACTGAGTCGTTTTTCCATCTTTTTCTAGTGAAAGGTCTTCTTCCCTACGCTTAGTTCTCCCCATCACCCTGTAGATGCCGTCCCACACACTTTCATTATTCTGTTTCTCGCAGAACTCCTTCCAGCTCAGAACTTGAGCTTGTTTAACCTCCATTTCGTATTCCTGTTTTTTCTCGAGGAACTCTGATACGACCGCCTGACGTCGACATGGAGCTGCTCTTTTTATTCTGTTTTTACGGGTCATGACCACCTTCTTCATTTTCTCTAACCTTTCGGACCACCATGGAACCCTCAGTTGTTCACTCTTCTTTTTCTTTGGAATGGTTTCCGTGCAAGCTACTATAGTATTGTTGGAGTACAGTTGTAGGCATCTACACACCATTTTATAATATCCAATACAATATAACATAACATATCTCATAACTTACACACATAAATATTTATTTACTATTTTTATTTACATTTATTTAACATTGAATATATTTGTCTATTATGATTATATATTATTTATTTTTATACACAGTTACACAGTACAGTTATCTAATTAAGTTTATTCATATTTAATCACCTATATTAAATACTACCGGTTTGTCGATGTTCCCTATAGATAAGATATCATCGATACCCAACTTATCGACTGCGCCTCAACTCTAATGCGCAATTTGTACATAACGTTATATACCGAGGCGCGACCGGCCGCGCACGCGCAGGTATCGTGCGTGCCGCCAGCCAGTCTTTGCATTGCTCTGACGCGGAGCGCACGCTTCTCGCTTGCCCGTTTTTACTGTCGCGATCTATTTGCCTTATGTATATTGCCTTTTCTGCTAATTATTCTTATATATAAACTGTGCCTTTGTTAACTGTTGTGCCTAGTGCTTGTGCTTACTTCCTATTGCGCCTTCTGACTCTTTCTGTGTGTGTAAGGTTATAATATATACTTGTCGGATAATATACGTTGGGAACTTGTAAGTGAACTTTTACTTTATTTACTTCGCCTTACCGAAGCTAACTACAATACCTGACACCCTATAACTACACAGTATTACCATTCGTTCCAGGTGTTCTGTGTCATGGATGTTATTGACACTTTCGATGTTCAGTTGATTGTCAGAGTTAACTTGGCTCAATTTCTTACAAAATCTCTGCCAATTAACCTTTTTTGTGCTGAACACTCTGGTAGTCCTGGCAACGCTGCTCCCCAATGACTTTTCAAGTCCTAACTTAAAGAGGATCCCATTGTGATCCGAACTCTTGAGAGCCTCGTCCACCCACCAATCACCAACCCGGCAAAACAATTCCACAGTACAGGCTGTTATATCGACGTTGGACGTGTACCTTTTTCCACCTCTGATGGTGTCAAAAGTTGGTGCATCACCATTGTTCAAAATTTGCATCTCCAGTCGGTCAAGCAGTCCCATCATTTCCTCTCCCCTATTATCCGTTTTTGAGCCACCCCACCATACATTTTTTGCATTGGCATCTCCTCCTATGAGTAACCATCTGGATTTTAGTGTATCTTGGATTGTCTGGAAATGTTTAAGATATGGGTCGATTGGTTGGTCTGGTTCCAAGTAAAAAGATATGATAGTAATATTCCAGGCACTGGTTTTGGCCCCCACCACAATAATATTTGGCATCGACAAGTGCGGATATTGTATGATGTCGATATTTGGGTCAAATACTGCAACCGCGGCTTTGACTATGCCATTTCCAGTGCTCTGGTATATTCTAGCTCTTCGGTAGTTTTTTAAGATTCCAATCGACCCCACATACGGTTCCTGGAGTAAGGCTATCGCAGCTTTCCTTTTGAACAGTTCATCTGTGGCGAGCCGCTTTCTCTGAAGGTTTGCCTGAATGAAAGTGTGTAGAACGTTTTCCTTGAACATGCCCTTAGCAATAAGCTACGGTCGACCTCGCTAGTGCATCCCATTTTTTCCTTACCGGGCACGACATGCTAAATGAGTTATGGTCGTGTGTCTCGCCACTATGCAGTTTCAACATGAAGGAGGCGCACCCGCCAGCCATTCCTCATATTCCGCTTTTAGATGCGGACCACCACAGTGGCTGCACATGTCCACCCCCTCCCTGCAGAAACGTTTACCGTGGCCGTAACCCAGGCATCGGGTGCACTGCACCAGCGGGGACTGATCCTCGACCTTGACTCTTTGGAGGTCGATATGTAAATAGCCCATTTCCGTCGTCCGTTTCTAAACTAAAGGGGATACGCTTAGGACTATGTGGCCTGTGAGGGGGTTCCTAGTTTCCCTTCTGTATTTAACAGCTAGGCGGACTTCTTGTGGGTTGATACCAGCAAAGATGGGTTTGTTCTCGTTTTTGTAAGCCTTTATTATATCGTCGTCTGTGTGAATGAGGAGGACGTTTTTAACGATGAGAAGAGGATCTTTGTTCTGTACTTCCTCACATGTGAGGCACTTTCCGGATTTTTCAAGCTTTTCTTTTATCTGTGTCCGCTCCTCCTCCGTCCTGCAACTCATTATAATCTTCCGGTCTTTGGCCTTCCTAACCTTTTCTACCCATATCCAGCCTTCTTTGGCATCTATTGCTTCCCAAACTTTGTTCAATACTGTGTCCCCGGTCTCTGTCTCATCCTCAGAAGCCACTACAATAGAATGTAGAGCTACCTTATCAAATGCATCTACTTTTTGCCGTTCAGCAACAATGCTAGCATATGTAGCTCTGTTGCTGCACAGCAAATCGTCTTTTGGTCTTTCCAGGGCATTCTTAAGCTCTTCCATGGAAGATTTGTTTTCCTTTATATGCTGCTGTCTCCTACGTAGTTCTGCTATGAGTTCGGCACTGTCATACTGTAATTGAATGTCTCCGGTTATGTCCCTCTCTACATCCTTTGCTGTCTTTTCATCACACTTTATCCCTTTTGACTCCAAGTCCATCTCTTTGACTATCTGGTAAAGCCTTTCGCAAGTATCTGCAACAGCAGACTTTATTTCGTTTTTTATATTCCTCGAATTGTTGAGATGCTTTTTCGCTTTGCTTAGGCATGCCCTGGCTTCAGTCAGCCTATCCTTATAAGTGACGAAGGTAACTATCGAGATAGGATAGTTTCAGAATTAAAATTAAAATTAAAAATTTTACTCTACATGTAGAGTATGTCCGAATTGATAGTTTTATGGCCCTAGTTGACCTAAGACGGTCGTAGAATAAATAATTTAGAATAAAACAAAATAAAACAATAAAATTTTTTTGTGACTCTATGTAGAGTCACTTTTAAGTCCAATATAGAGTCCGTACTTGTCCAATAGCAATGTTGAAAACCCCACTGTCCTGCGCCGTCTGGGAGCTGAGATATTCAACTTTAAATAAAAACAAGATGGCGAACCAATATGGCCGCCAAAGTCAAAAATGGCTCTAACTCTGCTACCAGACGTCACACAGAGGCGTGCGAGGGCTCAAACTCTTTCCCACGATCGTCCCTATGCAACCCTGAGGCCTGCTCCACAATGTGGACTCAGCACCTGGATCCGTTTTAAAGGGGGTGGGGAGGGGGGTGGTCAAAGACAAGGGAAGGTCCCTAAAGCAAACCCCGTCGCTCTGCGACGCCTGGTTCCCGAGATATACGCGTTCTTATAAATTCAAAATGGCGGACCAAGATGGCCGCTATAACTTTAAACCTCGATATCTCTGGAACCAGTCGTCCCACAATAGTGTGCGATGGCTCGTCGTTGTTGCCCCTTCTTGCTCTACAATTTCCTACAATCAACTCTACTTGTAGAGTCGATCTCTCAGAACACCGTACAAAGTGGTGGGGAGGCTAGATAGAGTCGAGAGAAGGTCAACAAAAGATACCCCAAATTTCTATGACAATTTTTGTCGAAGTTATGCTAGAAAAAATGGCGGGGCTGGGTGGGGGGGAAGTGAAAAGGAGGGGGGTTCGGTAGGGAGGTATAGGAGACTAAGCTAAAAGGAAATCCCGAGTTTCTGCGATAAAAAATGCAGAAGTTATAACTATTTAAAAAATGCTTTACAAATCCAAGATGGCCGCCAAAATTTTTAAAGATAATTTGGTGGCCGATTGTCTCGGTTTGCGTCGACCGAATCACCCCGATATTGGGCTCGTTTGAGTCCTACTTAAATATAACAACAAAAACTTAAAATCTACAACCCCCGATTTTTACAACCCTAAAAACACAAATTTATTAACAAATTTACTTATAAAAAATACTAAAATTAATTTTAAAAATCTGAAAAATTTCCAGATTATTGTCAGAATATGCACTAATTTTTGACACTATAAAATGAGGTCCTAGGGGTTGTTTTTAACACCCCACGTTTCTACCCTTAAAATTGAAAATGGAATTACAGAGAAAGTTACAAATGAAAAATTTTGAATTTACTATATGTTGTAGAACTAATTAAACACTAAATAAAACTAATTTAAAAAACTATAAAACTAATTTAAATATTTAAATATCTAATAAACTACTGGACCTTTTTCTATGCTTCAAACGGGGTAGTTCTTGTCTTCTTAAGGTCTTCAAGGCTTGATCAGAAGATTTTGCCAGACTCCAAAAATGAAAAAGTTTGGGCCACGCCCCAACATGTTTTTTTGGCTTTGGTTCCGCCCTGGTGGGCGGAAAAAATCCAAAAGCAAGCCACCCGTATAGAGTTCGCCGAGCACTTTCGAGCCCCACTATAAAAACTATATGTCGTAGCGACCAATCGGGCATCGGATTTTTCAAAATTTCCACTTTTTCACTCAGAAAATTTTTTCCTCTGCACCGATTTTCACAAACTTTTCACTGCCGTGATGGCCTTATTTTTCCGCAAATTTTGATATGTAAATCATATATGTACGTCACAAAAAACCCACTTTTCACGATTTTTCAACGAATTTTTTAAGCGCTTGGAACGCGGTTCACCTTGGACATGTGTTCTCGGGTCGGGGGGTGATACCGGTCTCCGGTTAGGTTAGGTTAGGTTAGGTTTTTTTTTTTTTTTTTTATAACTTGTACCTCCGCCGGTAATGGCGCAGACTGTATCCGTCAAATATATGGCGAACATCAGTTTGTTGCGAGGCTGGTATATGATATTTTTCTTTTTCTTTTTCTTTATTACAAAATTTGGGTAACAATTTTTATTTTATAGGTAACATTTCTTCTTATTTCGAAAGAGTTACAATTTCAGCACAACTTACGTCTACGATTATCATGTTTCATTTACATTATAATATCCTATTCTATCTTTCTATTCTAGCTTTTTTTTTTTTTTCTTACATAATATGCTACATTAAAATAAGCATTATTTTGGGTTACATATTACTTAAACATAAAATATTACTATACAGAAGCTTTACAGTTATAGTTCCCTTAGTTTAATATTATTGTTACATTTATATTACCTACATTTATTTACCTACCTAACTAGCTACCTAACTTCTACGCTTCTGTCATTCAAGTAGCTGTCGATGACTCGCCTAAGGTTCATTGGACACTTTTCCTCAGCCAGCAGGACTCTTATTTGTGGCCACCAAGCGCTATCGAAGGCACCCTCTATGTCTAGTGAGACCATTGTGACTATTTTCTTTCGGTCTAATTTAGATCTTATGTGCTTCATTAAGTCATAGAGGGCGTCTTCGGTGCTTCTTTGTGGCATGAATCCATACTGGCGAGTACTGATCTTCGGAACGATGTGGTATTTAACCCGAGTCATCAACAGCTTCTCGAAAATCTTGCCTAACACCGGAAGCAAGCCTATCGGACGGTATGATTTTGGTGAGGTGTAGTTTTCCTTTCCAGGCTTCTTCAATACAACTACCGTTGCCTTCTTCCATATACTCGGGAAGTGGTGTAGTTGCAGGCATTTGTTGATTATACTCAGGTAGAGTTGAGGGTCGCTTTGTATGGCTCTATTACAAATGTCGGCAGTAAGGCCATCCGAACCTGGCGCCTTTTTCGGGTTAAAGGTGTTAACTGCCCTATATAACTCCGTTAGCGTAAACGGCGGATCTGTTTCATTGTCAAGACCTTCATTTATGGTGTTGGCCAAGGCTCTGATATTACGATGATGGTCGTTGTCCTCCTCTCTGTTATCCTTAGGATAAAAGGTTTCCGCCAACATACGCACCGACTTTTCCGCATCCAGAGTCTTACCGTTGTATTCCAATGGGACGTCCTCTTCCCTCTTTCGTGTCCTTCCGATAACCCTGTAAATCCCATCCCACATGCTTTCCCGGTCTTGCTTTTTTAGGAACTCCTTCCAGCTGTTTGTTTGGGCGCTTTTTACTTCAGACTCATAATGTTGTTTCTTTTCCAGGTACTCATCAACGACTCTTTGACGGCGACAAGGGGCGGCGCGGCTGATCCTGTTTTTCATGGTGACGACTTCCTTCTTCAGTTTTTTGAGATGTTCGGACCACCATGGTAAGGTGAGTTTTACATTATTTTTCTTTTTGGGAATTGTTTGCGTACATGCTTCTATTACCGTGTCTGTATACTGTTTTACAATTAAATCTAATTTATTTATATTATCTATTGATGCTACTATCTCTGACGTTAAGTTTTTACTGATTTTTAACTCTTTAAATTTTTGTTGGAATTTTTCCCAATCCGCTTTTAGTGTATTGTAAACACGAGTGGTTCTTGTAATTTTTACTCCTTTAGATTTTTCAATTTTTAAGTTAAAGCAAATACCATTATGGTCCGAACATGTCAAAGCCTCGTCGACTATCCATCCATCTACCCTTTCTAGTAGATCCTCTGTACACGCAGTAATATCTACATCTATCTATCTACATGGCTTACTGTGTCAAAGGTCGGCTTCTTTTCCTTGTTGAGAACGTGGAGTTCTAATTCGTCGAGAGTCCCCAGCATCTCCTCTCCCCTGGAGTCTGTCTTAGGAGCTCCCCACCAGATGCTTTTCGCGTTAGCATCACCTCCTACGACGAGCCATCTTGTTTTTGTCACCTCTCTTATCTTCCTCAGTTGGTCAAGGTATGAGCCTATGGGCTGGTCCGGTTCTAGGTAAAATGATACGAAAATAATCATCCAGGCGCTAGTTTGGGCTTCCACCACCACAAAGTTGGAAGTGGTGAGTTTTGGGTGCTGCACTATGGTAATGTTAGAATCAAAAACTGCAATTGCAGCCTTTATGGTTCCTGTGCTAGCGTCCTGGAAGACTCGAGCGCCTTTATAGCTTTTCATTTTACCTACCCCGCCCACATATGGTTCCTGGAGAAGTGCCAAGGCTGCTTTTCTGTTTGCGGCTTCCATCATAAGCTCGTCTGTTGCTAGGCTTTTGCGTTGGAGGTTTGCCTGTAGCATGCGGTAAGCCGGGTATTCTACTAAGGTGCCCTTAGCAATATACTACGGCCGTTCTGGCCAACGCATCCCACCTCTTACGAACCGGACAGCTTTGACTGAAGGCGTTGTGATCGTTATTTTGATCAATCTTCGCAGCCATGCAGTTTTTGCACGTTGGTGCAACGCCAGCTATCCATTCGGAACATTCCGACTTAAGATGCGGCCCTCCGCAATGGCTGCAAAGATCGACCGTCGCTGTGCAGAAACGCTTGCCGTGGCCGTAGCCTAGGCATCTAGTACACTGGACTAAGGGTGACTGGTCCTCCACCCGGATCCTCTGCAGATCAATGTGCAGATATCCCGACTCAGTCACCCTCTTCCAGATAGCAGGACTTGTGCTCATCACAATATGGCCTGTGAGCGGATTCCTGGCTCTCTTACGAAATTTAATTTCTAACCGTTGGTCTTTGGGATCGAGGTTGCGGAAGACGCTGGTATTTTGGTCTTTGATCGCCTTGAGGATATCAGCATCGCTGTGAAGAAGAAGGACGTCCTTAAGAATTAGTAGCGGATCTTTGTTGTTAACTTCCTCACAAATGAGCCTCTTCCCCGAGCTTTCCAGTCTTTCCTTCACTTTCCTCCTGTCTTCCTCCGTTCTACAGCTCATTACTATCTTGCAGTCCCTTGCCTTTCGAACCCTTTCTACAGTAACCCATCCTTCCTTCGCGTCTACTGCCTCCCGCACCTTTCCCAACACGGCTTCTCCACTCTCCGTTTCATCCTCAGAGCTCACAACAACAGAGTGCAGCGCAACCCTACTGATGTGGCTCCTTCCTGATTGTAACGCCGTTGCTTCAGCATAAGTTTGCTGCGTTGTCTGTGCCATCCGCTGTCTCTCCATCTCCTCTTTTAGCTCAGCCATCTTTTTATTGTTTTCGTCCAACTTTTTTACCGTAAGATGGAGCTGATCGAGGAGTTCTGAGCCCTGTTTGTCTACTTCTTTTGTAATCTCCTCAACACACGCCTGCTCTACAACTTTAGGTGCCGTCTTGTTAATCGCCTCCGATTCCTTCACCAACTGATAAAGTCTGTCCACTGCTTCTAAAACTGCGCTTTTTATATCAGTCCGTAGGTTCTTGGAGTTTTTTAAATGTAATTTGGCCTTGTTAAGGCAGGCCTTTGCTTCGCTAGTTTTGTTGGCGTAAGTCTTAGGCGATTTGTGGGACTCACTCGGTGACTTTAAGTCTGTCCCGCTAGTTTGTGACTACGCCTGTTTTGGTTTGGTCTTTGCAAGACCTGCTTGCGCCATTTTAGTAGTCAGTGGCGAAGTTGTTGAGGGGTCCGTCGCTACTACCGCTTCCCAGCCCTCGATACTACGACGTACGTTAGTGTCGCAGGTGACCGTCTTATTTGGCGACCTTGCGGAGGAAGATTCTCCTTTGTCGCTACCTACTTGCTTTTTCGGAGTGTGAAACATTTTGTGGAGGATTTTGTTGTCAGATAATAAAATTGTAAATATAGAAGGTTTGTAAAAGTTGTATATGGTGTAAAACTATAAAAGTGTAAATACGACTGTCAATAAAACAAACAAACAATAAAATATAATATATTACTTATTTACTATTTTTATATAAGGCTTGATATAGAGTGCCTCTATATTACGTCAGGCTAGCGGTAATGGTGTTTGGGAACCTGTGTTAGGCACGATCAGTAATCTCAGAATATTTTTCTGCCTCTATGTAAGCCTCTCTCTAAGTTTAAGGCCCTGAAAGGGCCGTGTACTTTGCCGAAGGTCACAGTCCGACGCCTCTATTACAGCAAACGTTACAGCCGTTTAAAATTTCCGCAAAATGGCGGCCAATATGGCTGCTGTCAATTTTCAATTGGCTCTATATCTGCCTGTTTTCGTCTTGGTACGCCACGAAAAACACCAGCGCAATTCCCTACTGAAGCTTTTTTCGAGTCCAACTAAAACTCTACCAAAATTTTTTTTTGACTCTATGTAGAGTTCCAAACCGTCTCTTACGCCGGTGCTAACAACCCAAACCGCACCCCCGTAGGATGCTCAGTTCCGGAGATACTCCCGTTCAAAGGTTTCCAAGATGGTGACCAAAGATGGCGGCCGGAAACCCTAGCTTGGATATCTCGGGCACCCGACG
This sequence comes from Marasmarcha lunaedactyla, assembly GCA_923062675.1. Taxonomy (NCBI): domain Eukaryota; kingdom Metazoa; phylum Arthropoda; class Insecta; order Lepidoptera; family Pterophoridae; genus Marasmarcha; species Marasmarcha lunaedactyla. The sequence goes on from OV281358.1 coordinate 23,167,679, forward strand.
TCCCACCGCACTGTGCGATAGCTCCCCGTGATCGGCGCGACGCCAGCTACCCCTTTCCGCTAAGAAACGGGTCAAAATTTGACCAGCTTCAAACTACCCAGAAAGGTAGGATACCCAGAGGTAGAGGAGGGTGGGGGAATGTTGGAATACCAAAGCCGCAACTCCGTACGACGTATGGTTCCAGAGATATCCTCGTTCAAAGTTTTCCAAAATGGCGGACCAAAATGGCGGCCGAATCTTGTAACTCTGATATCTCGGGAACCCGACGTCTCCCGATGTTGTGCGATGGCTCCCCGTAATCAGCGCAACCTAATCTATCCTTTCCTGCCGGAAACCGCGTTAAAATTCTAACCAACCCCAATTCCTCTGAAAAGTGGTGGGGAGGGGAGGGGGGTGGGGGAATATCCCTATTTAAAACCCGAAAGCTGTGCGATTATTTGAAGCAGAGTTATAGCGATTTTAAAATGGGCGGAAAATCCAAGATGGCGTCCCTGTCAATATTAGAATTTTAAAAATGGTCCTATTTCGGTCCCTTTGAGTCCTTTACACCCGTGTTTGGGCTCGTTTTGTAGGTCTTAATTAGTCCTGTCTTATTTACAAACAATTGACTTAATATCTACAACCACCGATTTTTACACCCCTAAAAACTTAAAAAATTTTACAAATTTGGCAGTAAAAAATCTTAAAATTAAACTTAAAAATCCAAAATTGTGTAAATGTCTTATGTATATATGGGACTATTTTTTACAATATTTACAACGGCAAAAGGGGTGGTTTTTCACCCACCACGTTTTATCCCTTAAATTTGAAAATTTTATAACTTTTTTATTTATAAAAGGAAAAATCTAAACTTTGGATATATTGTACAACTAGTTTATCTCTATCAAATATGATTTTAAAAAATATGTGTTCTCGATTTACTTTAAGAGCTATGATTTTTTGAATTTTGACCAAAAATTAAAAATTAAATATCTTTAAAAGTACAGCACCTTTTTTCTTTCTGTAAACTGCAGTGTTCTTGCCTCGGCGGGGTCTTCGAAGTTGTATCAGCAGATTCCACCAAACTCCAAAATTGGGGAAGTTTGGGCCTCGCCCCAACTTGTTTTTTTGGCCTTAATTCCTGGTGGGGGAAAAAATCCAAAACCAAGTCAGATGTGTAGAGCTCGCCGAGCACTTTTGAGCCGCACCATAAAAAATATGGGTTGTCGTGACTAATCGAGCAGCGTTATTTTTTAAACTTTTTCACTCAGAAAATTTTTTCCACTTATCCGATTTTCAAACACTTTTCACTGCCGTATTGGCCTGATTTTTCCGCAACTTTAGGTGTATAGCTTGTGTACGTACGTCACAAAAAACCCACTTTTCACAATTTTTTAACGAATTTTTCAATCAGTTCGAACGCGGTTCAACCTTGGACATGTGTTCTCGGGTCGGGGGGTGACACCGGCACTGGTTAGGTTAGGTTAGGTTAGGTTAGGTTTTTTTTTTTTTTTTTTTCTCATACCTCTGGCATGGAGGCCACAGACTGTTTTTTCTTATATGAGATTATTGCGGAATTTTTTGTATTATGTGCTGAGCTATTTAGCTTGTACTATCAAAGATGTAAGTTCTATTGTTCTTTGTTTTTGTTTTACATTTTACATGTTATTACATTACCTATTGATTTTGCGAGAGACTTACATTCCAACAATATTCCAATGAATTCATCAATTATACTACAATCAATTATACTGTCATTTCTATCATATGCCAATGACATACATCACAACACAGTATAAATAATAACTAGTAATAATTTGTACGGTTTGTAACATAATATACGTGTGAGTTTTCCTACTTATATAAAAGAGACGACACATTTATCATATTAATTAGAATAAATATTAAACAGGTTTAATTAAATAAACAGTGAAATTTTGTGTGATTTTTTACATACTATTTACAGACCTGTTGCGAATAAAACCCACTTGTTTCTTTTAATTTACTGCCTTTTACGTTTTTACTTTATACTACTTCCCAGATATATACTTCATTGGGATATTTTTCAAAATATCCCAAGAACATATTTCACCAACATCTTATACTTACTTCATTCTTATTCTAGTTATAATGCAGTTCTAAATATTATTAAAAGAATAATGCTCTCCATTGTGACAGGTCATGAATCTTGCGTGTTCATTTGTCATACATCCCGGCAAACGGTATTTAGTTGTTGTGTACGGGTTGGCGGGTAAGATTACGATTCCTTCATCACTACAGGATTGCAGGGTATCAAATCCCCCGCCAATCCCGATACATGTCAATTTAGGTTCCTAGTTTGCCGGTTGTAGCAATGTGTGTGTTCTGTACTTCATGCTACCTGTCGTATGGGCATGGGCTTCCGTTTCCATATGCCCGTCCCATCGCTTCCGCACCGGGCATATCCGGCTAAATGTATTATGGTCTCGTTGCTCATATTTCGCGGCCTCACAATTACTGCAGGTTGGGGCTGTTCCTGCATGCCATCGTTCGCATTCTGCCCTGAGGTGGAGACCGCCGCAGTGACTGCATCGGTCTTTTTCAGTTTTGCAGTATTTTTTAGAGTGCCCGTAATCCAGACAACTGGTGCACTGTACTAGGGGCGACTGATCTTCCACCCTTACACGCTGCAAATCAATATGCAGCGTGCCGGCCTCAGTCGCCCTTTTCCATATAATGGGTGATGCTGACATCACAACGTGCCCCGTTAGTGGATTACGGGCTCTCATACGGAACTTAACAGCGAGGCGTTCCTCCCCATGGCCCACTCCATCAAACAGATCTTTGTTTTGATTCCGCATGGCCTGCAACAACTCCTCATCGGTGTGGAAGGATAGGACGTCTCTGAGGACGAGAAGAGGATCACGGTTCTTTAAGTCCTCGCAAGTTAGCTTGCTCCCTGAGCTGAGGATTCTGTGCTTGATCTTTTCCTTCTCCTCTTCCGTCCCACAGGTCATGATGACCTTCCTGTCCTTCGCCTTTCGCACCTTTTCAACTTTTACCCAGCCCTCTTTTGCCTTTATCACCTCCCTTATCCGGTCAAGTACATTGTCGCCGGTTTCGGTGACATCCTCGGAGGTGATGGCAATGGAGTGAAGCGCGGGTTTTGGGGCCTGTGCAGTCACTTTTGCATACGTGGTGGCATTCGTTTCTAGTCTTGTGCTTCTACACTTCCCCAGCTCCTCCTTCAAATCCAGTATGTGCTTATTATTTTCAGACAGGTTTTTATTTGTCAGTCGGAGCTGGTCGAGGAGCTCTGCGTTACTGTTAGGAGCCATCATATCACTATCTGGTGATGGCTTTGCGTCCGTTTCCTTAGTGTTTTGCTCTTCTCTTGCCTCCTCTATTCTTATTTTAATTTCATATTGTGTTGCAATCTCTTTAACAAATGCATATAACCCATCTCATGCTTTTGTGATATCGCGCTTTATCTCGGTTTTTATGTTTCTGGATGCGTTAAGTTGTTCTAGAGACTTTTCTTTGTGTGCTTTGGCTTCTGTTAGCCACTTTTTTGTTTGTGCATGCAGTTCTAGCTGAATCATCCTTGGTGTTGTAGGTTTGTCAATTATCACATTTGTCTTCCCTTTTGGGGAGGACATTTTGTCTTCTCTGTTATTTTCTGTCGTTTTTGCTGGAGTACGAAACATGTCAGAGGTATTCGTCAGTTATTATAAAATAAAATAATACAAATTTGTAGGGTCAGTGATATAATACTCTGTCTGAGGTGCTGTAAATGGGCACACTGTCTAAGTTTAGTGGGGATGTAAAATGTCCCGGTCAATAAATAAGACGTCACAAAAGTAAAAACTGTTTGGGGTGTAAAGGTCCCTAAACAATAAATAAAACGTCACTACACAGAAAACTTACTTAAAACTAACTTAAAACTATATCACAGAAGTCAATATCACGAAATAAAAGGAAAGAGCCCAACTTTAAAATTTTTCCGAAAACTTTTCAACTAGATGGCGCTCCCAGTATATTAAGGCGCACATACAGTTTTGGAAATAAATCCTCTCTCCCTAAGCTCCGGGAAAATGGGTGGTGTGCGGGCGGCAATTTTTCAAAGTTCCCGTCGTCCGATTGGGGCGGTCAATGTCTCAATCGATGCGGACGGTTGCAAGCAATCTATTGAAACTAAAAAATTGAAAATTCAATGAAAAGTTTTAAAATATTAAAGAAAAACACTAATTTAAACCAAAAAATTTACACTAAGTATTGCAATATTTTCCAACACCGTTTTCCCGTTAGTGCCTTAAAAGACGCGCAAGAGCACGGCGCAGATGATGGTATAACAAGTTTGAAGAATGATTGCAAAACAAAGTGTTTTAAAAAAATTTGAAAAATAAAAACTAACAAAAATTTACTATTTTGTATGAAAAACAATGAAAATTTGAGTTTTCCTTCTACAACTATGTACCGAAAGGTGTTTTTCAACCTTCTCGAATCAATAAGAACCTAATTACACACAAACAAATACAAAACTACCTATTAGAACTGGTCAGAACCGTATTTCGTCTATTAAATTACAGTGAAAAACGAGTTTTCCGGGATTTCCAAGAGATACAGAAAAGAAAATTTCACCAGAACCTTACAAAAAGGTAGGCGCCAATACAACAAAAATTTCAATGCAAAAATCTCGAAAATCGGCCAGCGAGAACTCGGTTAAATTAATGTATTTGTATGGTTAGGTTAGGTTAGGTTAGGTTAGGTTGCTTTCTGCGCACCATCTCATGAGGGACGACTAGAGAGGGACCCCTCCCTCTCGGGACGTCGCCGGCGCTGCACAGAGCGCCGGCCAACTGTAATGTAGTAGTATACAAACTACGTGTCACTTATGTGTATGTAATAATTATTGTAACTCATTTATAATAGATCAGTAATAAACCAACTTTACTCGATGACAGTTGTTTGTATTGGTTGCCACCTCCCTATATGGCGACCCTGCCAAACGCAGCAAACGGGATTAAATAACAAGTAACTCATTACGCATAATTTATTAAAATGATTTTTTTTCTTGCGATGACTTCTTCAACATACTCGTGTATTTAAGTGGTGAAAATATGGGAAAATCTCAATCGAAACAGGAAGAGGTCATCATCGCCCAAACTGCCTCTGGTGGTAGTAACTCAGCCACATCAGAAAACTTAGAGCTCCATCTTTATTCGACCAATATAATTCTTATAATTATAGTGACTCTGCTGGCATTATTTGCCATTCTCCTTTTTTACAAATATTATAAAAAAAGACATAAGAAATTGATTCGTCGAGAAATAACCCTAAATGATCTGCGACGATCATTTCACCGTCGATCTGCACAAGGTTACCTGACCAGAGACCTGCCCGAGTTGTCTCCAGCGTCGGAAGCAGCAGCCAGAATGGAAAAAGTTTAGTGGAGTGATAGTGATTAGTGAAAGTGTGATGTTGCAAAAATGCGTAAATATAACATATAAATAAAAAAAAAATTAAAAAATAAATAAAAAATTAAAATATATTAAATATAAGTATTACCTACGTATATTATTTTGAACTAAAATGAGAAAAGAACTACATAATTAAATATTTAGGGACATTAAGTGAATAATTTAACACTCTATTATTTTACTTGTGTTACTCTAATTTGATTTTAACTCCATCTATATTATCATATTATGGTAACGCGGCGAATTCCATGTAACAAACGTGTCCCCTACTACTGGTAACTCATAAAATGGTAAGTTGAATTTAATTATTTTATGTTTTAGGGTATGGAAAAAGAATTATTAGGATATTTATATGAACTTACAAAAATTAAGAAATACTTAGTTAGAAAGGGAAAAGCTAGATTTTCGGGTAAAATAGCTGAAAATAAATTATCCGAAGCAGAAAATATTTATAAAAAGAGTGAGATTATAATTCAGTATTTTATTAATCAGAAAAACATAGAGTCTAGTTTATTACAGATAGTTAATTCTAACTGGGATAATATTAAAATTACTTATAGCAATATTATTCAATTATGTACTCGTACTAAAATACATTCTAGTAGTAGTAGTTTAAGTGATTATAGTGAAACTAGTGAATATTTTTCAGCGACAATGGAGTTCGATTTGAAAACTGCTTGTAATTTAGTTCCAGTTATGGACGGTAATGAAAAAACTGTTAAAACTTTAATTGATGCTATAGAGATGTATTCCGAAATGCTTTCAGAAAATGGTAATAAATTATTGATTAAGTTCGTACTAAAGAGTAGACTTTCCGAAAATGCAAAATTACGTTTAGGGCCAGAGTATTTGTCAGTAAGCGAGTTGGTAAAAGATATAAAAAGAACATTAATTACTAAAAAGTCTTTTACCGCAATACAACAGCGTTTACAAAACGCTACGCAAGGGTATCGTACTATTGATCAGTTCGGAACAGAGATAGAACGACTATTTTCGGAATTAACCATAGCCCAAGCAGATGACGATAAGGAAAAATATTCTATCTTAAAACCTTTAAATGAAAAAATTGCTGTAAAACGTTTTTCAGACGGTCTGCGCGATTCACGGCTGAGCACGATTCTTTCAGCGAGAAATTATGAGCACCTGAATGATGCTATCCAAGCTGCGAAGGACGAGGAGCTTTATGGAGCTTCCACGTCCAAAGGTGAAGGTGTCTTACATTTTTCACGTCGGGGTAGAGGTAAGCCTTTTAATTATTCTCGTGGGCATTACGGTGGTCGAGCTCTAAACCGTCAAGTTTATCATCCACGACCCCAGATGTCAAGTGGTTTACAACATGGAAAAAATAATTATACTCGTTTTCCACAAACTCGTAATTACGCAAATCTAGTACGGGTCGTTCCCGATCGAAAAATTTTTCTCGATCGAATTATCGAAATACAAGTAGTAGAGGTAATAATTCTCAACATCGTGTATTTTACTCGGAACAAAATACTAATAATTTAGATAGCGCAGCTACGACTTCAAAATTGGAAGATAATCAGTTTTTTCGATCTTAAGAATAGTATTTTATCTTTAAGTGGTAATAGCAAGTTCATATCGTTTTACGTAGATAATAAGAAATATTTTTGGTTGATTGATACAGGGGCATCCCTTAGTGTAATTAAACGAGAAGCTTTGCCAAAAAACATTACCATATTTAGAGACGAGACTACAGTCAACGGCATAGGTGGTCCGATACAGTCATCGGGTTATGTAAACTTAAATTTGATCCACAGCAACCGATCAAGAACAGAATTTAGTCATCACTTTTATGTTTTCGATCATGTTCCTTTAAAGGCTGATGGAATTTTAGGTTTAGATTTTCTGTGTCAATACGGTTCGAATATCGACTTAAGCTTAAATGTTATTTCATTTTACAAAAATGGAATGGAATATTCTATTCAACTTAGAGATTTTATTGATTATTCAAAGGAAATTTTATTTATTCCTGCTCGAAGTGAATCGGTTCATTATTTATATATTAATTTAGAATCACATGAAGATAGTTTAATCTTGCCTCAACAATTAAAGGAGGATATTTTTCTTGCCGGAGCTATAGTAAAAATTAGAAATAATAGGGTACCAGTAAAAATTTTAAATACTAGTGACTATGACGTCATATTACCTTATTTTCATCCTGAATTACATTCAATTCAGAATTACGATATTTGTAAGTTTGATCCATGTACGAAAAATGTACAGAGACTTAATAGGTTGTTAAATATACTGAATTTAAATCATTTGAATTCGGAGGAAGCTGGCTCTATTAAGGAAATATGTTCTAAATATGTCGATGTTTTCTTTTTGCCAGGAGATAAATTAACTACAACAAATATTTACCAACAGTCTATAACATTAAAGCCTAATACTAGTCCTGTTTACGTGAAGCAGTACAGACTGCCACAATCGTTAAAGAAGGAAGTAGACAATCAAATTAAAAAATTAATTCAATGTGACATCGTAGAGGAAGCAAAGAGCGAATGGTCAAGTCCTGTTTTATTAGTGCCTAAGAAAAGTATAAACCCAGAAAATAAATGGAGATTAGTTGTAGATTATAGAAAATTGAATAATTGTATAGTTGATGATAAATTTCCTTTGCCAAATATTTCTGAAATATTAGACTCACTCGCTGGTGCTATCTATTTCTCACATTTAGACCTCAATCAAGGCTATTTTCAACTGGATTTAGATGAAAACAGTAGGAAATATACAGCTTTTACTACAAATACTGGTCAATATCAGATGAAACGACTGCCAATGGGACTTAAAACTAGTCCAAGTGCATTTAGTCGTGTTATGTCAGTTGCTATGTCTGGATTGAATTATGAACAGTGTTTTATTTATTTAGATGATCTTATAGTGTTTGGAAGATCCCTTGAGGTACATAATAAAAACTTAATTAACGTTTTGGAAAGATTGAAAAAGGTAAATTTAAAATTGAATCCTGAAAAGTGTAACTTTTTGCAAAAAGAAATGCTCTATTTAGGTCATATTGTTAGTTCAGAAGGTGTATTACCAGATCCTGCAAAAATTGAAGTATTGCACAAATATCCACAACCTAAAAATGTAGAAGATGTAAAACGTTTTGTAGCTTTTTGTAATTATTATAGGAAATTTATACGAAATTTTGCTGAAATCACATCACCCTTAAATAAATTGACAAGAAAAAATGAATCTTTTGTTTGGACAGAGGAATGTCAAAAATCTTTTGAATCCTTAAAACAGATGTTAACTTCTCCACCAATATTAGAATATCCAGATTTTTCAGAAAATAATGAATTTGTTATCCAAACAGATGCATCAGGTTTCGCAATCGGTGCCGTATTATGTAATAAAAATATGAAACCAATAGCTTATGCTAGTCGACCACTTAATAAAGCAGAAAGAAACTATCCTACGATTCAAAAAGAATTAGTAGCGATAGTATGGGCTATTAAGTACTTTAGGCCATATGTATATGGAAGAACTTTTTCAATTATGACTGACCATAAGCCTTTGGTATATTTGTTTTCGATGAAAGACCCCTCAAGTAGATTATTAAAGTTTAGGTTATTATTAGAAGAGTATAATTTTAAAATTTTGTATGTAAAAGGTAAAGATAATAGTGTTGCTGATGCTTTATCGCGAGTGTGCATAACGTCAGATATGCTTAAAGAAATGAATGAGGAAATTATGTTAGTACTGACTAGAGCGCAAAGACAACAATTAGATAACAAAAATGCAGATGTTTTTAGTAAACCTAACTACGATTGGTCTGATCAGCCAAAAGTTGTAGAGTTATTAAAAATGCCTAGCAATTCTGTTGAATTGACTTTTATCGGATATGACGAATTAACTCGATTTAGACAACAAAATAAGGTATACCTTGAATACAATTGTTTTATTTATGATGAAAATAAACGTACAATTTACATAAATCTTAACTTTAAGGCACAATATACGCGAGCCGAATTTGTGATTGAGTTAAGAGAATTTTGTAAGAAAATAAATGTTAAAGAACTATGCATAGTTAAGCATGAGAATAATAATATTTTTATAAAAGATTTATTACTTGAAATACAAAGTATTAAGGAATGGAAAAAACGAATTTGTATAATTAGAGGTATTAAGAGAATTGAAAGTAAAGAAGACAAAGATTTTATTTTACATGACTTTCATTTATTGCCTACCAGTGGTCATGCTGGTGTGCGTAGGATGACTAATAATATAAAAAGAAAGTTTTTCTGGCCAGGACTAGACAGAGACGTAAAAGAATTTGTAAGTAAGTGCACAAAATGTCAAAAAATGAATGAAGTTAGACACGTTAAAGAGCCAATGCAAATAACTACGACTGCAGCTAACGCGTTTGATAAAGTGTTTCTTGATATTGTTGGTCCACTGGATAGAGATATAGAAGATAATAGGTATATTTTGACTCTCCAGTGCGAGCTTACTAAGTTTGTAGAGGCTTATCCTCTAAAAAATAAAGAAACAATTAGTGTTGCTAAGGAATTAGTTAATAATTTTATTTTAAGGTTTGGGGTACCCAATAATATAGCAACGGATCGTGGGATTGAATTTATGTCATCAGTAATGAAACAAGTTTGTGAATTGTTAGAAATCGAAAAAAATTATTCAACGGCTTATCATCATGAATCAATAGGAGCGTTAGAAAATTCTCATAAAAATTTAGGATCATTTCTGAGAATTCAATGTGATGGTCATAAGGAAAACTGGAGTCATTGGATTCCATTTTGGTGTTATAGTTTTAACAATACTGTCCATACTGAAACTAAATATACTCCATATGAACTGGTTTTTGGAAAACTAAGTAGAATACCTTCTAGAATAAGTAATTGTATTGAACCTTTATATAACCCAGATAGTTATCCATTAGACTTAAGATATAGATTACAAATAGCACAACAAGACGCTCGTAACAATTTAATTATAAGCAAAATAAAACGAAAATGTAACTATGATAAAAATCTTAACCATGTAGAATATTTTCCAGGCCAATCAATTCTTGTAAAAAATGAAACTGGCACAAAATTAGATACTAAGTTTGTTGGTCCATATGTTGTAATTGAAGACATGGGTGTTAATGTAAAAATCGCTAACAATAATAAAATTGATATTGTTCATAAAAACAGAACCAAATTGTATAAGCAATAAATATAATAATTTTGTTGTGTAAGTATACATTTTATAAAAAAAAAAAATTTTGCTAATATTTACATTTTTTTTTTCGATATTACCCCGGTGGTGTAATGTAGTAGTATACAAACTACGTGTCACTTATGTGTATGTAATACTTATTGTAACTCATTTATAATAGATCAGTAATAAACCAACTTTACTCGATGACAGCTGTTTGTATTGGTTGCCACCTCCCTATACAACGCTGTCGGGCCGCGAACGAATGCGCAAGCTCCTCGTGACCCGACTCCGTGCGTCCAGACGGAAGCCGCAGGTTTTTAGTCGGTAAGAGTCCGGCATAACCCGACTTCGGCCCCCGCTAGGGTAGGGTATCCATGAGGATTTTCCTGCGCTTAAAAAAAAAAAAAAAAGGTTAGGTTAGGTTAGGTTAGGTTAGGTTAGGTTAGGTTAGGTTAGGTTAGGTAAGGTTAGGTTCCCCCCCCCCCCGAATTGGAATGTGCCTTGTCGTGGCGGGGGGGCTCTGTAACCCGTTGCAATCCAGCAACGGGCGAAGCTAAAACATTCCTCTGGTTGGGGTGCGCTGCGTCTGTCCCGTATCGGGCGGCAGTCGCGCTTCGTCGGTGCCCTGTGTCTGACCCATAGTGGGCGGCAGGGTGCCCTTTGGTGGTTGGGGTGGGCTGCGTCTGTCCCGTATCGGGCGGCAGTCTGCTTCGTCGGTGCCCTGTTTCTGACCCATAGTGGGCGGCAGGGCGCCCTTTGGTGGTTGGGGCGGGCTGCGTCTGTCCCGTATCGGGCGGCAGTCTGCTTCGTCGGTACCCCGTGTCTGACCCATAATGGGCGGCGGGGTACCTTTGGTGGTTGGGGTGCGCTGCGTCTGTCCCGTATCGGGCGGCAGTCGCACTTCGTTGGTGCCCTGTGTCTGACCCATAATGGGCGGCAGGGTACCCGTTTTGGTGGTTGGGGCGCGCTGCGTCTGTCCCGTATCGGGCGGCAGTTGTGCCTCGTCGGTTCCCTGCGTCTGACCCAGAATGGGCGGCAGGGATACCTCGCTGGGGGGTTTGGGGTGCACTATGTCTGTCCGGTAGCCGGCGGCAGTGACACCTGACAGGGGAGCCCAACCCCTGAAAAAATGGGCCGACGATGTGGAGTCATCGGTGATAGGAAGGATGGAAAACAGTGATTGGAAATGTGGTCCCCAGGTGGGTACGTCGGCTGATGCCGGGAAATCCCACCCCTCCACCTCGGTGGAGGGCCGCCCCTCGTACTCTGGGGGGGGCAACAATCACTCCGTGGGCCAGCAGACCGCTGGCTCTCGTAAACACGAAAAATATGCTAACGAACAACGGACACCGAAAATTGCCGACCAAGAACCCGGTCGTAAAATGGGTTCAGAGGCTGAAGACGCTCATGCTGAGGAGCTAAGCTCCAGCTCAGCGATGAGTGTAGCGGAGTCCGTAGGGACTCGAGGGCGGCTATGGCAGCGGAAACGCAGCCATTCTGCCAGAGCAGCTACGTCTGACGAGGAAAGCAGCTCCGCGTCGGAGTCTGTAAGGGCTCCGAAAGTCTCTACCGCCCGCCGAGGCAGAGGCCGACCGCCCACCACCGGGCAATACGTCGGCCTCGCCAAAGCAAAGGCGCAATTGGTGGCAGCTCAGCGCGCGGAGATGGAGCTTTGCGCTGAGCAGGAAGTGGAGGAGGCGGCTCGCAAAATCCGCACGGCTAGAGCCAAACCCGGCTCGCCGGATATTGCGAGTACCGCAGTGGAGGAGACCTCGGCGACGGACTTGCAAGCTCGAGTGTTGAGCTCCGTCGAGGTCATCTCCCAAGTGGCGAGCACCTCGAAGAACCTTAAGGGGACGTATGTTAAGGCTCTTCGAGATGCTGCCTCCTCCATTAAGAAGCTGGTAGTTGAGCTCCACCAGCGCACCGCGTCGGAGGAGCTGACCCGTCTGAGGCTGGCCAATGACCGCTACAAAGCGGACAATGACCAGCTGCGGACGGAGTTGGTGGAGCTACGCCGCGAGTTGGCCGCATTACGGGCCGACATGCGGCGTGCCCCAGACAGGGTGGCAGAAGAGCTGCCACGTGTCAATGTCGGGGGGTCGTGCCAAACGCCGACCCTGTCCTCCAACAAGGCGCAGGAGCTGGAGCGGAGCATCTTGCTCAGTGTGGGCAAGATGCTCGACGCTCGGTTCGAGGGCTTGCAGCAGAGGCTGCTACCCGAACCGCGCCTCCGCCCACCGCTGGCTGCCGACAAGGCCAAGGCTGCCCCCCAGCCCAAGCCTGTGGCACCAGCGGTCCCGACGTCCCAGGGCAGGTCTGGCCCCGGCCCATCCCCGAAGTCCCAAAAGGTAAAGAAGGGAAAGGCCAAAGCCAAACAACCTGCCCCAGCCCCACCCCAACGGGAGCCCCGGCCACTGCCGCTGGCTCCTGCGTCCATGGACGAGGGGTGGAATGTGGTGGCGAGACGGCGTCCAAAGGCGGCACCAAAGAGTGCTGCCCTGCCGTCTCAACCACGGAGGGCCCAATCTGCGGTGCCTGACTCCCAGCAGGCTCCGCAGAAGAAGGGACGGAGGCGCAAACCACGTGCTCCCCGGTCTCTGGCTGTGGTTCTCAAACTGCAGCCAGAGGCGTTGAAGAAGGGCGTCACCTACGCCGCAGCTCTATCCGAGGCCAAGAAGAAGGTCGACCTTCAAAGCCTCGGAATAGAGTCCGTGAGGTTCAGGGTGTCCGCCACCGGGGCCAGGGTCCTGGAGGTGCCTGGTTCAACCAGCACTGATAAGGCGGACGCACTCGCGGACAAGCTGCGTGCCGCCCTTGAGGAGGACGTGGTGGTGTCCAGGCCCATCAAATGCGCGGAGCTGCGAGTGTCCGGTTTGGACGATGCAGTCTCCGCTGCAGATGTCGCGGCGGTCGTAGCCAGGATCGGTGGATGCACAATTGCATCCGTCAAGACTGGTGAAATCCGCCGAGACAATTCGGGCCTGGGCACGCTCTGGCTGAGCTGCCCGGTGGCTGCCGCCAACAAGGTGGCTGATGGCAGGCGACTGCTAGTCGGTTGGGTGTCGGCGAAGGTCTCGCTCCTCGAAGCGAGACCTCTGCGCTGCTTCCGGTGCCTGCAACTCGGGCACGTCCGGGAGCAGTGCAGCAGTCCGGTTGACCGCAGCAGTAATTGCTACCGCTGCGGAAAACCGGGCCACGTCGCCCGCGATTGCAGCGCCGCCGCTGCACACTGCACTGTGTGCGCGGCAGCCAAGAAGCCGGCCGATCACAGGCTGGGGGGCAAATCGTGCCATGTCCCTCGGCCTAAAAGGCGGCTTCCACCACCGACTGCATCCTCAACGCAGTCGGCCAGCGGCAGATCAGCTGGAGTGTCCGGGGACGGACTTGTGGCCATGGAACCCTAGTCATGGATCACAAGCTCCGATTCCTCCAGGCGAATATCGAACACGCCGCCAGAGCTCAGGACCTCCTGTTCCAGAGCTTGGGGGAGTGGTCGATAGACGTGGCCGTGATCTGCGAGCCGTACTATGTCCCCCCCGGTGCGAACTGGGTTCGGGACACTGACGGCTCCGTCGCGATCGTCCGATGGGGCGCGGCGAACTCCCCACCCTTCGAAAAGGTAGCGAAGGGTCCGGGATACGTCGCTGTGTGGTTTGAGGATTTTGTAGTCGTCGGTGGCTACTTTTCCCCGAACCGCACACTCGCCGAGTTCGAGATTTATCTCGGACGGGTGGGCGCCTTAATCGGCCAATGCCACCCTCGCCAAGTACTCCTCGCTGGCGACTTCAATGCCTGGAATACGGCTTGGGGTTCCGTCAGAACGGACGTATTTGGCGAGGCACTGGAGGAGTTTGCCCTCGGACAAGGGTTGGCCCTTCTCAACCGGGGATCGATGAGCACGTGCGTGCGACCCCAGGGCGAGTCAATCGTGGACATCACGTTCGCGAGTCCCGCCCTGGCGTGCCGTGTTCGGGACTGGGGAGTGGTGGATACGGCGGTGTTGTGTGATCACCGATACATTCGGTTCGATCTCGCAGCCGTATCCCCGTCAGATCCAGCCGGTCCCTTTTGGCCCCCGGTTGACGACGGCCCGAGGTGGCAGTTGAGGCACCTCGACAGGGACCTCGCGAAGGAAGCTGCAATTGTGCAATCGTGGGTGTCCGCGCCTGTGGGCCCCGTGGTGGTGGAGGACGAGGCGGAATGGTTGCGGGGCGCGTTGTCGCAGGTTTGCGACGCGTCAATGCCCCGAGCCAGGCGTCGTCCCCCGAAGCCCCAGGTGTACTGGTGGTCCGCCGAGCTCACGAATTTGCGTGCAGCTTGTGTGGTCGCACGACGCCAGTACACCAATTACAGGCGGCGGCGGATGCGGGAGGAGGATGTGATTGCACTCCTGCATGCTTCCTTCAAGGAGTCCCGGCGGCAGCTGAAGGCAGCGATCGGCAGGGCTAAGGCTCTTGCGAGGGAGGAGTTGCTGGGGACGTTGAACCGCGACCCGTGGGGGAGGCCGTACAGGTTGGCGATGTGCAAACTTCGCCCCTGGGCACCCCCACTCACGCGAAGTCTCCAGCCGCAAATCCTGGACAGAGTCGTTGCGGCCCTGTTTCCGCGGACGGGGGACCATCCCAGTCCCCCCATGATGCCTTCGGTTGCCGCGGAGCCCGGCCCGGATGTGGCGCCGTCAGTGACCCCGGGAGAGCTGGGAGCTGCGGTGTTGCGGCTGCGAGCCAAAAACACCGCCCCCGGTCCTGACGGCGTACCCGGCCGGGTGTTGGTCTTGGCCATCGATGCCCTCGAGCCTCACCTGAGGAGACTCTTCGACGCCTGTCTGGCCCTAGGCCAGGTTCCACAGCGGTCGAAGACAGGTCGTCTCGTTCTCCTCAGAAAGGAAGGGCGTCCGGCGGAATCCCCATCTGCGTACCGCCCGATAGTGATGCTCGACGAGGACGCCAAACTCTTTGAGAGAGTTGTGGCCGCCCGGATCGTCGAGCACCTAGAGGATGTCGGACCGGATCTGGCAGACTGCCAGTTTGGATTCCGCAGGGGTAGGTCTGCCGTAGACGCGATTCAGCGGGTTAAGTCCTTGGCGCAGGACGCGATCGCCCGGGGTGAGGTCGTGTTGGCGGTGTCTCTGGACATCGCCAACGCATTTAACTCCCTCCCCTGGAGCTGCATCAGGGAGGGGCTCCGATTCCACGGAGTTCCTCCGTACCTGCGCCGGGTCGTCGGGGACTACCTGTCTGGGCGTGCGGTGGAATACCCCGGTCGAGACCGGTGGTGTCGGCGGGAGATGTCGTGCGGCGTTCCTCAGGGGTCGGTACTAGGCCCACTCCTCTGGAACATCGGCTACGACTGGGTGCTGCGAGGAGCCACAGTGCCGGGTGTCGGCGTAGTGTGTTACGCGGACGACACCTTGGTCACTGCCCGAGGCAAAAGCCACAGGGATGCTTCCTTGCGCGCCACCGCCGGCGCGGCATTCGTGGTGGGCCGCATACGGCGATTGGGTTTGCGGGTGGCGCTCGAAAAGTCCGAGGCCGTGGTTTTCCATGGCCCGCGGAACGCGCCGCCCCGGGGTGCCCATATCGTCGTATCCGGAGTCCGCATCGACGTGAGGCCGTCGATGCGCTATCTGGGACTCGTCCTGGATAGCCGGTGGAACTTCGGCCCCCACTTCGAGTGCCTTGAGCCTTTAGGAGCTTGGAGGTAGTTGGAGGCGAAAAGAGAGACGGTTCGATAACGAATGATCTTTATTAGAATCCCGGCCTCTTTATATATAATTTGGGATATCTAAGTACGGTCCGGCGAGCAATACCGTGGAGAGAGCCGCTGCGGTTTGTAGGCACGGTCGGCGAGCAATACCGTAAGGTGAGCCGCGGCGTGCTACAGGGCTCCCTCCTTAGCGAAGCGTACGGTTGGTTTTACTGTGCGGCCGAAACGGGTCTTTTTCACGGTGCTGGGACACGTAGTGGCGGTGGTTGGTGTGGAGTTCCCGTCAGCGATGATGTAGGCAGGCTTCAGTCGGTCGATGGATATGTTGGCTTCGCGAGTTGGTAGTTTCAGCTTGAAATACTTCGCTGTTCGTTGTAGCACGGGGTAAGGTCCGTCGTAAGGTGGTTTCAGCGGTTTCCTTACAGCATCAACTCGAACGAAGACGTGACTGCATGACTGTAGGTCTTTATGTACGAAGATGGGTTTGCTGTTGGTGTGACAGTTCTCCGGAACAGGCTGGAAACTGCGTAGTGTGGTTTGCAGTTGATTGACGAATGTACTGTCC
This sequence comes from Marasmarcha lunaedactyla, assembly GCA_923062675.1. Classification (NCBI taxonomy): domain Eukaryota; kingdom Metazoa; phylum Arthropoda; class Insecta; order Lepidoptera; family Pterophoridae; genus Marasmarcha; species Marasmarcha lunaedactyla. The sequence goes on from OV281358.1 coordinate 23,184,572, forward strand.
ATTGAACTCGATGGTGACGATTCGCAGGTCGGCTGGAAGAAATCGCCTGGTAATCTTAACTTTGCGCCGTAGGTCAGTTCGGCGGCGCTGACGTCACTGTCGGTTCTGATGGCAGTACGGAGTCCTAGTAACACGATCGGCAGCTGTTCAATCCACTTCTCGTTGTTTTTTAGGCGGGCAGTCAGTGCGATTTTTAGTGTGCGATGCCAGCGCTCGATAATACCGTTGCACTGCGGATGGTACGGTGTAGTACGATTTTTCTCTATACCAAGTAATTTCATGAGTGACGTAAACAGTTGGCTTTCGAATTGTCTGCCCTGGTCCGTAGTGAGTTGGGACGGGCAGCCAAATCAAGCAATCCATGTCTTCATCAGGGCTTCAGCGACGGCTTCTGCAGTAATTTCGTACAGCGGCTTTGCTTCCGGCCAACGGGTTGCGCGGTCGATCATCGTGAGCAAGTATCGTTCGCCGTTCGGTGCTGTAGGTAGCGGTCCAACGATGTCGATGTGCACGCTGTCGAAACGGTGCGTCGGTGGAAATGTTTCAACGCCGCTGTGTGTGTGTCTGTGAACTTTTGACTTTTGGCACTGGATGCAGGTCTTCGCCCATGTTCCTACGTCGGTGTTCATGGATGGCCAAAAGTAGCGTTCAGCAACCATTCTTCGAGTTGTTCGTACGCCGGGATGGCTTATGCAGTGGATGGCTCGAAAGGCTTGGTGTCTGAAGGCATCCGGTAGGTACGGACGGGCGCAACTAGTGGACGTTTCACAATAGATGTAGGTGTTCGGGGAATGCAGGTATATTTTCTTGAAACTTAGGTTTGGCTTGAGAAGTAGTTCTTTCAAGTGTATATCTTTCTCTTGCGCACGGGCGATTTCTTCATGACAGATTGGCGTAGGTGTAGCGATCGTTTCGACGCGTGAAAGGGCGTCGGCAACTTTATTTTCACTGCCGCTGATGTGACGGATGTCTGTGGTGAATTCGCTAATGTACATGAGCTGGCGAGTTCTACGAGGTGTGTCGGCGTCTGATGATTGTTTCAGTAGGGCGTAGGTGAGCGGTTTGTGGTCAGTGAAGATAATCATTTTTCTTCCTTCATGGAGTTTTCGAAAATGTTTCACTGCCATGTACATAGATGTTAGTTCTCGGTCGTAGGTACTGTAGCGTTGCTGTGCTGCGTTGAACTTCTTTGAATAGTAGCCGAGTGGTTGCCAGGTGTTGTTTACTCGCTGTTGTAGTACGGCACCAGCGCAGTCGTTGGAAGCGTCACACATAAGAGCGAGTGGGACGGAGTGATACGGGTGAGCAAGAAGTACTGCGTTTTCTATCGCTGCCTTGCAGTTTTCGAAAGCTTGAGACGACTCTTCGTTCCACTGGATCTTTGTTTTGTCGTGACGTTTGCTGTTGTGCAGATAAGCGTTCAGTGGCGATTGTAGCTTGGCAACTTGAGGTATGCTGTCTCTGTAGAAGTTTAGCATTCCTAGGAATCTTCGTAGGGCTTCAATTGTGGTTGGTCTCGTAAATTCTGATATTGCTTGAATCTTGTGTGCAGGTGGTCTGATTCCGTTTTCGTTTACGCTGTAGCCAAGGAAGGTGACTTCTTTCTTGCCGAACACAGACTTAGATGGGTTGATGGTGACGCCATACTCATTGAGTCGGCGTAGCACGGTGCGTAGGTCTTCCTCGTGTTGCTGCTCGGTTGTCGAAGCTATGATTACGTCATCAATAAATGGATACGCGAAGTCCAGGCCAGAGAGTACCTGATGTATGAATCGTTGAAAAGTCTGTCCTGCGTTCTTCAGACCTGGGCACATTCGTGGGAATTCGAAGAGGCCGAATGGTGTGATGATGGCCGTCTTCTCAATATGACTCTTCAGGACTGGCAATTGTAGATAGGCTCGGTTGAGGTCAAGGGTGCTGAAGAACTTCTTCCCGGCGAGTTGGTACGTGAAGTCTTTGAGTCGGGGTACGGGATATCGATCGGGTTTCGTGATGGCATTAAGTTTTCTGTAGTCGCCGCAGACTCGTAGTTCCCCATTTTTCTTAGGAACGACGACGAGTGGGCTTGCCCATGGGCTTTTGCTGGGCCGGCAGATCCCTTGTGACATCATGGTCTCGAACTCCTTCTTCACAGCTGCGTAGCGGTGGGGCGGTATGTGTCTCGCTTTGGCGTAGACTGGAGGGCCGGTGGTTTCAATGTGGTGTTCGACATGATGTTTTGGTGTTGTGGAGAATACAGAGGGTCTTGTGACGTCAGGAAACTCGGCGAGGATGCGATGGTACTTCTGCCCCAGGTCTATTGTGCGAATAGTGGGTGTGCTGGACGTGCACAGCGGCGCCTTGACAGACAAGTTAGTGATTTTGTCGATGAGGCAGCGGCCGGCAACGTCGACCAGGAGCTTGTGTTGCTTGAGGAAGTCTGCACCAATGATGGGTTTGCTGACGTCGGCGATGATGAACTTCCATCGGAAGGGCCTCCGTAGGTTAAGGTCAAGCTCCATAGTTTTCTCGCCGTAGGTGGGTATTATGGTGTTGTTAGCGGCGTACAGGACGAACGGCTGTTGTTGCGCTTGTGCTCCTTTCTTCCTTGGTATAACCGAGATGTTTGCTCCGGTATCGACCAAGAAAGATAATCGTGTTTTCTTATCCGTGACGAACAGGCGGTGTGTAGTTCCTAATACGCCGGGTCCCGCCGCAGCCAGCGTATGTGTTAGTTTTCCGACGTTTCTTCATTGTTCTTGTAGGAACATGGTGTAGTACAGCGTCGGGCGTGCTTGCCGAACCTCTTGTGGTAGTAGCAGTAGCTGGGCGGCGTGGCGGAAGCAGAACGAGAACGCGTACGTTGTCTGAACTGGCGTGTTGGCCTTCGGTTTAGGCGGTATGTTTCCTGCGTCGATCTTTCATTGCGTAGTTCAGCAACTTCTAGGTGTAGTTTCCTGATTTCGTTTACTAAGTCTGCAATCTCCGGGTCCCGTGTGCGGTCCATTGTTTTTTGTAGGGGGAGCGTCTTCTTTTGTCGGGGTCACCACTTTAGGAGCTTGGAGGTAGTTGGAGGCGAAAAGAGAGACGGTTCGATAACGAATGATCTTTATTAGAATCCCGGCCTCTTTATATATAATTTGGGATATCTAAGTACGGTCCGGCGAGCAATACCGTGGAGAGAGCCGCTGCGGTTTGTAGGCACGGTCGGCGAGCAATACCGTAAGGTGAGCCGCGGCGTGCTACAAGCCTCGGCTGCTGAGGGCGGCTGCGGCCCTGGGAAGGCTGCTGCCGAATCTCGGCGGACCTGAGACGTCGTGTCGGCGTCTCTACGCGGGAATCGTGAGATCGATGGCCCTGTATGGTGCCCCTGTGTGGGCCGGCAGCGCCCTGAGTCGCAGCAATATCGCCCGCTTGACGCGAGTCCAGCGGGTGATGGCGATCAGGGTGGTACGGGGTTATCGCATGATCTCGGGTGAGGCATCTTGCGTGCTGGCGGGTACTATTCCCTGGGACCTGGAAGCGAGAGCCCTCGCGTCACTCTACGAGTGGCGCGTGGAGGCGCTCCGGGCCAGGGGTCACCCGCCTGCACTGCAGAAACAGGAGGGGCACAGAGCTGAGCTGCGCCAACGGGCTACCGAAGCGTGGGAGTCCAGGCTGGCGCTTTCGAGCGCCGGACTCTGGACTATCGAGGCAATTCGTCCGGTCCTACAGCAGTGGTTGGGTAGGCGACACGGTTTCCTGACCTACCGTCTGACTCAGGTGCTCTCGGGACATGGTTGTTTCGGGAGTTACCTGTTTCGGATCGGTCCGGAACCGAATGCCAGGTGCCACCACTGCGACGATTGCCTCGACGAGACGGCCCAGCACACGCTGGAGGTGTGCCCGGCGTGGGATGCGGAGCGCAGCGCGCTCGGCTCTGTATTGGGTGCCGACATCTCGCTCCCGACCGTGGTTCGCGCTATGGTCGAGAGTGAGAGATCGTGGCAGGCGGTGCGATCCTTCTGCGAGGCCGTAATGCTCGCGAAGGAGGCGGCGGAGAGGGCGAGGGAAGATGATGCATCCTCCCTTCCGCTTCGTCGCCGTCGCACGGGACGCCGGAGGGCGGCTTTCGTTGCCGAAAGCCTCCCTCTCCCGCAGTCCCATGAGCCTTCGGTGGCGGGTTCGGGGGAATCCGCTTCCGGTCCAGGGCTCGAGATGGCACGTGCGCTTCCTGCGCACCATCTCATGAGGGACGACTAGAGAGGGACCCCTCCCTCTCGGGACGTCGCCGGCGCTGCACAGAGCGCCGGCCAACGCTGTCGGGCCGCGAACGAATGCGCAAGCTCCTCGTGACCCGACTCCGTGCGTCCAGACGGAAGCCGCAGGTTTTTAGTCGGTAAGAGTCCGGCATAACCCGACCTCGGCCCCCGCTGGGGTAGGGTATCCATGAGGATTTTCCTGCGTTAAAAAAAAAAAAAAAAGGTTAGGTTCCCCCCCGAATTGGAATGTGCCTTCTCGTGGCGGGGGGGCTCAGTAACCCGTTGCAATCCAGCAACGGGCGAAGCTAAAACATTCCTCTAGTTGGGGCGCGCTGCGTCTGTCCCGTATCGGGCGGCAGTCGTGCTTCGTCGGTGCCCTGTGTCTGACCCATAGTGGGCGGCAGGGTGTCCTTTGGTGGTTGGGGTGGGCTGCGTCTGTCCCGTATCGGGCGGCTGTCTGCTTCGTCGATGCCCTGTGTCTGACCCATAGTGGGCGGCAGGGTATCCTTCGGTGGTTGGGGTGCGACTTGTATGTCCCCAATGGGATGGCAGTCGTGCTTCGTCGGTGCCCTGCGTCTGACCCATAATGGGCGGCGGGGTACCTTTTGGTGGTTTTTTTTTTTTTTTATTATTCTACTACCACCGGCAGTTGGCCGCTGACTTTGCCAATACTTATTGATTTGTGCTTTTTATGTAATTTATGTATCTATAACTCTATATCTGTTTCTTACTGTATGTATATTCATCTTTTCCCCCCCGAATTGGAATGTGCCTTCTCGTGGCGGGGGGGCTCAGTAACCCGTTGCAATCCAGCAACGGGCGAAGCTAAAACATTCCTCTAGTTGGGGCGCGCTGCGTCTGTCCCGTATCGGGCGGCAGTCGTGCTTCGTCGGTGCCCTGTGTCTGACCCATAGTGGGCGGCAGGGTGTCCTTTGGTGGTTGGGGTGGGCTGCGTATGTCCCGTATCGGGCGGCTGTCTGCTTCGTCGATGCCCTGTGTCTGACCCATAGTGGGCGGCAGGGTATCCTTCGGTGGTTGGGGTGCGACTTGTATGTCCCCAATGGGATGGCAGTCGTGCTTCGTCGGTGCCCTGCGTCTGACCCATAATGGGCGGCGGGGTACCTTTTGGTGGTTTTTTTATTTTTTTATTATTCTACTACCACCGGCAGTTGGCCGCTGACTTTGCCAATACTTATTGATTTGTGCTTTTTATGTAATTTATGTATCTATAACTCTATATCTGTTTCTTACTGTATGTATATTCATCTTTTTATTCTTATTGTATTTTATCATGTTACACAAGGGGAAGGATATTCTTTAATCATTATCTTCTTTTACTTTTATTTTCAAGTTTTGCCCTATATCCTATTTATTTATGTATTAATTTTTTAAGCTTGCTCGTATATTATTCATTTTTCGGCTTCTTCTTCTATTGTTGTTCCTTTGTCTATATTTTAAATTTTTACTCTTTATATTTTCTTTTATATGTTTTGATAAAATATGCTCAATATTTTACAAATATATTTTTCTTGTGCTATTTATTTTTATTAATCACTTTTTTACTTACTTTAGAACAATAATCCAGGAAGTCATTTCTGTGTTCTCCTAGCATAATTTTTGTTATATTGTCAGTCGTCATTTTAATACTTAGCCTTTGTTCGATATCTTTCTATGGCGTATATAGGACAATCCAGAAGTACATGTGGGACAGTTTCTTCTTCTTCGGGGTTGAATGCACACGATGGGCTCTCTTTGCATTTGAAGCGGAACAGGTATTCTGAGAACCCACCGTGGCCAGTCAGGATCTGAGTAGTGATGCCAGTTATTTGCAGTTTCCTGACTACTTTATGAGCTTTTATTGCATCCGGGAAAAATATTTTTGTAACCTTCGCCGTTGCGCCATTTTGGTATCTCCTGTTCCATTCGTCAAGCGATTGCATCCGGATGCATCGCTTGACGAACGGAACAGGGCACTTATCGTAGTGAGGTCTGCTTTTTAGAGATTTTGCTGCTTCTTTGGCCAATTGGTCCGCCCGCTCATTTCCTGCTATGCCTACGTGTGCTTTAATCCAAAACAAGTTTTGCTTTGTCGGGTTAAAGTTTTAATGTTCCGTCTGGTTTTTACGGCAAGGGGATGCGGGCAGTCCGGGGCTACAATGGCTTGCAACGCAGACATCGAATCGCTATAGATTGCGAAAGTTCTTTAAGAATTTAATAATGTAAAAAGCAAGACACGTTGAACATTGTTATGTACAAAATAAAAATAATATGTCTGTGTCCTTGAACCTATTTCCAAATGAAATAAAGATGTCCCTATCCTACTAAAAAATTAAATTCATTATATCAGCCTCGAAATAAGCTGTCGTTCACAAACCATTTTGACGAACACAGTCTGCGCCATTACCGGCGGAGGTACAAAAAAAAAAAAAACCTAACCTAACCTAAACTTTTTTTTTTTTTTATCGCAGGAAAATCCTCAGGGATACCCAACCCCAGCGGGGGCCGAAGTCGGGTTATGCCGGACTCTTACCGACTAAAAACTTGCGGCTTCCGTCTGGACAGGTTAGGTTAGGTTAGGTTAGGTTAGGTTAGGTTAGGTTAGGTTAGGTTAGGTTAGGTTAGGTTTTTTTTTTTTTTTTTTTTTTTTTTTTTTTTTTTTTTCTCACATCTACTAGCTTCATGGTGGAAGCTAACTTTAATCTACGCTAAATCCTCTCATTCCAGTTCTCGCTTTTATGCTTCTCGCACTTTCATTCCTCATACTTTATCTTTCTATCATTCATCTCTTTCACACTCATACGGGTGGGATACCCGTCTACCGTACTCTAAACTAACTACTTTTCAGGTTTTAATCTTTCATCAGGGTGTAGAAATGGGGTTACACGCACGACTTTTATTTATTTCCATATGTGTAGTTTTGAAAGTTTCAATTTTACAATTAATATCTTTTACAGTTTTGTTTTTTAAAATTTACATAATATAAAAATTTTAAAATTTCTAATACATTTTGTTCTTTTCTTGATGTATACAGTTGCTGCTTTTCTGTTTTTAATTTTTATTAATTTTTTGTTTTCTTACTTAATTACATTTTTATCAATTATTATTTTACATTTTTATTACATTAAATACATTTATTTCAATTCTTATCTTATTCTCTACTTATTATTATACAATATGATTAATACTAGTTTAATACTTTATATTTTTATCTATTATAATTTATAGCCACTGCTATACATTTTGTTTTTAAGATTGTAGAGTTGTAGCTCTACATTTGGTTATCTATTATAAGTTAACTTTTTATTAAAAAACTGTTTATTTATTTTACATAATGTCGCTCAGATATCTAATTGTTTTCTTATTTATAATTCTTTCTTTGTTACATTTCATGTTTAGTCTATATGTTGCCCCAAATATTTACAAAATATTTTGTCAACATATTTTAATTATTTACATGTCATTTTACGCTTCCTTAATTATATTTATTGTCCTATTTTGGTGTTGTTGACAACTATAAGTTGGCTGTTAGTTGCCATTGTCAATAATTTCCTAACTAGCCCAATACACGATGGAGGAGTATGATTGACTGTAACAGTTCTGTTCCAAGTGATGTGTAAGTGCTTGTAGAGTTAGTGTGTGTGTGTTCGGCTAGATCTAAAAACTAGGTTCCGGTTTCGCTATCTATTAAGATAGCGAAGGTACCCAACCAGCTTATGATCCCTGCCTTATGCGTGTAAATATTATATATACATATACTATTAATATACATGGTGATGTTTCTGCATATAAGGGAGGCAGAGTGCTGGCAAGCGGTTATTCCCGCGATGGCACCTCAGCTGTACGCCACAGATGCGCGAGCCAATTCGTCCCACCGTTTCCGGACCGGGCATGAATGGCTAAACGCATTGTGGGAAACTTCATTGCGGTGTGCATTGGATGCAACACAGTTTGTACACCTGGGCGGGAGGCCCTCGCGGTAGTCCTGGCATTCGTGTTTATGGTGCTCGCCTCCGCAGTGACTACATAAGTCTGCTGTGCGTTTGCACAGTCGCCTACTATGGCCGAATCCGAGGCATCTCGTGCATTGGATCAGGGGAGAATGATCCTCAACCCTGATCCTCTGCAGGTCTATGTGCAGCACGCTTTTGTCTAGTGTCCTTTTCCAGATGATCGGAGAGACGCTCAGGACCACGTGGTTCACTTGCGGGTTTCGCGTTCTTTTGCGGAACTTGACAGACACCCTATCTTCTTCCTCGCCAAATCCCGCAAAGATGTTCGGGTTCTGGTTCTTGAGCGCCTCTACGACTTCGTCGTCCGTGTGCACAGCGAGGACGCTTCTGAGCTGTAGGAGGGGATCCTTATTTGTAACCTCTTCGCACCTAAGGTTATCACCTGCCTCTTCGATCCTCCGCCTGTGCCCTTTCTTCGGTCGTCCTACAGCTCAGTATGACTTTCTGGTCTTTGGCCTTCCTCGCTCTTTCTACTCGGATCCAGCCATCCCTCGCTTTGACCGCCTCCCTTACTCTATCCATGACATGTTCACTCGTATCATTCGTATCTCCTGACGAGACAACTACCGAGTGCAGAGTCGTCCGTTCACAAGCATCAGCTTTTGACCGACCCGAAACCGCACCCGCGTAGCTGTCCGGTCTGTCTCTGGCTGTTACCTCTTTTTGGTTTTCTATGGCTTCCTGTAGCTCCTCCATTCTAGCATTATTGTCGGAAATAAATTCCTGCGTCAGTCTCAATTGTGCCAGCAATTCCTCATTATTATGTGCTGACTCTATCCTGCGCTCTTCCGCTCTTATCATACCCTGTTCAAGTTCTTTGGCCATGTCCTTGACCAGCGTGTAGAGCTTATCGCATGCCCTTGCAATGTCTCTTTTTATTTCATTTTTGATGTTTCGCGATGCTCTAAGTTGATCAAAAGTCTTGTCTCTACACGCTTTGGCCTCGAACATCCAATTTTCTATTTTACCATCAGGCCCTGCCTGATTCGTCTGTGGTGTTTGTGTATTTGGAGGGGAGGTTTCTGTTAATTCCTCGGTCATTTTGACTGGAGTACGGTAGAGCGCCATGTAGATGTGAACGTCAACAATAAAATATAAAATAAAATAAAATTGCAATTAAAATAAATAATAATAGGGGTGTATAGTGTCCCTATTATCGTGTAAATTGTATAGTGTATTAATAATATAAATTAAAAATTTAAATGAAATTAAATAGGATAAAATAAATAAAATTTTTTAATAATTTTGTAGAGTCAAATGATCCCGGTTGGAAGTGCCTGGTAAAGTCAATTTACCCCCAATTAAAATAATAAAATAAAAATAACAAAATAAACAATTTTTTATTCGGCTCTATGTAGAGTTTCAAACAGACTCTATTGATAGAGCTCAGTCTGCCTATATGTAAGGTCAAAACCCCAGCCCTCTACGACCTCTGGTGACCAAGTTACAGGAGTTCTTATTTTTGCAAGATGGCGGCCAAAATGGCCGTCAAGATCAATTTGTCAAAATTTTCTAAGTACAAGAAAAGCAATTTCCTTAAAGAATTAGTACTACTGATATTTAATTTCAAGATTGTTCAAAAAAGGCAAAAGGGGGTGGGGGGGTAAGAGGGGGGTGCGGGGACTCCGGGAAGAAACTTGGACTGAAGGTCCTTACCAAACAAAGAGTTAAAAAATTTTTTGACTCTATGTAGAGTTGGGGGGGGGGGGAGAGGGGATAGTACTGACCAAAACCAACCCTCTGGTGAAAGTCCCGACTAAATCGGACCAGGGGTTCAAAAGTTACAGCTATACCAAATGTCCAAAAATAACTTTAAAATTTTTATAAGTACGCCCCACTGATGTACCCCGTACAACAAACGATCACTACTGCACAAAAATAATTTCCGAATTTAGGGGTAGGGGGTTGAAACTTTGGGGGTAGGTAAGGGAGGGATATATCTGTGGAGGGCTTGAGTGGTTAAGGGGGTGGGTAAGGGAGGGGGGGTCAAAAATTTGGTTATTTTTGACCTAGGACCAACGGTTTCCGAGATACGGGGTTAAATCCCTAAAATCCTTATCCAAACAATCTTATTTTTTGCGCTTGTGGATTGTCTGGCTATTCCTGGTGTTTTTGGAATAGCTCCGCTGTTTATGGACAGAATTTCAGGAGATTTACGTTGGAGGGAGAGGGATAGTGTGTGTACAGGAAGGGATGAAATTTTGATTTTTCCGTGCAGGGGTGCGTTTAGTATAGCTCCTGGAAGCTGAGGGGGTGGTTTTTGCCAGCTTCAGAAGGTTGGTTTTGGGGTCTAATATTACCCTAGAAGGGCGGGATTTTCGGGGTCGTCTAGAGGAGGTGCCAAATTTACTGGCAGTGAAGTCAGTTTCTGGAATAGGGGTTTGCAACCCCGAAAATTTTCCTGTTTTTTACAAAAATATTCCCGGGGGTGAGTTTTGGGGGTGGGTACATGTAGATTACCCCCGAAAATAAAATATACCTTATCGATCTATTTTTGGACTTACGATTTTTTAAAATTTTGTAAATTTTTGTAACTAATATAACTAGAAAACTATAATAAATATTAAAAATATAAAAACTCTTTCAGGATGGGGCTGGCACGGCGCGTCGATCCAGGTGAGTAGATGGTTTCTGACGTCACGGGAACTGCTACCACGTGGCCACGTGGTTTTTGTTTTTCTGGACTTTGCGTCGCCCTTGGGGGCGGAAAAAATCCAGAAAAGGTGTCAGGTTGTAGCCCTGGTTGGGGCGCTTCCGGCGACACCAAAAAACTATGGGGTCAGGCCGATTAATCGATCAGCGTATTTTGTTAAAGTTTTTTGTAGGTTGGAAAAACCACTTTTTCCCACTTTGTACTTCGCACTTTCACTTTTCACAATTTTCACTTTCACTAGTGTGTAGGGGCGATTTTTCTGCGTCTTTTGGTGTATAGCACTATATTGTAACTGCGAAAAAACCCACTTATTTCGAATTTCAAAGACTTTTTTCAAAGCGCGATCGGGCGTGGCAACGTTAGGCACGTGTTCTCGGGTCGGGGGTGACCACGGTCCATCCGGTTAGGTTAGGTTAGGTTTTTTTTTTTTTTTTTTTTTTTTTTTTTTTTTTTTTTTTTTTTTTTTTTTTTTTCTTGTCCCCTAAAAGGATCAGGGTCTTTTTTATTCTTTTTTATTCATTTTTTAGCATATATTTCTTTTTATGCTCCATTTTTTTCAAAAGAACCACTTAGTGGCATGCTGCGTTGTTATACAGCCTTATATTTAATATCTATATTTATTTACATTTACTTATATTTACTTACGCCTCATGAGGAGGCTTTAAGGTGCTTATAATTATACAGTTATTCTACAGTTTAGACAGACAGGTAACACTTTATATTAAACTATTCCTTATTCTATTTTATTTACTCCATGGAGTTTACAGGCTGTTTACATTTTAAGCTTTTACGGTTGCTATTAGTACACAAATGCTTTTTTATTTACATTTCTTATTTCTATATGATACTTACTATTTTACATTTTCCATCAAAAATCTTACATAACTAGGTAAAGGTAAAACTATTTTACATTTGCTAGTTACTATTTATTTATCCCTATGCCTTTTATTCACAATTTTGCCTATTCTGACCATATAGTCTACAATTTTTTCTTGCGTGATGTTTTCTATTAGACTCTGCATACTGATTGGCAATCCTAGTTCTTGCTCTACCTCAAATCTGATTTTGGCTGTAGCAGGGCAGTCTACCAAGATGTGCGGCACTGTCTCCTCTACATCCGGCTCACATACACAGAATGGATTTTCGCGACGTTTGAATCGGTTTAAATACTGAGCGAAACCTCCATGCCCCGTGAGGATCTGGGTAAGCACACCTGCTGGTTTCAGCGTTTTAACAACCTTGTACGACAGTACAGGGTCTGGGAAAAATACTTTTGTTAGATGTGCAGAGTCTCCCTCTTTATAACGTGCACTCCAGACTTTTAGGGATGCACTTCGAATACTGCGTTTTGCGAACGAAACCGGGCATTTATCATAGTCCGGTTTTCTTTTTAACCCGAGTGCCGCTGCCTTTGCTAGCTCATCCGCCCTTTCATTACCCGGCAGCCCTACATGGGCTTTCACCCAGAACAAACACACAGTTTTGCTCTGTGAGAAAGCCCTACGCAGGTTGTTCCGCACCTCCACCGCCAGGGAATGGGTTGAACCTTGGCCAGTGATCGACTCCAACGCAGCCCTCGAATCACTGTAGATCCCAAAACTCAACTCCGTCCTTTTGAGAATCTCACATGAGGCCCTGAATATGGCAAGGAGTTCAGCCTGGTATACCGTGCAGTAGTCGGACAGCTTAAGTTTGACGAATCTAGTTTCGGCTGCTCCATCCCAAAAGGATAGTGCAGCTCCAACTTTCCCGTCAATCCCGCTGCCGTCGGTAAATATTCGTACCGCCTGCACGTTATACGTGTCGAGTTGTTCTTGGCTGTCAATGCTTACAAACTCCATGTCCAAATCCAGGGCTGGATGTGGAAGTCTCGTAAAGGGCATCACCCTCTCCGTCTCTCTATCAGCTGTCACCGTCCGGGATGACCCTCGTCTCACTTCGTAAAGGGCGGCTGCCTCTTGTACGCGGAGATCAAGAGGAAGTATCCCGGCCAGTATCAGCGCAGCGTGTAATGACACTGTGCAGTATGATTTTGTTATTTTTTGGGCGAACCCTCTCTGTATCGCGTTCAGTATCTTTCTCACCCCTATTTTAGTTACGGCGGGAGCCCAAACACTCGACGCGTACGTGATAATTGGCTCGACGGTTGCCATGTAAATAATCTTAATTACTTCGGGATGGAGGCCCCAAGTGGACTTTGCGGCCCTGGACAGTTGTTTATAAATATTTAGAGCTTTCCGTGCTACATTCGCAACATGGGTGTTGAAGGTCATTTTACTGTCCAGGGTGAGTCCGAGTATTTTTATTTCCTTGGACATACCAATGTCAACCCCTCCCATCCTCAGAAGTGGGGTGTCGAATTTCAGCTTATTAGTCATCACCATTGCACAGGTTTTGTGCGGTGCGAACCTAAGCTTATTTTCGGCCCCCCACTCCTGAATCCGGGCTAAGATTTTGTTGGCCTGCCGTTGGACCTCCAAACCGGTGTCTCCATCGAAGGCTATGACGACGTCGTCCGCGAATGCCTGGCAGAATATATTTCTTCCTTCCATCTCTTTCAGAAGTGGATCCAGCAGGATGTTCCAAAGGAGCGGACCCCCGATTGATCCCTGGACGCATCCTTTATTCGTGTTTCTAGTACACTCTTCCCCGGCGTACCTTATCCTGACCTTTCTGCAGTCGAGATAACTGTCTATCACTCTGCGAATATTCACGGGACACCTTTCCTCAGCCAGTCTGACTTTGATAGCTGGCCACCATGCGCTGTCGAAGGCTCCCTCTATATCCAGCGACACCAGAGTAATTAGCTTTTTCAGCCGCAACTTACTCTGTACGTGTTTTACCAGATTATAGAGGGCGTCCTCGGTGCTTTTCTGGGGCATAAAGCCGTACTGGCGAGTACTAAACCGTGGTATAAGGTGATGCTTCAGTCTCGATACAATCATTTTCTCCAGGATCTTCCCAAGGACTGGCAGGAGACCGATCGGTCTGTATGACTTGGGGTCTTCGTAGTTGTCCTTGCCCGGTTTTCTTAGTGCCACCACTGTGGCTTCCTTCCAGATGTCCGGGAAGTGTCCTATCTGTAGGCACTTGTTTGCCAGGGCAAGGAACAATTCTGGATCCTGGAGAATGGCTCGACTGCAGATGTCCGCCGTAAAACCGTCCGCTCCTGGGGCCTTCTTCGGGTTGAACCCCCTAACCGCGGTCTTAAGTTCGTTGAGGGTGAATGGCGGATCGTGTATTTCATTATCGGTTACGGCGTTCACTGCTTTTGCGGATTCACGTATTCGGTGGTGGTGTTCTCCTTCTCCCTCCTGCCTATCTTCGGGGTAGAACGTTTCCGCTAGTAAGGCCGCCGATTCTTTGGGATTTAAGTGTACACCACCTCTGAGTAGTGGCGGGTCTTCCTGCCTAGCTTGGGTTGTTAGGTTAGGTTAGGTTAGGTTAGGTTAGGTTAGGTTAAGTTAGGTTAGGTTAGGTTAGGTTAGGTTAGGTTAGGTTAGGTTAGGTTTTTTTTTTTTTTTTTTTTTTTTTTTTTTTTTTTTTTTTTTTTTTTTTTTTTTTTTTACTAGTACCTCCGGCGGTAATGCCGCAGACTTTATCAACTTCTTTCATACTAGTTCTCGCTTTAATGCCTCTCGTACTTTTATTCAACATACTTGTTCTTTCTCTCATACATCTCGCATTCATTCTCATCGGGTGGGGTTGCCCGGTATACTACCTACTTTTCAGATTTTATTTAAAAAAAAAAAAAACGGGGTAATAAAGGGTACTCGATGTTACATATTTCTTTTTACAATGTTTTGTGAACCTCTTAAGGGCTCTACATTTACAAATTCTGCTTATGTACTACTGTTTACATTCCTTATATTCTAAGTTCCTATTTATTTACATTTTTATTTTTACATTTTTATTTTAACATTTTTATTTTTACATTTCTACAATTTACCTTTACATCTTTAACTCTACATTATTTACATTTATTTTTCCTAATACCATAATTATATACAACTGTTTTCTATGGTATTTCTATTTTAAACATCTACTGGAAATCCTTATGAACTACTAATTTTCTTTCCTTTTTACTGTTTCATTATCATTATTCATATGTTGTCCATAATATTCTCAAAATATTTAGTCAACATAAATTACTACTATTTATTTCTTGTTATGACCTTACACGCTATGTTTTTACAGTAGTTTAAAAAGACTTCCCTATTTTTCCCTTTCATAATGCTTTCAATTTCTGGTGGCTCTATCTTGGATGCTATTTTGTTTTCGAGATCGTTCCGGTCGGATGAGTAAATTGGACAGTCAAAAAGAATGTGTGGGACTGTTTCAGCTATACCGGGTTCGCAGAGGCACGATGGATTTTCCTTGCATTTAAAACGATGTAAATACTCGGAAAATCCCCCGTGCCCTGTTAGGATTTGCGTTAGGAGCCCGTTTGGTTCTATCTTTTTAATGATCCTATATGCCGAAACCGCATCAGGAAGGAAGATCTTAGTTACTTTTGCCGTACTACTATTCTTGTATCTCCCATTCCACTCGTCAAGCGACCGCATTCGTATGCATCGCTTGACGAATGAGATGGGACATCCGTCATAGTCTGCTCTCTTTTTTGATTTAAGGGCCGCCTCTTTCGCTAAGTAGTCCGCTCGCTCGTTCCCCTCGATACCGGCATGTGCCTTAATCCAGTGCAAAGCGACAGTTTTGCCATTCCGGGTTAAGGCCCTCAAGTTGGAACGCATCTCCACCGCCAGGGGGTGGAGACATGTATAATTGGAGACGGTCTGGAGGGCGGCCATGGAATCACTGAAAATCGCGAAAGTGTTTTCCCTCCTGCGCAGCATTTCCCTTGTTGCTTGGCAAATCGCGAGAAGTTCCGCCTGGAACACTGTGCAATATGATGGCAGGCTAAGCTTGACGGCCTTTGTTTCGGCCTCGCTATTCCATAAGGATAACGAGGCCCCAACCCTGCCGTCAATTTTGCTGCCATCGGTGAAAATGCGCACTTCGAAGTCACTGCGATTGTCCAGCTGAACTTGGTCAGCTAGTACTTCGAACTCGATATTCGCCTGTTCCGCTGGGTGTGGCATCTCCATTGCGGAAGTCCTTTGCTCCACCTGTCTGTCCCCAAGCTCAATTTGTGGTACTCCCCTCCTAGCCTCATACAAAGAAGCAACCTCTCGCACTCTCAGATCCAGAGGTAGTATCCCCGTCAATATTAGCGCTGAGTTGAGCGACACCGTCCTGTAAGCTCTACATATCTTCTGTAAGAAGCCCCGTTGTGTAGAGTCCAGCAGTTTTTGAGTGCATTTCTTGGTGGCAGCTGGTGCCCATACGCTTGCTGCATATAGGATGATTGGCTCCACCGTTGCCGTATAAATAGTCCTCACTACCTCAGGGTGCAGGCCCCAGCTCACCTTTGCTGCTTTGCTTAACTGTTTGTATGTTGCGACTGCCTTTTTGCATACATTTCTGATGTGGGAGTTGAATGTTAAGCCGCTGTCAATAGTAACCCCCAGAAGTTTGACTTCCTTGGTCATACAGATAGCAGTCCCGCCCATGGTCAGGCGTGGGGTGTCACATTTAAGTTTTCTTGTAATTACCATCGCGTGAGTTTTATGCGGTGCGAATTTTAATTTATTTGCGACACCCCACCCCTGAACGTACGCGAGAGTGCTATTTGCACAATCCTGTACTTCCTGGGCCGTATCTCCCTCAAACATCAGGACCACGTCGTCTGCGAAGGCTTGGACGTAATCTCCTCTGCTCTGCAGGCCTTTCAGCAGCGGGTCCAGCAGCAAGTTCCAGAGGATGGGGCCTCCGATCGAACCCTGCACGCACCCTTTGGTTGTGCTTTTACAGCACTTTTCCCCAGCGTATCGGACCTCTACCCTCCTGTCTTTTAAGTAGCTGTCTATGGCTCGTCTCAAGTTCCTCGGACACTTTTCCTCAGCCAGACGGGTCCGTATTTTTGGCCACCATGCGCTGTCGAAGGCTCCCTCTATGTCCAATGATACCATAGTGATGATTTTCTTTTGGTTTAGTTTCTCTTCAATATACTTCATTAGGTCATAGAGGGAGTCTTCGGTGCTGCGCTGTGGCATGAACCCGTACTGGCGAGTACTCATCTTCGGAATTATGTGGTACTTAATCCGAGCCATCAACATCTTCTCAAAAATTTTTCCTAGTACCGGTAGTAAGCCTATTGGCCGGTATGCTTTGGGAGTGCGGTAGTTGTCTTTCCCTGGTTTCCTCAGTACGACAACGGTTGCCTTCTTCCATATTTCAGGGAAGTAATGCAATTCCAAACATTTATTTAGTAACTCCAAAAATATGTCAGGGTCTGTATTTATGGCGCAGCAACAGATGTCAGCTGTTAAACCGTCTGAGCCAGGTGCTTTTTTCGGGTTGAATGAATTGACCGCCCAGCGCAACTCTGCAAGTGTAAATGGTGGGTCTTTTACTTCGTCCGCTTCATCGAGGGTGTTTACCGCATCTGCGAAAGACCTTACTGCAGCATGTTCGTAATCATCCTCTTCAGCTTTGTCTTCTGGGTAAAAGGTTTCCGCCAAGAGTTGCGCTGAGCGCCTTCCATCCAGGGTGGCACCCTCCCATTCCAGCGGAAGGTCCTCCTCTCTCCTTCGGGTTCTGCCAATCACTCTGTATATCCCGTCCCAGAGACTCTCTCTATCCTGCTTTCCACAGAACTCCTTCCAGCTACTGATCTGGGCACTTTTGACCTCCATTTCATACTGGTCTTTTTTGTGCAGATAGTCTCGCACAACTCTATCTCGACGGCATGGTGCAGCGTTTTTGATCCTGTTCTTTAGGGTTGCCACTTCCCTCTTCAGCTTGTCGATTTGTTCGGACCACCACGGCAGGTTTGGTGTGACGTTGGTTTTCTTCTCAGGTATGGCTTCTTTACATGCTTCTAAGATTATGTCTGTGAAGCCAACTACCATGTTTTCGAGTGCATCTGTGTCCTTTATATCACGTACTATTTCCAGACTAATGTTTCGCTCAAGTTTCAATTGACCTATTTTCTCACGAAACTTCGGCCAATTGGCTTTCCTGGTATTATACCGACGTGTAGTTCTGGAAATAGAGGAACTTTTTGATTTTTGTAACCCGATCCTGACAAGTATTCCGTTATGGTCCGAACTCACCATGTTTTCATCGACTCGCCAATCCTCCACCCTATCGAACAGGTCAGCGGTGCAAGCTGTGATGTCTACTCTACTGCAATACCGTTTCCCACCTCTGATGGTGTCAAAAGTTGGCTTTTCCCCCGTATTCAGTAGCTGGAGCTCCATCTCGTCAATGGCACCCATCATTTCTTCCCCTCTAATATCCGTTTTTGGTTCGCCCCACCATATATTCTTGGCGTTAGAATCCCCCCCCACTAACGTCCATTTGTTCCCCAGCGTGTCCCCAATCCTCTTAAGCTGTTCCAGGTATGGTCCTATGGGTTGGTCCGGTTCGAAGTAGAAGGAAACGAGATTGATCTTCCAGGCGTCGGTTTGGGCTTTGACCACTATTATGTTGGGTGTGCTAAGTTGTGGACACTGTGTTACGTGGATGTTGGGATCAATCACAGCGATAGCTGCTTTCACGTTGCCCTCTCCGACGCTCTGGAAGACCCTAACTCCCCGGTAGTTCCTCATAATTCCAACCGCACCAACATAAGGTTCCTGGACCAGTACCACGGATGCGCCTCGTTTCGCTGCTTCTACGATAATCTCATCGGTAGCGAGCTTCTTTCTTTGGACATTTGCTTGAAGGATGAGATACGTGTTTCCGCCTTTGGTGCCCTTAGCAATATGCTATGGACGCTCTGGCCAGCGTATCCCATCGCTTTCGAACTGGACAGTTATGGCTAAAGGCGTTATGATCATTTCTCTCCTGCTTTGCCATTGAACAATTTTTACAGGATGGTGTCTCTCCCGCCATCCATTCCGGACACTCCGTCCGCAGATGAGGGCCACCACAATGGCTGCACAGGTCGATGGTATCTGTACAAAACCGTTTGCCATGTCCGTAGCTGAGACACCTCGTACATTGGACCAAAGGCGACTGGTCTTCGATTCTTACTCTTTGCAGGTCTATGTGGACCGTTCCTGCATCAGTCGCCCTTTTCCAAATAACCGGGGATGTGCTCAGCACTATATGACCAGTCAACGGGTTCCTCGCTTTCCTCCTGTATTTGATGACTGTACGTTTTTCTTGGTCATCAAGGTCTTTGAAGATATCGCGATTTTGGTTTTGGAAGGCCCTTATGATGTCCTCATCGCTATGAATGTTCAAAACATCTTTCATTATGAGCAGAGGGTCTTTGTTCTTCAGCTCCTGGCATATTAGCCGTGTCCCAGCTTTTTCTAGTCTATCTTTTATTTTCGTCCTTTCCTCCTCTGTTCTAACACTCATGATGATTTTTCTATCTTTTACTCTTCTCACCCTTTCCACCTTGACCCATCCCTCTTTTGCATCCATGGCCTCTCTCACCTTTTCCAAGACCCTCTCGCCAGTTTCCTCACAATCTTCAGATGAGACCACTATCGTGTGAAGCGGTATCTTTTCCGTGGGTCTATTTCGCACATCTCCAGAGACCACCTCAGAAAATGTCCTCTGTGTAAGCATATTTCGTTGAGTCTCCATAATTTCTTTCAATTCTTCCATCTTTTTATTATTATTTTCTATTTGCTTAGAGGTTTCCTGCAGTTGCAAGACAAGGGCTGCGCATTGTTGGACGGGAAGATCCGAGGTGTTCTCGGTTCGTGCTTCCTCGACTTCTTTCGTCACGTTGTCCGCTTTCCTACCCCTTAGAGCAAGCTCCGACTCCTTGACCAACTGATAGAGGCGACTGACTGCCTCAGCGATCCCACTTTTGATATCTCCTCTCAGATTTCTGGAGCTATTTAGGTGTTGTTTAGCCTTGCTAAGGCAGGCTTTCGCCTCCGAAGTCCTGTCCGCATAAATCGTTTTAGAGCTTTGCTCTACGGGCGACTCCATAACCAACGCGCTATCCTGTGACATCACCCTTCTTGTTTTACCTTGCGCAGGTCCTGCCTGCTCCGTCCTTGATGTCAATGGTGATGTGGTGCCAAGATTTGACACACCCGCTTCAAACTCTCCTATACTACGTCTTACCTTCGAAAAAACGGTGATCGTCTTAGGGGGGGATTTCTGCTGTTCAGCATCACCCGCTTGGTTAATAGGGGTTCTATACATCTTCCGGAGGTACGCGTCTTACAATATTAAATAAAAGAAGTACAAGTGTATATAACGTGTAAATTTGTATAAGTTGTAAAAATAGGTGTAAATAATATATAAAACAAATAAAACTAAGTTAATAAAAGTAAATTTGTCAGAAAAAGATAGAACCAAAGGTTTCAGTCAATATACGGTCGATAGCGCTTCCAATTCACGCAATACGGGTTATAATTTAAAATAAAACACAACAACAAAATAATTTTTATTATGTAGAGTCCAGTCCTTTTCCTACTTTATTAATCGCTTGAGCAGCTCAATAAAGCTGCTTGTCTTGACAAATTGAAAATAATCTAAAAATTTAGTAAAATTTTTGAACTCTATGTAGAGTAATATTTCTGGCTCTACAAGTAGAGCTCCGTTCAACAATATCTTCAGTCCAAACCCCGATCCTCTACGATGTCCTATGTCCGAGTTATGATCGTTCTAAGTTTTTCAATATGGCGGACAAAATGGCCGCCAAAGTGAAAAACGCTGATTTCTCGGGAACCAGAAGTCACAGAACTCTGCGCGAGGGCTCCCCGTCCTTCCCTTGGTCTTCTCCAGGTGAATCTGTGGTCTTTGAGGTGTGGTAAAAGTAAGTTGCTAAAAGGGGTAGGAGGGGGTGGGGGGGGTAGAATGACTCAGGGGAAGGCCGGGATCGAAAACCCCAAAGCTCTAGGACGCGTGGTTGCCGAGATATTCGACTTTTAAGAAAAGCAAGATGGCGGTCCAAGATGGCCGACCTATCTTCGAACCTTAATATCCCTGGAACCAGACGTCGCAGCGCGCAGTGCGAGGGCTCCCCGTTCTTCCCTTGACTAATATAACCTAATTCTGATGTAAAAAGAGGGGGTTTGGATTGGGGGGGGGGAACCTAATTTAACGCAGGAAATGGGTAGAGAAGTGTTAGATACTATGTATACCGAAAACCCCAGTTCTCCCTGATGAAAATTGCCTGAGTTATGACTTATTAAAGATTCCCGCCAAAAAACTTTAGCATCCAAGATGGCCGCCAAAATTGAGCCAAATTTATTAAAAACGCTATATCTCCCGCTATTTAAGTCCGACAGCCTTGTGCTTGGGCTCGGAGAAAAGGTCTTTTTAAGACCTGTACAATGGTGCTTGCCAATTATTTTTAAAATCAACCCCCGATTTTTGCACCCCTAAAAACACAAAAATTTATACAAAAAGGCCTATAAAAAATCTTAAAATTAAACTTAAAAATCTAAAGTTTTCAAAGTTATGTTATATTAATGGGGTATGATTTTTCTGTATATACAGATTTCCACTGAGGGTGGTATTTGGGGTAGCAGGTTTCAACCCCAAAACTTAAAATTTAAATAACTTAAAAACTATTTATCTCAAAAATGTCTATGAGGTGTCAAACTGTAGGTCTCGTCGTTCTCGATTTTTATAAATTTTAATAAATATATGTCCTCGATCTCCTTACGGATCCAGGATTTTTTGAAAAAGGGGTGAAATTTCAAACTCCTGTACCTTGGGTTCTGGTGGTCGCCTCGCTCTGCTCTAAATTCCGGCTGGCTTGTCTTCGGTTCCTACGTGCGGTCCGATGGTAATTTACTTCTAGAAAGCTCTAGAAGTAAGAGCACGCCGCCACGTGGTAGTTGTTTTTTTGCCGATATTTCCGCCCTGGGGGGCGGAAAAAATCGGGAAGCTGGTCCGGAGTGTAGAACTTACTGCCGCCTTCCAAATGGCACCAAAAAACATATACGTTGCCGATCTTGTTTCGGCAGCGTATTTTTTCAAAGTTTCACTTTTTCACAATTTTCACTGTTTTTCACTTCCTACTTCGGGGGAAAGCCCGATTTTCATGAAAATTGCACTGTTAGCTGCGCCCGATTTTTCCGCTTCTTATGACGTATCACACTTGAATGTGCTCAAAAAATTTACCACACTTTTGATTTTTTGCGATTTTTTCGAACGCGGAACAGCCTTGGACATGTGTTAACACGGCGGGGGGTGATCGCCAGACTCGGTTAGGTTAGGTTAGGTTAGGTTAGGTTAGGTTAGGTTAGGTTAGGTTAGGTTAGGTTAGGTTAGGTTAGGTTAGGTTAGGTTAGGTTAGGTTAGGTTAGGTTAGGTTTTTTTTTTTTTTTTTTTTTTTTTTTAATATACTCATACCTCTGGCATGGTGGCCACAGACTGTGTTTTCTGGTGTCATTTATTTTCAATTTGTGATTTTTATTCTATGCTATCTAGCTTATTACAAAGTTTTATTTTTACATTTTTTATTTTACTTATTAATTGTGCATGTTGTCCTTCTTTCCTTCTATAACATAGCACCTGATATGTAAATCTATTGTATATTTGATATAATACCTAATATTGTAGTTACAAGAACTATTGAATTTAATAATATTATCTAAACATAAAATAACACAAGTAGCAATTAATTTACCAACATTTTACTATAAGTCTCATATTTTTATAAACTTATGACATTTCTTAAGGTTTTATTCATTTATCGTCTGTCTTTTATTTTTTTCTGCATTTTTCTTTTCCTGTGTACTTCCGTTCCAAATATATGGTTTATTGGGATATTTTTCAAAATATCCCAAAAACATATTTTCCCATCTTCTATTTTTATCTATCCTAACGTTCTCATGTTGACATTATCATGCAGATCGACCTTTAACATTAATTGTTGCTCAACTGCACTAATACATTAGTGGGGTGCTTTTTGAACATTGCCGGCAAACGGTATCAGTTTTTGTGTAAGGTTCAGCGAGTAGATTCCAATTCCGTCATTTCTGCAGAATAGCGGAGCATCAGATCCCCCGCTAATCCATACAACTTCCATTTTTGCTCCTGTTTTGCCGGCTTCAGCAACTTCCAAAATTCATCTCTGATGCCATCGCTAATAGGGGTTTGGGCAATTGTTTTCGCAATGGAGACCTCAGCAGTACGCAACGGAGGATCTAGCCAGAGCGTCCCATCGCTTTCGCACCGGGCATATCTGGCTAAATGCGTTATGCTCACGTTGGTCATATTTTGAGGTCTCGCAATTGCAACAGGTCGGAGTTGACCCTGCCAGCCATTTCTCACAGCTTGCCCTGAGGTGGTCGCCGCCGCAGTGACTGCACCGGTCTTTGGCAGTTTTACAGAATTTTCTGGAATGCCCGTACCCCAGACAACGGGTGCACTGTACTAGGGGCGACTGATCTTCCACCCTTACACGCTGCAAGTCGATGTGCAGCGTGCCGGCCTCAGTCGCCCTTTTCCATATAGTGGGTGACGTTGTGATCACGATGTGCCCCGTTAATGGGTTACGGGCTCTCATTCTGTACCTCACCGCGATGCGATCCTCCCCAGGGCCCACTCCTTCAAAAAGTTCCTTATTTTGCTTCCTTAGGGCCAGGAGTAATTCTTCATCGGCATGACAGGACAGGACGTCTCTGAGGACAAGAAGAGGATCCCTGTTTTGCATGTCCTCACAGGTTAATTTTCGCCCTGAGTTAAGGATTTTACTCTTAACTTTTTCCTTTTCCTCTTCTGTCCTGCAGCTCATGATGACCTTCCTGTCCTTTGCCTTCCTGACCCTTTCTACCTTAATCCACCCCTCCTTAGCATTTACAACTTCCCTTATTTGGTCTAGGACGTTTTCTCCTGTATGGAACTCGTCCTCTGAGGCGACAGCAATAGAGTGCAACGTACTCTTTAGTGGTTGTGCGAAGGCTGGTTGCTTTGCTACAATGTGCGCGTAAGTAGTGTTTCTGTCTGCGACCATGTTACTATTTTTGCTCAGCTCCTCTCTCAGATTCAACATATTCTGGTTGTTTTCTATTAGATTTTTATTTGTGATTTGGAGCTGGTTGATAAGTTCTGCGCTTATATTTGAGCTTGTGTTGGTGCGTATGTCCGAGGGCGAAGAATGTGCATTTTCACTATCTTGTTTTTTGCTGTTTAACTGGCTTTCCAAATCTTTCACAATTTCGTACAGCCTACCAATTAGCTCTGAAACGCTGGTTTTAATGTCTGTACGTATGTTCCTTGATGCGTTCAGGTATTTTTTAGCCTTACTCATGCACATTCTTGCCTCGGATGTTTTGTCGCTATATATCTTGGCCGAGTCTGTTGATGTTCTTCTGTTTAGTGAAGTTCTTTGAGTCTCAAGACTGGCCGCTTCCCATTCACCGACACTTCTTCTCACATTTGACGTAGATATCGGTGAGGATTTTCTGCTCTTTTCATCGCCTCCCGTCGTCTTTGCTGGTGTGCGCATCATATTGGCCAGAGGTATTCGTCAGTGGTTGTAAAATATAGTTCTTTATGATACGTATTGTCAAAAGGTTAGGTTAGGTTAGGTTAGGTTAGGTTAGGTTAGGTTAGGTTAGGTTAGGTTAGGTTAGGTTAGGTTAGGTTAGGTTAGGTTAGGTTAGGTTAGGTTAGGTTAGGTTAGGTTAGGTTAGGTTAGGTTAGGTTAGGTTTTTTTTTTTTTTTTTTTTTTTTTTTTTTTTTTTTTTTTTTTTTTTTTTTTTTTTTTATAAAACTCCTACCTCCGGCATGGGGGCCGCAGACTTTTTTAATCTCTATTATCGCTCATTCCATTCACTTTTCATACCTTCAGTCTTTCATTCTTCATTCCATTCTTTCTTTCATCTTTTACTCATTTTCATGTACTTATTACTTATTTCTCGAGAGGTTCTTCAGTTTTGTTATAATTAATGAATTTTCTTATTATTACGAGTTACGTGGGGACATCGAGGAAACAAATATGGTTTTATTTTTCTTTCTTACTTTCCTATCTCTGACTTACGGCATTTTACGTGTTTTTATACATTTTCTTCTGAATTTATTCTCTTCACTTATGCTCTACTCAGTTTCGTTTTCACTCTTCTTTCCTAACATTTTAAAACTATATGCTGTACGTAAATATACAATTATATTTGGCCAACATATTTCCTTTTATCGATCCTAATTATATCCATCTTGTACTTGACTTTACATTCCTGACATGACATTCGAAGAGTTTATTTTCAATTTTTTCATTCCACTTCAAATAATTCTCCAAACCCTCTTTCAGTTTAAACATTGACTCAGCGGTTTCAGTGGCAAGTCAACATGCTTTATCACCCCAAAAGTTACATGACTTCTATTGAAAATAAACTATTAAATTTATTTTCCTGCATCAGTGCTATTGACTTAGTCTTAGTATGTGTAACCATGGGGCAAGAAAACTGCTTCCTATTGCTTATCCAATGTAGAGCCCAAAGCCAGTCCTGGCAGACCGGTCGGCTCCATTGTATGCGGAGTGTTTCAGCAATGGTTCCGGCTTCCCCATCTCCAAGAAATGAGGTCAATCCGACCACTCCGTCGACTCTACTGCCTCTATGTTGATTTTGGTCTGCCAAACTTCTTATCTTTGGCCCCTCACATTCGACCGGGTCTTT
The DNA here is from genome assembly GCA_923062675.1 of Marasmarcha lunaedactyla. Classification (NCBI taxonomy): domain Eukaryota; kingdom Metazoa; phylum Arthropoda; class Insecta; order Lepidoptera; family Pterophoridae; genus Marasmarcha; species Marasmarcha lunaedactyla. The sequence goes on from OV281358.1 coordinate 23,210,124, forward strand.
CAAATTTACCATCGTCAATTTGGTGTTTCTACTGGGCTCAATTTTTTGGGACACTATTTTGAAGGCAATACGTAGAGCTTCTTCAACCAAAGAGACCTTAGCAATACGCTATTGATGCCCTAGCCAGTGCGTCCCATCGCTTGCGCACCGGGCATATCTGACTAAAGGCATTGTGGTCTCTTTGGTCGTTTTTAGCGGCCGTGCAGTTTTTGCAGGAGGGAGCGGTGCCTACCGACCATTCTGTGCACTCTGCCCTCAGGTGGGGGCCCCCACAATGGCTGCACAGGTCAGCCTCCCCCGTGCAGAAGCGCTTGCTATGGCCGAAACCCAAACACTTGGTACACTGTATCAAGGGCGACTGGTCCTCGGTTCTCACACGCTGGAGATCTACGTGTAGCACCCCAGACTCAGTCGCCCTTCTCCAGATAGGCGGAGAAACTGTCAGGATTACGTGCCCAGTGAGTGGATTCCTGGCCCTTCGCCTGAACTTTACCTGCATGCGCTCGTCTTCCGGTGCAAGGCCAGAGAAGATGTCACTGTTTTGATTTTTCACGGCCTTCAGTATGTCTTGGTCAGAGTGGATGAGAAGGACGTCCTTCAAAATAATCATTGGGTCTTTGTTGACCACATCTTCACATAAAAGCCGTTTATCTGCCGCTTCAATTCGGTCTTTCACTTTTCTCCTCTCTTCTTGTGTTCGGCAGCTCATAATTATTTTGCGATCCTTCGCTTTCCGTACCTTTTCCACTCTGACCCAACCCTCTTTCGCATCCATTACTTCTCTGACCCTGTTTAACACCTCTTCACCCGTGTCCATCTCATCTGCGGACGTCACCACCACAGAGTGAAGCGCACCCCTCTCTGTTGTTACTCCGCCAGGACGCTGAGCTACAACATCAGAATACGTTTGTTTTTGTGTGGACATTAATATTTCTAACCTAACCATATATCACAAATACATATATTATATTGAGTTTTTGCTGGTCGATTTTCGAGATTTTTACATTGAAATTTTTGTTTTATTGACGCCGACCTGTTTATAAGGTTCCGGTGAAATTTTCCGTGGAAAATCTCGTGGAAATCCCGGAAAACTAGTTTTTGATAAAAAATTTTATAAGACAAGATACCGTTCTGACCGGTTCTAGTAGGAATTAGTGAATTATATTGTGATTTTAGGTTTTTGTTGATCCGAGAAGGTTAAATAACACCTTTCGGTACATCGTTGTTGACGGAAAATTAAATTTTTCAATTGTTTTTCCAATAAAATAGTCGTTTTTTGGTAGTTTTTATTTTCAAAATTTTATTAAACACTTTGTTTTGCAATTATTCTTCAAACTAGTTATACCATCATCTGCGCCGTGTTCCTGCGCGTCTTTTGAGGCATTAAGGAACCTTCCACGGGAAAACGGTGTTGGAAAATATTGCAATACTTAGTGTAAATCCGGCAAATTTTGGTTAAAATTAGTGTTTTTCTTTAATATTTTCAAAATTTTTCATTGAACCTCCCCATTTTTTAGTTTCAATAGTTTGCATTTGACCGTCCGCTTCGATTGAGACATCAGCCGTCCCGATCGGACGACAAAAACTTTGAAAAATAGAAAAATATCATAGTGCCACGCCCATCAAAAGTCTACCTAAGCGGTGCTAAATTTAGAAAATTATATCACAAATACATATATTATATTGAGTTTTTGCTGGTCGATTTTTGAGTTTTTTACATTAAAATTTTTGTTTTATTGACGCCGACCTGTTTATAAGGTTCCGGTGAAATTTTCATTTTGGAAACTCGAGAAAATCCCGGAAAACTCGATTTTTACTAATATTTTCGTAGACAAAGTACCGTTCTGACCGGTTCAAATTGGTATTAATTGATCGTTTTTAGTTTTTAGGTTTTTGTTGATCCGAGAAGGTTAAATAACACCTTTCGGTACATCGTTGTTGACGGAAAATTCAATTTTTCAATTGTTTTTCAAATAAAATAGTAGTTTTTTGGTAGTTTTTTATTTCAAAATTTTATAAGACCCCTCCCTCTCGGGACGTCGCCGGCGCTGCACAGAGCGCCGGCCAACGCTGTCGGGCCGCGAACGAATGCGCAAGCTCCTCGTGACCCGACTCCGTGCGTCCAGACGGAAGCCGCAGGTTTTTAGTCGGTAAGAGTCCGGCATAACCCGACCTCGGCCCCCGCTGGGGTAGGGTATCCATGAGGATTTTCCTGCGATAAAAAAAAAAAAAGGTTAGGTTAGGTTCCCCCCCGAATTGGAATGTGCCTTGCCGTGGCGGGGGGGCTCAGTAACCCGTTGCAATCCAGCAACGGGCGAAGCCAAAACATTCCTCTGGTTGGGGCGCGCTGCGTCTGTCCCGTATCGGGCGGCAGTCGTGCTTCGTCGGTGCCCTGTGTCTGACCCATAGTGGGCGGCAGGGTGCCCTTTGGTGGTTGGGGTGGGCTGCGTCTGTCCCGTATCGGGCGGCAGTCTGCTTCGTCGATGCCCTGTGTCTGACCCATAGTGGGCGGCAGGGTATTCTTCGGTGGTTGGGGTGCGACTTGTCTGTCCCCAATGGGATGGCAGTTGTGCTTCGTCGGTGCCCTGCGTCTGACCCATAATGGGCGGCGGGGTACCTTTTTGGTGGTTGGGGTGCGCTGCGTCTGTCCCGTATCGGGCGGCAGTCGTGCCTCGTCGGCACCCTGTGTCTGACCCATAGTGGGCGGCAGGGTGCTCACTGGTGGTTGAGGTGCCTTGCGTCTGTCCCATATTGGGCGGCAGTGGCACCTCGTCAGTACACTGCGTCTGTTCCGTATCGGGCGGCAGTTGTACTTCGTTGTTCTGGCTGTCGGAGTATTTGCTCGGGCCAGGGAGGTGTTGACTGTCGGGGTATTTGCCCGGGTCAAGGGTGACGGGCGTGGCGTGCACTAACACTGCCGTCGCGTAGACATTAAATTGTCACCGTTACCGAACCCGTAAACCGTCAAAGTGTCGTGGATCATGTCTCGCGGCTTTGACGGAACGGTGGACTTGGCTTAACCGCCCGGTCCGTGAGGAGTAAACCTCTATAAAAAATCCCCAAAGGCCGAACGTTGGGGCGCCCTTATGGGCCTTGCGACGGCGTTCGGTCGCCTCTTTGAGGTGGCAGGCTGGGAGAAGTCTGCCCGCGAGCGGCCACCTGTGCGGGACCACTCGACCCCGCACAGTATAAGAGTTACCAGGGGACAGGGGGCACTCCCTTGGTGGACTTCTTATATCCCCCATACTCGTGGGAACTGTATGGAGAAACTTATCCCAAACCCAGACGTTGTGCCTGAGACGGGCGGAGAAGATGTTAGGCCCGCGACGGGCGGAGTATCCGACCGCGAACCCGGTCGCAAATTAGGTTCGAGGGGGCAGAATGCTCTCCCCGAGGAGCTCAGCTCCGGCTCGGGGATGAGCTTGGACGAAGGGTCCGAAAGGGCCGGGCGGTTCTGGCGGCGCAAGCGCAGCCGTTCCGCGAGGGGGACCACTTCCGATGAGGACAGTGGTTCCGCGTCGGAACCTGTTAAGGCTCCGAAGGTGTCCACGGCCCGCCGTGGCAGAGGTCGACCGCCCACTACCGGGCAGTATGTCGGCCTCGCCAAAGCCAAGGCGGAGCTAGTGGCAGCTCAGCGCGCGGAGTTGGAGCTCCGCGCCGAGCAAGAGGTGGAGGAGGCAGCACAAAAGGTTCGCGCGGCTCGAGCTAAGCCTAGCTCGCCGGTGAACCTTGGTGCTGCAGCTGAGGAGGTCCCAGCTGCGGAACTCGAGGAGCGGGTCCGCAGTTCGGTGGCAGTAATCTCGCAGGTGGCAGGTACCTCTAAAAACCTTAAAGGTACCTACGTCAAGGCCCTGCGAGATGCTGCCTCCTCAATTGCTGAGGTGCTTGGAGAGCTCCAGAAACGCACTGCGTCGGAGGAGCTGACACGTCTGCGGCTGGCCAACGACCGCTTCAAAGCGGATAACGCCCAGCTACGAGTGGAGTTGGCGGAGCTCCGCCGCGAACTGGCCGAAGTACGTGCCGAGATGCGTCGAGCTCCGGACAGGGTGGCAGAGGAGCTGCCACCTGTCAGTGTCGGGGGGTCGTGCCCAACTACGACCCCATCCTCCGATATGGTGCAGACGTTGGAGCGGACCATCATGCTCAGCGTGGGCAAGATGGTCAACGCGCGGTTCGAGGCGCTGCAGCAGAGGCTGCCGCCCGAACCCCGCCTCCGTCCGCCGTTGGCTGCAGATAAGGCAAAGGCTGCTTCCCAGCCTAAGCCTGTGGCACCAGCGGTGCCGACGTCCCAGGGCAGGTCTGGCCCCGGCCCATCCCCGAAGTCCCAAAAGGGAAAGAAGGGAAAGGCCAAAGCCAAACAACCTGCCCCAGCCCCACCCCAACGGGAGCCCCGGCCATTGCCGCCGGCTCCTGCGTCCATGGACGAGGGGTGGAATGTGGTGGCGAGACGGCGTACAAAGGCGGCACCAAATAGTGCTGCCCTGCCGCCGCAACCACGGAGGGGCCAATCTGCGGTGCCTGACTCCCAGCAGGCTCCGCAGAAGAAGGGACGGAGGCGGGCGCGCAAACCGCGTGCTCCCCGGTCTCTGGCTGTGGTCCTGAAACTGCAGCCGGAGGCAATTAAGAAGGGCGTCACCTACGCCGCAGCTCTATCCGAGGCCAAGAAGAAGGTCGATCTTCAAAGCCTCGGAATAGAGTCCGTCAAGTTTAGGGTGTCCGCCACCGGGGCTAGGGTCCTGGAGGTGCCCGGTGCAACCAGCACCGAGAAGGCGGACGCATTGGCGGACAAGCTGCGTGCCGCCCTTGGGGAGGACGTGGTGGTGTCCAGGCCCACCAAATGCGCGGAGCTGCGAGTGTCCGGGTTGGACGATGCAGTCTCCGCTGCAGATGTCGCGGCGGTCGTAGCCAAGAATGGCGGATGCACAATTGCATCCGTCAAGACTGGCGAAATCCGCCGAGACAATTCGGGCCTGGGCACGCTCTGGCTGAGCTGCCCGGTGGCTGCTGCCAACAAGGTGGCTGATGGCAGGCGGTTGCTTGTCGGCTGGGTTTCGGCGAAGGTCTCGCTCCTCGAAGCGAGACCTCTGCGCTGCTTCCGGTGCCTACAACTCGGGCACGTCCGGGAGCAGTGCAGCAGTCCGGTTGACCGCAGCAGTAATTGTTACCGCTGCGGAAAGCCGGGCCACGTCGCCCGCGACTGCAACGCCGCCGCTGCACACTGCACTGTGTGCGCGGCAGCCAAGAAGCCGGCCGATCACAGGCTAGGGGGCAAATCGTGCCATGCCCCTCGGCCTAAAAGGCGGCTACCACCACCGACTGCATCCTCAACGCAGTCGGCCAGCGGCAGCTCAGCTGGAGTGTCCGGGGACGGACTTGTGGCCATGGAATCCTAGTTATGGACCACAAGCTCCGATTCCTCCAGGCGAATATCGAGCACTCCGCCCGAGCTCAGGACCTCCTGTTCCAGAGCTTCGCGGAGTGGTCGATAGACGTGGCAGTGATCTGCGAGCCGTACTTCGTCCCCCCCGGTGAGAACTGGGTGCAGGACAATGACGGCTCCGTCGCGATCGTCCGATGGGGCGCGGCGAACTCCCCACCCTTCGAAAAGGTAGCGAAGGGTCCGGGATACGTCGCTGTGTGGTTTGAGGATTTTGTAGTCGTCGGTGGCTACTTTTCCCCGAACCGCACACTCGCCGAGTTCGAGATTTATCTCGGACGGGTGGGCGCCTTAATCGGGCAATGCCACCCTCGCCAAGTGCTCCTTGCTGGCGACTTCAATGCCTGGAATATGGCTTGGGGTTCCGTCAGAACGGACGTATTTGGCGAGGCACTGGAGGAGTTTGCCCTCGGACAAGGGTTGGCCCTTCTCAACCGGGGATCGATGAGCACGTGCGTGCGACCCCAGGGCGAGTCGATCGTGGACATCACGTTCGCGAGTCCCGCCCTGGCGCGCCGTGTTCGGGACTGGGGAGTGGTGGATACGGCGGTGTTGTGTGATCACCGATACATTCGGTTCGATCTCGCAGCCGTATCCCCGTCAGATCCAGCCGGTCCCTTCCGGCCCCCGGTTGACGACGGCCCGAGGTGGCAGTTGAGGCACCTCGACAGGGACCTCGCGAAGGAAGCTGCAATTGTGCAATCATGGGTGTCCGCGCCTGTGGGCCCCGTGGTGGTGGAGGACGAGGCGGAATGGTTGCGGGGCGCGTTGTCGCAGGTTTGCGACGCGTCAATGCCCCGAGCCAGGCGTCGTCCCCCAAAGCCCCAGGTGTACTGGTGGTCCACCGAGCTCACGCAACTGCGTGCAGCTTGTGTGGTCGCACGACGCCAGTACACCAATTACAGGCGGCGGCGGATGCGGGAGGAGAATGTGATTGCACTCCTGCATGCTTCCTTCAAGGAGTCCCGGCGGCAGCTGAAGGCAGCGATCGGCAGGGCTAAGGCTCTTGCGAGGGAGGAGTTGCTGGGGACGTTGAACCGCGACCCGTGGGGGAGGCCGTACAGGTTGGCGATGTGCAAACTTCGCCCCTGGGCACCCCCACTCACGCGAAGTCTCCAGCCACAAATCCTGGACAGAGTCGTTGCGGCCCTGTTTCCGCGGACGGGGGACCATCCCAGTCCCCCCATGATGCCTTCGGTTGCCGCGGAGCCCGGCCCGGATGTGGCGCCGTCAGTGACCCCGGGAGAGCTGGGAGCTGCGGTGTTGCGGCTGCGAGCCAAAAACACCGCCCCCGGTCCTGACGGCGTACCCGGCCGGGTGTTGGTCTTGGCCATGGATGCCCTCGAGCCTCGTCTGAGGAGACTTTTCGACGCCTGTCTGGCCCTAGGCCAGGTTCCACAGCGGTGGAAGACAGGTCGTCTCGTTCTCCTCAGAAAGGAAGGGCGTCCGGCGGAATCCCCATCTGCGTACCGCCCGATAGTGATGCTCGACGAGGACGCCAAACTCTTTGAGAGAGTTGTGGCCGCCCGGATCGTCGAGCACCTAGAGGATGTCGGACCGGATCTGGCAGACTGCCAGTTTGGATTCCGCAGGGGTAGGTCTGCCGTAGACGCGATTCAGCGGGTTAAGTCCTTGGCGCAGGACGCGATCGCCCGGGGTGAGGTCGTGTTGGCGGTGTCTCTGGACATCGCCAACGCATTTAACTCCCTCCCCTGGAGCTGCATCAGGGAGGGGCTCCGATTCCACGGAGTTCCTCCGTACCTGCGCCGGGTCGTCGGGGACTACCTGTCTGGGCGTGCGGTGGAATACCTCGGTCGAGACCGGTGGTGTCGGCGGGAGATGTCGTGCGGCGTTCCTCAGGGGTCGGTACTAGGCCCACTCCTCTGGAACATCGGCTACGACTGGGTGCTGCGAGGAGCCACAGTGCCGGGTGTCGGCGT
>OV281358.1:23220000-23328054 GCA_923062675.1 Marasmarcha lunaedactyla
GACAATCCAGTATCAGATGTTCTATAGTTTCTGGCTTGCCTGGTTCGCAGGCGCATGATGGGTCCTCCTTGCACCTGAAGCGGTTCAGGTACCCGGAGAAACCACCATGCCCTGTTAGGATTTGCGTAGTAAGATTGCTGCTACCCATTTTCCTTACGATCTTGTACGCGTCTACTGCATTTGGAAAGAAAAGCTTCGTCGTGCTGGCAGTGTTTTCGGCCCTATACCTTTCGTTCCATTCGTCAAGCGATCGCATTCGAATGCTTCGCTTGACGAATGAAACGGGGCAAAGGTCGTATTTGTGTTTTGTTTTGGACTGTAGAGCCGCCTCTTTCGCCAGGTGATCCGCCCGCTCATTACCCTCCAGACCCGCGTGAGCTTTTATCCAAAATAATTTGGCTACTTTATTTTGGCTATTCAATCTCCCAAGATTGTCTTTGGTTTGCGTGGCTAGAGGGTGTAAGCCCTCGGATCTGGCGATTGTTAGGAGCGCAGCCCTAGAGTCGCTATATATTGCGAACGAAGATTCTTTCCGCCGAAGTATCTCAGCACTGGCCTCACGCACCGCCAAGAGCTCCGCCTGGTAGACGGTGCAATAAGATGGCAAGCTAAGTTTGACGGCCCTGGTTTCAGTCTCCCTATTCCATATGGAAAGGGAGGCACCAACCCTGCCGTCAATCTTACTGCCATCAGTGAAAATACGTATGTCAAAATCGCTATTTTGTCTTAATTGTTCCTGGTCTACCAGGGGGTGGAACTCTATGGCGACGCGCTCGGCTGGGTGCGGTAAATCTGTGGCGGGAGTCGGTCTTTCTATTGCCCTATCTTTTAACTCAGGCTGGGGCACTCCTCTCTTGGCTTCGTATAACGAGGCTACTTCACGAATTCGGAGGTCCAAGGGGAGTATCCCAGTGAGGACCAACGCTGAGTTAAGCGAGACCGTACGGTAAGCACGACATATTTTCTGCACAAACCCTCTTTGTGCTGATTTCAATCTAGCCTTATTCCCTACTCGTGACACCGCAGGAGCCCAGGCACTGGCTGCGTACAATATGATCGGTTCGATCGTGGCAGTGTACAGTTGTCTAATAATCTCTGGGTGAAGACCCCAAGAGATCTTGGCTGCCCTGGTTAACTGCTTGTACGCCGCCACCACCCGGCCACAGACGCTCTTTATGTGCGATTTAAAGGTCAGCTTATCGTCGAGTATTATTCCAAGCAGCTTAACTTCTTTCTTGTAGGCTATGTCCGTCCCTCCCATGTGGAGGCGAGGGGTGTCGTACTTAAGTTTGTTGGTGATTAAAAGTGCATTCGTTTTGTGAGGTGCGAACCTCAACTTGTTGGCCACACCCCACGCCCTCACGTACTCTAGGGCGGAGTTTGCCTTTTGCTCGATCTCTATTGCTGTGCTGCCGTCTACCACTACGACTATATCATCGGCGAATGCTTGGACATAATCCCTTCTACCTTCAAGACCTTTTAGCAATGGATCTAACAGCAAGTTCCATAATATGGGACCCCCGATGGACCCTTGTACACATCCGATGTTGGTGCTTCTAATGTGTTCTTCACCAGAATACCTGAGTTTAACTTTCCTGTCTGTCAGGTAGCTATCGATGGCCAGTCGTAAGTTCCTAGGACATTTCTCCTCAGCCAGACGGACCCGTATTTGCGGCCACCAGGCGCTGTCGAAGGCTCCCTCAATGTCCAATGATATGATTGTAATGAGCTTTTTCTCTTGGAGTTTGGATCTAACGTGTTTCATCAAGTCATAGAGGGAGTCTTCGGTGCATCTCTGGGGCATGAATCCGTACTGGCGAGTACTCATCCGGGGTATTAGATAGTGTTTTATTCTGGTCATCAATAGCTTTTCATAAATTTTTCCTAGGATGGAGAGTAATCCAATGGGTCGGTATGATTTGGGGTTCCCATAATCGTCTCTCGCTGGCTTCCTTAACACCACCACGACCGCCTCCTTCCATGCAACTGGAAAGTGGTGCAGCTCTAAACACTTATTCAGAATCGCTAAGAAGAGCTCTGGGTCACTTTCTATAGCGTGGGCGCAGATGTCGGCAGTAAAACCATCCAATCCAGGAGCTTTTTTGGGGTTGAACGTTTTGAGGACATTTTTGAGCTCATGTAATGTGAATGATTGCTCTCTAGGTTCTTCCTCCTCTTCCCAAAGGTTTACCTCTCCTGCCTTTATTCTTGTTCTTTTGTGACTTTCATCATCTGCCTCCTCTACGTCCCTTGGGTAAAAGGTTTCGGCTAGTAGTTGTGCCGATTCTTTTGCATTAAGGGTTTTCCCATCCTTTTCCAATGGAACGTCTTCGTGTCTTTTCTTTGTCCTACCAATTACTCTGTACACTCCGTCCCATATGCTTTCATTATCTTGTTTGCTACAGAACTCCTTCCAACTTTCAATTTGAGCTCGTTTTGCCTCCATTTCATTATTATTTTTCTTTTGTAGGTATTCTTTGACAACCTTCGCTCGGCGGATCGGTGCAGCGTGTTTTATCCTTCTTCTGCAGGTGACGACCTCCTCTTTCATCTTCCTCAGTTCCTCGGTCCACCACGGCAAGGTAAGTTTATTTTTATTTGTTTTGTGTGGGATTGTTTGTGTGCATGTTTTTGTAATTGTGTCTGTGTAGAGTGTTATAAGTGTTTCCAGTTGTGTTGTGTCTTTTGTGTTTCTGACTGCGTCTAGGTTTAGTGTTTGTGCTTGGTTTAATTGGATAAATTTATCATGAAATTCTTTCCAATTTGCCTTTTTTGTGTTGTAGAGTCGTGTTGTGCTTGTGAAAGTGATGCCCTTGTCTCTTTGTAAAGTAATTTTGTATGTGATGCCGCTGTGGTCCGCACTCGTAAGGCTGTTATCCACCCTCCATTCGTCGACCCGATCTAACAGTTTTGTAGAACATGCTGTAATGTCTACTATGCTGCTGTATTGTTTACCGCCTCGGAATGTATCAAAGGTTGGTTTATTGCCAACGTTAAGTATGTGCAGTTCGAGCTCGTCTATTGCACTGAGGAGTTCTTCTCCTCTTGGGTCTGTCTTCTTCTCTCCCCACCAGGTATTCTTGGCATTCCCGTCTCCTCCGATTAAGATATTATCTGTTCCTAGGTCTTCTTTTATTTTCTTTATGTGCTCTAGGTATGGGTCCATAAGCTGGTCCGGCTCGAAGTAGAAAGAGACGAGGATAGTCCTCAGGGCCCCGGAACAGACTCCCACCACGCAGATGTTGGGTGTGGTCAGTCGCGGGTATTGCGTTATTTTGGCTTCGGGGTCGAACACCGCAATACACGCTTTGACTGTATCCGTTCCGGTGTCCTGGAAGATCCTGACTCCCCGGTAGCTCTTCACCCTCCCAACCGCACCAACATATGGCTCCTGCAATAGTGCATATGAGGCTTTTCTCTTTACGGCCTCCAACATGACTTCATTTGTGGCCAGTTGCATCCTCTGGAGGTTTGCCTGTATGACGAGGTTTGAATCGGGCTTTCCTGGTGGAGCTGCTTTTGTTTGGGTTGATGGGACTTCGGCGTTAACAATAGGCTACGCTGGCCCTAGCCAACATCTCCCATCGTTGACGCACGGGACATTCACTACTGAAGGCATTGTGCTCTGTATTGTCTACATTTGCGTTTATGCAATTGCAGCAAGTTGGTACAGTTCCAGTGCGCCATTCGTGGCAGTCGTCTCTCTTATGTGGACCTCCACAGTGGCTGCATTTCTCTACTTTCTCTTTGCAGAAACGTCGACCGTGTCCGTACCCCAGGCACATGGAACACTGCACCAGCGGGGACTGATCCACGACCCGTACTCTCTGCAGATCGAGATGAATTGCGCCTTCTGTCGTCATTCGTTTCCACAGCTCTGGTGATACTCTTGCCACTATGTGATTTGTTTGTGGGTTTCTCGTCTTTTTTCGGAATCTGATCTCGATTCTAGATTCTTGCGAAGTCAGATCCCGAAAGAGCTTTTTGTTCTGTTTTCTTAGCGCATCGATTATCTCGTCATCTTTCAGAAAACTTATCACGTCTCTTATCAGCACCATGGGGTCCTTGTTTTTTACTTCTTCCACGTTCAAGTGACTGTCTCTGCTGTTTATGCTCTCCTTCACCCTTCTTCTCTCTTCTTCGGAACCACAGCCCACTACTACTTTTCTATCTTTTGTTTTCCTTATCCTATCGATCCTTATTCCGCTTTCCCTGGCATTCACTGCTTTTCTGATTCTTTCCAGCACTTCCTCCCCTGTTTCTGTTTCATCTTTTGAGGTTACCAACACCGAGTGTATGGCCCTCCTGTTTGACAAGTTCTGGTTTTTGGGGGTTGCTGTAACATTGGCGTAGGTCTCTTGTGGGGCGCATTTGATGAGCTGGTGTTGTTTTTCCATTGACACATTCAGCTCTCGCATCAATTTGTTTGTCTCCTGAACTCTTTCATTAGTGAGCATAAGCTCTTTCAACAGAGTGGAGTTTTGCTCTGCGACTCTTCCTGCGCATTCGTCTCCAAGGACGGTTGTCGGATGGTTTCTCGCCTCCACATTCTCCTTTGCGTCTTTCTCCCCTAGAGCCTTGTGTAGTTCTTTGACTACATTGAACAATTTGTCCACTGCCTCAATAACCGCTACCTTAATGTCATTTTTGAGGTTCCGCGAGTTATTGATATTGGACTTTGCTTTCAAAAGGTAAGCTCTAGCCTCTGAAAGTTTGTCCTTGTGCTCGACAGGAGGACCGTTTGGATTTGTCTGGGCTGACCTGCTTTGTTCACAGTCTTGTGATAGCGCTTTTGTTAGTACTTTTACAGCACCTTTCGGCTTTGACTTGCTGGCAATTGGGGACGTGGAAGAACGGCTACCACTTGTGCCAGCCGTTTCCCATTCTCCTACGCTTCGTCTGACATTTGTTATTTTAGTTACTGTTCGGGAAGGGGAGGGTTGCGTTGTTTCTTCCGTTTCTGCATTAGGGTTCGCGATTGGTGTACGAAACATTTTTAACCGGAGGTATGTGTCAGTAAATATAAAAAGAATAAAAGGTTTGTAAAAGTTATATATGAAAATAGCACCTTTGTATAATGAGGTGTCTAACTTAAACTCTAACAATAATATAATTATTATATAATTCTGTAAAATTATATTTTCCAAATATTACGGTATTGTCAACTCTACCTTAGTAAAATGGGTTATTTTCTTATAATCTAGTTAACGGCCCAATAGAGAGCCTAAATCACTATTTTTGAAATCAACTCTATTTTTGAACTCTATGTAGAGTCGAGTTATTTAGCGTTAATTATAACACTAATAGAGTGCAGGTCAATGCTCAAAACCGCACCTCAATCAGCCTCGGCGTTCCGAAGTTATTTAGGTTTAAAGAATTTCAAAATGGCAACCAATATGGCCGACACCATAAAGAAATTGCAGATAACTCAGGAAGTTTACGCTGTAGAGAAGCGCGGAAAAGACCTGAAAGGTCAGCTTGACGAGCTTTACAATATTATTAATTAAAAACTCTACCTTATTTTAGACTCTATGTAGAGTCCCTAAGTATCTTAAAATAATCTCCTGGTGGAGCCTAAGTCAACACAAGAAACCGCAGTTCTCTACGATCAATCGATCGGAAGTTATAGCCAATTTAAAAATTCAAAATGGCGTCCAAGATGGCGACTGCAATCTTTTGTTGCAGGTTTCTCCTCCAATTTTGATCGCAGAAAGACGCGGAAAAGACTGGAGTAATTGTCTTGCCAATGACTACGTGTTCCAGGTGTCAAACTCTATGTTAAAATGTGACTCTACATAGAGTTCAAACGAGCCTTGTACGATGCTGCTTATTTTGCTTAGGTCAGCAAAGAAAACCGCAACTCTCTACGATCAGAACTGCAGGAGTTATGACAAAAATAAAAATCCAAAATGGCGACCAAGATGGCGGCCGTCAGTTTTAAAATCGGCAATAATTGGTCCAATTCCCCCGTGTTTGGGCTTAAAGTAAAGGTCTTTAAAAATGCTATCCAAAGGCGATCACTATTTTTGTGTAAAATAAAGTTTGGATTTTTAATACGCAAAAATCTTAAAATATATCACTATTATTTACATAAAAAATATAAAAACTAATCTAAAAAATCTGAAATTTTTCTTAATTATTACACAAATGATAGACTATTTTTTAAAATAAAAAAGATAATTTTTTAATAAATATTTCTACCCCCACGTGAAGAACCCTTAATTTAAAAAATTTATAACTTAAAAACTACTCAATAAAAAATTTTGAAATTTGGAGGGGTTGTAGATACAGATAAACACTTTTAAGAACAATTTTAAAAAATATATGTCATCGATCGCTATTTCGAGTTACAATTTTTTGAATTTTTACTAATTTTTTAAAATTTAATTACTAAAAAACTAATAATGGTACAAACTTGATTGAAGCGTCGTCGAGTTGAAGTTGATGGGGAGCACAAATCCACGTAGTTAGTTGGGCCAGAAAAACTCCGGATCAGGAAACACGTGGCCACGTGGTACTTGTTTTTTTGGCCTTAATTCCGCCCTGGTGGGCGGAAAAAATCCAAAATTGATGTCTAAGCGTAGATCTCGTCGAGACGCTTCCAACGACACCAAAAAACCACTATGTTATCGATCGCGTTTGGGCAGCGTATTTTTTCAAAGTTTTGATTTTGTACAAAATATCACTTTTTTGGTCACCCTACTTCACCACTTTCACCAGTTTTTAAAATTGTTGTTGCACTGTGTAGAGCGTATTTTTCCGCAACTTTTGATACTACACACTTGTATGTACTCACAAAAAATACCACTTATTTCGATTTTTGAAAATATTTTCTTGGGCGTAACCACGAGGTTTTCGGTCAGACGCGTGTTCTCGGGTCGGGGGGTGACCGCGGTCGGGTTAGGTTAGGTTAGGTTAGGTTAGGTTTTTTTTTTTTTTTTTTTTTTTTTTTTTTTTTTTTTTTTTTTTTTTTTTTTATATCTGTACCTCCCCCTTATGGTGGAGTCTGTTTTAACAGTATTCATTCATTCCAGTTCTCGCTAATTTTCTTCTCGCACTTTCTTACTTCATACGATATCTTTCTAGCATACATCTCTTTTATAACTTTTATGGGTGGGATTGCCCATTTTTCTTATTCAGGCCTACACCTACTTCACAGTTTTATATGTTTATTTCTTAGGGGATGGAACACGTACACAGGCTTATTTATTTTCTTTGCTTTTTTTTTACAACTTTTCTTATTTCTAATAATTATACATATTTTTTATTACTTATTTTCTAGACTCTCTATTACATTTTCTTGCCTTATATATATAAACTTATATCTAATTACAATTTCTTCCTTACTCTACGTACATGGTTTATGCTTGCTCTTTTTACATATTCGGTTTATCTCTATATACATTCATTTTCCTTAAAACTATTGTTCTTGTTTTCATTTTGCATATAATATTGTTTATATGTTACATAATATATTTTCAAAATATTTTATTAACATATTTTCCTTACAGTCAATCTTTATTTCTTTGTATTACCTTATGAGCTACTATTTTACAATACTCTAGGAAAATATTACTATTTTTGCTAGCAAGTAAATTGGCAGCATTCTCTACGTTTATGTCTTGCTCTAATTTATGTTGTGCGTCATTACGAAGTTTTGCAAAAATGGGGCATTCGAACAGGATATGAGGGACCGTCTCTGCTCTGTCTGGTTCGCAGATACACGATGGATTCTCCTTGCGCCTGAAACGTGTCAGGTACTCGGAGAATCCACCGTGGCCTGTTAAGATTTGAGTTAGGACAGAGCTAATCTCGATCCTTCGTATTATTTTGTGTGCTTCTATAGCATCCGGAAGAAAAATCTTAGTAACACCGGCTGTGTGTTCTCCCCTGTACCTATCATTCCATTCGCCAAGCGAACGCATGCGAATGTGTCGCTTGACGAATGAGATGGGGCATAAATCATACTTTGGCCTAGTTTTGGACTTCAGAGCTGCCTCCTTCGCCAGATGGTCTGCCCGCTCATTGCCCACTAGTCCTGCATGTGCTTTGATCCAAAACAGAGATACAATTTTGTTTTGGCGGGCCAATTCGCTAAAATTGGCTCTTGTTTTGACAGCTAGTGGGTGTAAGCAATTCAGACCGATTATGGACTGGAGTGCAGCTCTGGAGTCGCTGTATATAGCGTAAGAGTTCTCCCGACGTCTAAGGATCTCCGCACTTGCCTCGCACACAGCCAAAAGTTCCGCCTGGTAGACGGTACAATACGACGGCAGACCAAGCTTGACGGCTCTGGTCTCGGTCTCGCTATTCCAAAAGGATAACGAAGCACCGACCTTGCCGTCAATCTTGCTGCCGTCTGTGAAAATCCTAATATCAAAATTGCTGTTTTGGTCTAGCTGTTCCTGGTCTACCAAGGTGAGGAAGCTTATGGCTGCATTTTCGGCTGGGTGCGGATTATCCACGAAAAGAGCTTTCGATTCTACTAATCGGTCTCCGAGCTCGGGCTGGGGCACCCCCCTCTTGGCCTCGTACAGCGAGGCCGCTTCGCGAATGCGGAGGTCGAGTGGGAGTATCCCAGTCAGAACCAGGGCAGAATTCAGTGAGACCGTCCGATAGGCTCTACAGATCTTCTGCACGAAACCCCGCTGCAGGCCATTTAATATTTTTCTTATGCCTAATCTTCGCACAGCCGGGGCCCAGACGCTGGCCGCATACAAGACAATCGGCTCGATTGTGGCAACATATATAGTCCGAATCACTTCGGGGTGAAGCCCCCAGCTAACTTTCGCTGCTCTAACCAATTGTCTGTATGCAGCCACCGCCCTGGCTTCCACATTCCTAATATGTGTGTTAAATGTCAATTTCCTATCTATGGTTAAGCCCAACAGTTTTATTTCATTGACGCTGTCAATAGCCACATCCCCCATGTGTAGGCGAGGGATATCGAATTTTAATTTCCTCGTTATAGTTATCGCATTCGTTTTATGCGCAGCAAACCTTAGTTTATTCGCTAGCCCCCACTTTCTAACGTACTCCAGAGCGGCATTAGCGCTTCTCTCTACCTCTAGCGCTGTGTCACCGTCGATAGCCAACACGACGTCGTCAGCATACGCCTGAACAAAATCTCCTCGAATGTCTAGTCCTTTAAGCAAAGGATCTAGAAGCAGATTCCACAACATAGGGCCCCCAATCGACCCCTGTATACACCCCTTCGTGGTCCGCTTTCGATACTGCTCTCCTGCATATCTAACACATACGCTTCTGTCCTCCAAGTAGCTGTCGATGACCATCCTTAAGTTCCTCGGACACTTTTCCTCAGCCAGTCGAGCTCTAATAGCTGGCCACCAGGCGCTATCGAAGGCTCCCTCTATATCCAATGACACCACAGTAATAAGTTTTTTCTGTTGTAATTTAGTTCTAATGTGTTTCATGAGGTTATAGAGGGAGTCTTCGGTGCTCTTCTGGGGCATGAACCCGTACTGGCGAGTACTCATCCGGGGGATCAGGTGGTATTTAATTCTGGTCATCAACAGCTTCTCGTAGACTTTGCCCAATATGGAGAGCAGGCCTATGGGTCGGTAAGATTTGGGAGCCCTATAGTTGTCTTTACCCGGCTTTCGCAGGATCACCACAACTGCTTCTTTCCAGATGGTCGGAAAATAATGTAATTCCAAGCATTTGTTTAAAATCGCGAGGAATAAGTGAGGGGCACATTCGATAGCTTGGCCACAAATGTCTGCAGTGAACCCGTCCGCTCCGGGGGCCTTCTTCGGGTTGAAGGTATCCACCACTGCTCGAAGTTCGGTGAGAGTAAAAGGTGGGTCTTTTTGTTCTTCTTCCCCCTCATAAGCGTTCGCTTCTTTGGCTCTCTCTCTAACCTTTCTGTGCATTTCTATTTCTCCCTCCTCCGAGTCCTCCGGATAGAAGGTCTCGGCCAACAGCTGAGCCGACTCTCTTGCACTAAGGTTGTTGCCATTCCTTTCCAGAGGCAGGTCTTCTTCCCTCTTTCTGGTTCTCCCTATGACACGGTATATCCCGTCCCATAGGCTTTCTCGGTCTTGCTTACCACAGAACTCCTTCCAACTATCTATTTGGGCTTTCTTCGCTTCCTTCTCATATTCCTCCTTCTTTTTCAGGTACTCCTCTATCACCCTTGCACGACGAACCGGAGCGGCACATCGGATCCTATTTTTCCAGGTGACTGTTTCCTTCTTAAGCTGTTCTAATCTTTCCGACCACCACGGCAAGGTGAGTGATTTGTGGTGTTTTTTAAGTGGTATTGTTGGTGTGCATGCTTGTGTTATTGTGTTTGTGTATAGTGTTACTGTGTGTTCTAATTGTGTAGTGTCTTTTATGTTTGTTATAGCTTCAAGTGTTAGTGTGTGATCGCTTAGTAATTGGCAGAATTTCTTACGAAATTCTGGCCAATTAGCTTTCCGTGTGTTGTAGAGTCTTGTGGTGCTGGTGATAGTGTTACTTTTTGATTTCTGTTGAGTGATATTGAATGTGATGCCGTTGTGGTCAGAACTGGTTAAACTCTCGTCAACCTGCCAGTCTTCGATCCGGTCCAGCAGATTGGTGGAACAAGCGGTTATGTCCACTATACTGCTATACTGTTTGCCGCCCCGTATCGTGTCAAAGGTGGGTTTATTCCCTGTGTTAAGGAGGTGGAGTTGTGCCTCGTCCAAGGAACTTAACAATTCCTCTCCCCTGGAATCAGTCTTGCGCGAACCCCACCACACGCTCTTTGCGTTCGCATCACCACCAATGACCATACGATCGCACTCAGTAACCTCCTCTATCCTTTTTAAGTGGTTCAAGTAAGGGCCCAAGGGTAAATCCCCTTCAAAATAGAAGGATACGAAAGTGATCTTCCAGGCCTCAGTCCGGGCACCCACCACAACGATGTTGTGAGTGGTGAGTTGCGGGTACTGGATAATTTTAACCTCCGGGTCAAAGACAGCGATGGCTGCTTTGACCGTGCCCTGTTCTGGGGTCTGGAAGATCCTCACGCCCTGGTAACTCCTCATTCTTCCTATTCCACCCACGTACGGTTCTTGGACTAACGCTACTATCGATTTTCTTTTTACCGCCTCCAGCATAAGTTCTTGTGTTGCAAGTTCCTTCCTTTGCAGGTTGGCTTGCAACACGCGGTATTTTTTGGTGGTGTTGTTTACTGCAAAATCTCGTGGGGTGCCTTCAGCAATACGACACTGCTGCCCTTGCTATAGTGTCCCATTTCTTGCGAATTGGGCACACTTGGCTGAAGGCGTTGTGGTCTGATCTATCGCACTTTGCTACAACGCAATTTTTACAGTTGGGTGGTACATCCGCCATTCTGTCCTCACATTCATGCCTAAGGTGGGGACCACCACAGTGACTACATAGGTCTACGGGTTCCTTGCAAAAACGCTTGGAGTGACCGTAGCCTAAGCACCTAGAGCACTGTACGAGCGGTGATTGGTCCTCGACCTGTACATGCTGGAGATCAATGCGAAGAGACCCTATCAACAGTGCCTCTCTCCAGAGGGTTGGTGCCGCGCTTATCACGACGTGGTTCGTGTGCGGATTTCGTGTCTTTTTCCTGTACTTTACCACAATTCTGCTTTCACTTGGATCCAGGTTTCGGAACATTTTCTTGTTCTGGTTTATTATCCCTTTGGTTATTTCGGTGTCGGTTAGGGTGGCGAGTACTCCTTTGAGTATAAGAAGAGGGTCCTTATTGGTGACTTCCTCGCATTTTAGTTTTTTGCCAGATTTCTCTAGCCTTTCCTTGACCCTACTCCTTTCCTCTGCGGTACTGCAGCTCATCACCACCTTTCTGTCCCTCGCCTTTCTCACATTCTCCACCTGAACCCATCCTTCGGTGGCATTAATTGCATCCCTGACTTTATTCAGGACCGTTTCTCCGGTCTCCTGGTCGTCTTCGGATGCAACTATGATTGAGTGCATAGTTTTCCTAGCAACTGGCACAGTTTTAAGTGCAGTTGATGTAACACTGGCGTATGTTTTCTGTGCTGTACTTTCGAGTGCTTCTCTATGCTTCTCAATACTTTGCTTCAATTCTTCCATAGCTTTACCATTTGCTTCCATTTTCCTCGAATGCTCCCTCAGCTGCTCCGTCAGCCTGTCCTCCCCAGTTTCCTTTTCTAATCTCTCATCCATCACTCTTTCATTCGTTACATTTATACCAATCATCTCTGCTTTATTTTTTCTGGGCACATCAGTCTCTTTCACCAGCTGGTATAATCGATCGATGGCTTCTAGTACTCCAGTTTTAATATCCCCCTTCAAGTTTCGAGACAAGTTTATGTATTGTTTGGCTCTATTTACCCAGGCTTTAGCCTCTGCACTCTTGGTAGCATATGATTTTGGAGATTTGTTTATCTCCATCGTCGTTGGGAGCCGTTTATTCATGTCAGCGTCTTGGGACACAGTTTTTCTAACTTTAGCAGGGCCAGCCTGCACCGTCATTGTCGACACTGGTGTTGTTGAGAGTCCCTCCGAGGTCACCGCCTCCCATTCTCCAATGCTCTTCCTTACGTGTGTTTTTAACGTAACAGTTTTAGGAGGAGATTTGGTGGCCTCCTTATCCTCTACTTGTTTATTCGGTGTGCGAATCATTGTCAAGCGTTTGTTACACAGGTATGCGCTAAGATCAAAACAGAGCAAAGAGGGTCAACGAAATGAAATAAGGGGAAAACGCGAGAAAACTGGTGAGTAGAGTTGTAAAGGGCTCTACTTTTTAATATTTTGCCCAAAAAGGCACGTTTTAGTAAAAATATAAAATAAAATAAAAATAAAATTAAATATAGGACGTCACTGTTACACAAAAAGAAGTATTTATACAGTTTTGTATAGTCAAGTAAAACGTAGAGTCAGCTCTATCATAAGTAAAATATGTAAAATAAGTCTAATAACCTTACTATCTAATTTGCGGCTCAATAGGGAGCCTTAATCTCTATTTTTAAAAATTGACTCTATGTAGAGTCAATTTATGTTCTTAACTAAAAGAGCTCCGCGGTCCAATATCAGTAAAGAAAACCGCGTCTCTCTAGGACAAACGGTTGCCGAGTAATCTCAAAAAGAGTAATTTCAAGATGGCGGACCAATATGGCCGCCAGAGTCCAAAAGCTGATTATCTCGGCTCCCAGGTGTCGCAGAGAGGCGGGAAAAGTTTCGCGGTCAATGGCCCGGTCAGCTCTACCTCCCCAGTGGGTCAGTTGGGGGGGACAAAAATAGGATTTGGATCCGTCAAAAAGAGGGTGGGGGGGTAGGTAATAGCAGGGGAACCCCGGCAAAGAAAACCTCGCAGCTCTACGACCACTAGTTCCTGAGTTATGCAAGTTTAAAGAAAAACAATATGGCGGACCAAAATGGCCGCCAAATGTTTGAACCGCTATAACTCAGGAACGAAACGTCTCACAAGGGCGTGCGAGGGCTCCTCGTTCTTCCCTTGGATTGCTCTATAGGATTCTAGGGCTAGATCTTAAATTCAGACAACATATGTCCTACGACCTGGAGGGGGGCAGGGGGGGTAGAGGACCTTACGGGAAACACGGCAAAGAAAACCCCAAGCCTGTACGACCGTTTTTGGCTGAGTAATCGCAGTTTGAAATTTTGGGCAGTCTTGGGCTAAAATATACTGCCCTAGTCAGCGATTCCGCCCAAGATTTCTTTCTGCGATTTCTCGGGCTCTAATTAACCTAGGAATACCGTGTTTGGTATTGATATAAAGGTCTTTTACAGACCTTTGAGTTGGATATGAAAAGAAACTTTTTGGAATAACCCCCGATTTTTAAATAAACAAAAATACAAAAATTTTGACAAAAATGTCAGAAAAAAATATAAAAACTTACACAAAAATTTAGAAAAAATTCCCGGTACCTATTTACAATTTATTTGATTTTTCTATGCAAAATTTTTTAACCTAGGGTGGTTATTTAACTACCCTCGTGTCAACCCTTAAATTTAGAAAATTAATAACTTAAAAACTATTAAACAGAAAAATTTAAAATTTGGCTATATTATACTACTTAATAAACTTTATTATATTATGGTTTAAAAAATATATGTCATCGATAGCTTTTTGGAGTTATGATTTTTTGAAATTTGGCAAAATTTTTAAAATTAAATATCAAAAAAATTACTTATGGTATAAATCTGCTTGAGGTGTCGTCGTGTTGGGGCTGATGAGGAGCACAATCCTGCGTAGTCGGTTGGGCCAGAAAAACTGCGGATCAAGTACCACGTGGCCACGTGGTAGTTGTTTTTTTGGCCTTTATTCCGCCCTGGTGGGCGGAAAAAATCCAAACTCGGTGTCCAAGCGTAGATCTCGTCGAGACGCTTCCAACGACACCAAAAAACCACTAGGTCGTCGATCGCGTTTAGGCAGCGTATTTTTGTAAAGTTTTCACTTTTTGAAAATTTTCACTTTTTTGGTGATTGCGCTTCACCACTTTCACCAATCACTAAAACACTTTCACAGGCGTGTCGGCACAATTTTTACGCGTGTTTTGATATATCGCACTGTATGGTTTATGCGAAAAAACCCACTTTTACAGAATTTTAAAAGATTTTTCAAGGGCGGGGCAACGCGGTTTTAGCTCGGACACGTGTTCTCGGGTCGGGGGGTGACCACGGTCTCTGGGTTAGGTTAGGTTAGGTTAGGTTAGGTTAGGTTAGGTTAGGTTAGGTTAGGTTAGGTTAGGTTAGGTTAGGTTAGGTTAGGTTAGGTTAGGTTAGGTTAGGTTAGGTTAGGTTAGGTTAGGTTAGGTTAGGTTAGGTTAGGTTAGGTTAGGTTTTTTTTTTTTTTTTTTTTTTTTTTTTTTTTTTTTTTTTTTTTTTTTTTTTTTTTTTTTTTTCTCTACTACCTCCGCCGTTTGTGGCGCAGACTATGCTATACTTTTATCCTTTCATTCCAGTTCTATCATTTATGCTTCTCGTACTTTTATGCTTCATACTGTTTCTTTCTTTCATTCATCTCTTTCATACTTAGGGTGGGATAACCCGTCTATAATGGCTACTCTATATCGACTCTACTATAAAGTGTTCTTTATTTATTTCTTTATTATTAAGGGGTAAAAACACAACGATTGTCTTTATTATATTTTGCAGTTTTACATATTGTTTAACCTACTTACTTTACTATTTATGCAGGAGAAACTTTTATTTCCTTATGTTACATGGTCATTTTCCTTATCTGTATCTTATGCTACTTATTTTATTTACAATTCAGTTTTACTATCTATGTACATATTTTCTTAAGATTATGGTTGTTAATTCTCTTATTATACATATGTTACCCATAATATTACATACAATATTTTTGTTAACATATTTTTCTTATTCTTTATTTCTTTTAATTACTTTATTTACAATTTCTACACAATAATCTAAGAATACATCTTTGTTGTTATTTGCAACTAAAGTTGCAGCATTCTCTACTATAATGTCTAATCCAAGACATTGCTGGACGTCATATCGATGTTTGGCATACATAGGGCATTCAAAAATGATGTGTGTAACTGTTTCTGCTTTACCAAGCTCACAGGCGCAAGAAGGGTCTTCCTTGCGCTTAAAACGTACCAGGTATTCAGAAAAACCTCCATGCCCTGTAAGGATCTGTGTAATTACATGGTTAATTCGTATTTTGCCTACGGTCCTGTACGCCGCCACTGCATCAGGGAAAAATAGTTTGGTGGTACTCGCAGTAGTACTGGTTTTATATCTTGCGTTCCATTCATCAAGCGAACGCAAGCGAGTGCTTCGCTTGATGAATGAAATCGGGCACTTATCATAGTCCGGCCTTCTTTTGGATCTCAGGGCAGCCTCTTTCGCCAGGCTATCTGCACGCTCATTGCCTGCTAAGCCTGCATGTGCCTTAATCCAAAACAGATCTAATGATTTGCTTTTCAAGATTAGGGATTTTATGCTCTTTCTTGTGTCAACAGCCAATGGGTGCATATTTTGCAGGCTTGTGATTGTTTCGAGTGCTGCCCTGGAATCACTATAAATGGCAAATGTAGTGTCTTTCCTTGTCGTGCATTCTATGCAGGCTTTGGATATTGCCAGGAGCTCCGCCTGGTAAACCGTACAGTACGATGGGAGAGCAAGCTTGACGGCCTTGGTTTCAGACTCCCCCTTCCATAAGGATAGGGCAGCCCCAACCCTGCCGTCAATCTTGCTCCCATCAGTGAAAATGCGGATGTCATAGGTACTGTGCGCATCAAGTTCGTGTTGGTTAACCAGGGTGCGGAACTCCAAATTAGTGTAGTCAGCCGGATGCAGTGCGTTTGTTGGGGGAGCTTTTGTTTCTATTTCCCGATCTGCTAGTTCTGGCTGGGATATCCCTCTCCTGGCCTCGTACAGTGAGGCTGACTCCTGTACCCGGAGATCGAGAGGGAGAATCCCAGTCAGGACCAAAACGGAATTCAGCGACGCAGTGCGATATGATTTGCAGATCTTTTGCAAAAAAGAGCGCTGCACCGCGTTTAGCTGGTCCCTAATATATACCTTATTTGTCGCAGGCGCCCAGACGCTAGCGGCGTACAAGAGAATCGGCTCTATTGTTGCCGTATATATAACGCGAATGACCTCTGGATGGAGGCCCCAACTAACCTTGGCAGCTCTGGATAGCTGTTTGTATGCTGCTATGGCTTTTTGGCACTGGCCTTTGACGTGCGAGCTAAATGTCAATTTGTCATCTATTATTAAGCCAAGTATTTTGATCTCTTTTTGGAAGCCAATGTCACTTCCGCCCATGCTCAAGCGGGGGGTGTCATATTTCAATTTGCGCGTTATTAACATAGCGTTAGTTTTGTATGGGGCAAATTTTAACTTGTTAGCGACCCCCCACTCCATGACATGCCCGAGAGTGACATTGGCTTCTGTCTCTATTTCTAGAGCCGTATCGCCGTCAAAGACCAGTACCACATCATCTGCGAAAGCTTGTATATATACGCCTTTTTCTGTCAATTCTTGCAGGAGAGGATCTAGCAGCAGGTTCCAAAGAATAGGACCCCCTATGGAGCCCTGTACACAACCCTTATCTGTTGCTGTATAATATTCCTCTCCGGAATATCTGACCCTCACACTCCTATGACTGAGATAGCTGTCAACTACCCTCCTCAGGTTCCGAGGGCACTTTTCCTCAGCCAGACGGACTCTAATTTTCGGCCACCAGGCGCTATCGAAGGCGCCCTCTATATCTAGTGACACCATGGTTACAGTTTTCTTTTGGACCAACTTAGATTTAATGTGTTTAATCAATGAATAGAGGGCGTCTTCGGTGCTCCTTTGAGGCATAAATCCGTACTGGCGAGTACTGATCCTCGGAACAAGATGGTATTTGAGTCGGGTAATCAACAGCTTCTCATAGATCTTTCCCAAGACCGGCAAGAGGCCAATAGGTCGATAGGACTTTGGTGTACGGTAATTGTCCTTGCCAGGTTTCCTCAAAATTACAACGGTGGCCTCCTTCCAGATCCTCGGGAAGTAGTGAAGCTTTAGGCATTGGTTAATTAGGGCCAGGAAAAGTCGGGGATCATTTTGGATCGCCATTTGGCAAATATCGGCCGTAAGGCCGTCGGAACCAGGTGCTTTTTTAGGGTTAAAAGAAGATGTCGCGGCTTGCAATTCCGTTAGTGTGAAAGGGGGGTCCATGGTTTCTCCCGCTTCATCTTTACTATTAATTTTGTCTGCCTCTGCCCTTATCCTGCGATGGTGATCATTGTCTGCCTCCCTTCCATCCATAGGGTAAAAGGTTTCGGCAAGCAATTTGACCGACTCCCTTCCATCCAAAGTTTTCCCGTTCTCCTCTAGTGGGAGATCTTCCTCTCTCTTTTTTGTTCTGCCAATAACCCTATATATCCCATCCCATACGCTTTCTCCTGTTTGCTTGCCACAGAAGTCCTTCCAAGAATTTACTTGTGCATTTTTAACTTGCTGCTCATACTCTTCCTTCTTCTCCAGATACTCCTTGACGACGAAAGCGCGACGGCACGGCGCCGCCCTACCAACCCTATTTTTCCTGGTAACAACCTCTTTCTTTAGTTTTTCAAGATGCTCGGACCACCATGGTACACCCAGTTGTTCATGGTTTTTCTTTTTAGGAATAGTTTCCATGCAAGCTCTCACGATATTGTTTGAGAAGAGTGCTACCATTCGCTCCAGATGCTCAGCACTAGTGATATCTGTGATTTGTTCAATCGTTACCTGTTGTTCTCTGTTTAATTGGCTTAGTTTCTCACGAAACTTAGGCCAATTAGCTTTCTTAGTGCTGAACATTCTGGTGGTCCTGGCAACACTCATTCCACGTGATTTCTGGAGTCCTATCTTAAAGAGGATGCCGCTGTGGTCCGAGCTAGTAATTGCGTCATCGACTTTCCAGTCGCTGACCCGGTCAAACAGATCGGCCGAGCAGGCCGTGATGTCAACATGGCTTTTAAATGTCTTACCGCCCCTTATGGTGTTAAACGTTGGTTTATCGCCGACATTGAGTATCTGGAGATCCATCTCATTCAACAATCCCATTAACTCTTCTCCCCTTTGATCTACCCTTGTGCCCCCCCACCAGGTGTTTTTGGCATTGGCATCGCCTCCCATCAAGAAACGCTTGGGCCCGGTTAGTTCGTATATCTTCTCAAAATGTTGAAGATAAGGATCCATCGGCTGGTCCGGCTCAAAGTAAAAAGAGACCAGAGTGACATTCCAGGCATCGGTTTTTACCCCGACAACTACTATATTAGACGTGGTGAGCTGCGGGTATTGGATTACATCTATTGTGGGGTCGAATATTACAATGGCAGCTTTAACTGTGTCTGTACCGATGCTCTGGAAAACCCTGGCTCCCCGGTAGTTCTTCATTCGTCCGATAGATCCTACATAAGGCTCTTGGATCAGCGCAGCTGCTATATTTCGCTTACCCGCCTCTATCATGATCTCGTCTGTTGCCAAGCGCATTCTCTGTAGGTTGGCCTGTACAAATGCATAAGGTAGATTTCTCGCTGGGGTGCCCTTAGCAATACGCCACGGATGTTCTGGCCAGCGCATCCCATCGTTTTCGCACTGGACAAGCGCGATCAAAAGCATTGTGGTCGCATTGCTCCAGCTTTGACGTTGTACAGTTTCTGCATGAAGGAGTTCCTCCAGCCAGCCACTCTGCACATTCCGCTCTAAGGTGGGGTCCTCCGCAGTGGCCGCATCGGTCTACCTCCTCCTTGCAGAAACGCCTACCATGTCCGTATCCCAAGCACCTTGTGCACTGGACCAAGGGCGACTGGTCCTCGACCCGTATGCGCTGCAGGTCGATATGCAGCGAACCTGCGTCCGTCGCCCTTCTCCACACATCAGGGGACACGCTCATGATTATATGCCCGGTATGGGGATTTCGAGCCTTTCTTCTGTATTTAACTGTGACTCTATCGTTCTGGGGATCTATTCCTGCGAAGATGTTTTTATTTTGATTTCTCATCGCCTTAATAATATCTGTGTCAGTGTGTATATTAAGTACATTTATTAGTAATAACAAAGGGTCCTTATTTTTTACTTCCTCACAGATGAGGCGTTGTCCCGAGTTCTCTACTCTCTGTTTAACTTTTGTGCGTTCTTCCTCTGTTCTGCAGCCTATTATGATCTTCCTATCCCTCGCTTTCCTTACTTTTTCCACCTTTACCCATCCTTCTTTGGCATCTATCGCCTCTCGGACTTTCTCCAACACTCTTTCACCCGTCTCGGTGTCATCCTCAGATGTAATTACTACAGAGTGTAGCGCCTCTCTTTCTACGGGTTTGACCCTATCTGCGACTACACTTGCGTAAGTGGCTGTGGCTACGTTTACCCCAAGACAAGTCTCTTTGTGATTCTCAAGAGCAACTTTTAACTCCTCCATCTTTTCATTATTTTCTTGGATTCGTTTTGTGGTCTCAAGCAAATGTGTCATCAATTCAGAGTTTGGATCGAAAGCTCTACTTTCATTTTCTCCTGTTTGCTGTGTTTTTTCTTCATTATTCTCTTTTCCTTTGCTGTGTTGTTTCCCTTTCAACTTGTTGTCTAGCACCTTTACTAGCTCGTACAGCCTCTCACATGCCTCAGTAACCGCGATTTTTATATCATTCTTCAAGTTTCGTGAATTTTTCAGATGGATTTTAGCCTTACTGAGGCATGCTTTGGCTTCTGAAATAGTGTCTTTGTATGTACACACTGGACTTGTCAGTGTAGTCTTTGTTGATCGTGGAGTAGTAGTGGTAGAGTCTGTGCCAACGGCCTCCCACTCTCCAATGCTGCGCCTTACCTTTGATACCAGTGTCACCGTTTTTGGGGGAGTTTGCCGATTTTCTTCCTCTCCAACATTTGTTTTGACAGGGGTTCGGTATAAGGACATTATGGAGGTAGGCGTCAATAATTTAAGAAAAGGTTTGTATAAGTTTTATATATTAATTTTAATTCAACAGAATTATAATTTGGAAATGTAATATTTAATAATGTAAATAAAGAATAAAATATGAATAATAGAGAAACTCTATTAATTGTACGCTCTTTTATCAATTATCCCTTATTGTAGAGATCGTCTTATAATATTTATTTAATTATGAGCCTTGGTAAAGCTTTAGTCCAGCTAAAAATTTCCAATAAGGATATGGTCTATTACTATATTTTATAACTAAAATAAATATTTAACTAAAAATATATATTTAATTCAGGTAAAATTCACCGATATGACGTCTGTTTTGTTATAATATCTTAAATATACGAATATTTTACTTATTTTTGTCTCACAATTGAGATTGGGGGTCAATAAAACTAAATCTAAAATAAAAATGTGACTCTACCAAAATGACTCTATGTAGAGTCCCTAGTTACTGCAAGAAAAAGATCTTGTCAGTCCCCCTCTAACCTTGAAAACCCCGCGTCTCTACGATGTCTAGAAGCCGAGATATACCTGTTTTAATAAAAGCAAGATGGCGGTCAAATATGGCCGCCAAACACAAAAATTCCTGTATCTTCGGTTCTATTTACCGCACAAGGGCGTGCGAGGGCTCTATCTTCTTCCCCCGACCTGCTCCACTCTTTTAGCTATTTACCTTTAACAAATGGAGTTCACCCCAGAATCTCTTCCCCAGGTAGTGGGGGGGGTAGAGAAACTCAGAAGAAGGGTAACAGAGAAAACCCCACCGTCCTGGCTCAAATGGTTGCCGAGATATGCAAGTTTAAAGAAAAAACAAAATGGCGGACCAAAATGGCGCCAAAGTTAAAACTGCAATATCTCGGGAACCAAAAGTCCGATCGGCCAGTGCGAGGTGTCCCCGATCTTCCCTTGCCTCACTCTACACGTCTATACTGTCAGATCTTAAAACTAAATATGATGTTTCTTGGTGCGTTGGAAGGGGTGGGGGGGGGGTAGAGAAGCCCGGGGGAGAGTCTTTAAAGAAAACCGCAGCTCTCTACGATAATTCTATGCAAAGTTATGCACAAAATAAAAATTAAGCAAATTTCCAATATGGCCGCCAAGATGGCCGACCAAATTTAAAACTAGAATTATTTCGGACCCCTTTAACCGAATATGGCCGTGCTTGGGGTCGTTGTAAAGGGCTTTTGAAGTACAATTCAAATTTGATATACAATAGGTTCTAAAAACAACCCCCGATTTTTTATTTAGAAAAAACACTAATTTTAAACTTAGAATTCAGGTAAAAAATATATAATATTAAACAAAAAATCTGAAAAAATTTATTTGAACTACAATAATTATTAAATATTTTTTAAAAACAATTCCAATAAAGTAGGGCTGTTATTTCAACCCCTCGTGTCAACCCTTAATTTTGTAAAATTTATATTTCAAAAACTACCCGGTAAAAATTTTTGAATTTTAGAATATACATAGAACTTATTAATAACTATCAAAATATAAATTAAAAAAGGGGGGTCATCGATCGCTTTATGATTTTATGATTTTTTGAAAATATGCAAATTTTTTAAAAATTTATAACTTAAAAACTACTTATCCGATTTGAATTCTGTAAACTGCTAAAATCTTCTTTCTTTAGGGTCTTCACAACCGCGCCGCAAAAGTTTGTCCAATTGAAGCAGAAGTGCGACCACGCCGCCACGTGGTACTTGTTTTTTTGCGTTTATTTCCGCCCTGGAGGGCGGAAAAAATCCAAATTACTGCCCAAAATGTAGGGCCCGCTGAGGCGCTTCCGACGACACCAAAAAATATATGGGTCGTCGATCTCGTTTGCGCAGCGTATTTTTTCAAAGTTTTTAATTTTCACAAATTTCACTTTTTCTGAGATTGTACTTCCACACTTTCACATAGAACTATAAAACTTTCACTGTCGTGTTGGGCCGATTTTTACGCGTCTTTTGACGTATTGACCTTTAACGTACGACAAAAACTGCCACTTTTATAGATTTTCCAAAGAATTTTTCAAGCGGAGCGAGCGCGAGGTTAAGTTGTAAGCGTGTTCTCGGGTCGGGGGGTGACCACGGCACTGGTTAGGTTAGGTTAGGTTAGGTTAGGTTAGGTTAGGTTAGGTTAGGTTAGGTTAGGTTAGGTTAGGTTAGGTTAGGTTAGGTTAGGTTAGGTTAGGTTAGGTTAGGTTAGGTTAGGTTAGGTTAGGTTAGGTTAGGTTAGGTTAGGTTAGGTTAGGTTAGGTTAGGTTAGGTTAGGTTAGGTTAGGTTAGGTTAGGTTAGGTTAGGTTAGGTTAGGTTAGGTTAGGTTAGGTTAGGTTAGGTTAGGTTAGGTTAGGTTAGGTTAGGTTAGGTTAGGTTAGGTTAGGTTAGGTTAGGTTAGGTTAGGTTAGGTTAGGTTAGGTTAGGTTAGGTTAGGTTAGGTTAGGTTAGGTTAGGTTAGGTTAGGTTAGGTTAGGTTAGGTTAGGTTAGGTTAGGTTAGGTTAGGTTAGGTTAGGTTAGGTTAGGTTAGGTTAGGTTAGGTTAGGTTAGGTTAGGTTAGGTTAGGTTAGGTTAGGTTAGGTTAGGTTAGGTTAGGTTAGGTTAGGT
Organism: Marasmarcha lunaedactyla; assembly: GCA_923062675.1. Classification (NCBI taxonomy): domain Eukaryota; kingdom Metazoa; phylum Arthropoda; class Insecta; order Lepidoptera; family Pterophoridae; genus Marasmarcha; species Marasmarcha lunaedactyla. The sequence goes on from OV281358.1 coordinate 23,243,007, forward strand.
TAGGTTAGGTTAGGTTAGGTTAGGTTAGGTTAGGTTAGGTTAGGTTAGGTTAGGTTAGGTTAGGTTAGGTTAGGTTAGGTTAGGTTAGGTTAGGTTAGGTTAGGTTAGGTTAGGTTAGGTTAGGTTAGGTTAGGTTAGGTTAGGTTAGGTTAGGTTAGGTTAGGTTAGGTTAGGTTAGGTTAGGTTAGGTTAGGTTAGGTTAGTTTTTTTTTTTTTTTTTTTTTTTTTTTTTTTTTTTTTTTTTTTTTTTTTTTTTTTTTTTTTTTTTTTTTTTTTTTTTTTTTTTTTTTTTTTTTTTTTTTTTTTTTTTTTTAATCTCCTACCTCTGGCATGGTGGCCGCAGACTTTGTTAGTCTCTATTTCCTCTCATTCCATTTCACTTTTCATACTTTCCATTCTTTTATTTTGCATTCCATTCTTTCTTTCAACTTTTTCTCATTTTAATGCAGGGATTTCTTCAATTATGTTGTACGCAATTTTTCTTTTCACTTAAACCGGTTCATTGGGAGCAACGTAGCAACGCATATGGGTTTCATTTTTCTTTTCTATTTATGATTACGGCACTTCACATATTCTATTACTTTATATCTATTAATTTTATTAACACCTTAATTTTCATTCACTATTCATTTTAATATTTAATTCGATTAGTTATTGTTCCATTTTCTTGACTTTCCAAAAATATGTTGTACGAAAATATACTTTATTATATTTGGTCAACATATTCATTCCTCTTTTTTATTTTCCAACTTATACTTTCCTTACCTTCCTTACAATTACAATCGCCTCTTAATTTTAACTACCAAAAATCTTGAATAAAACAAATAATTTTCCAAAACCATTTTCTGCCAATTTCTGATTCAACGGTCCCACACACAAGTCAACAAGTTCTGTTCGCCCAAGAGTTACGTGACTTTTATTGAAAAATAAATTATTAAATTTATTCTTCCGCTTTAGAGCTGTAGACTCAGTCTTATTGTTTATGTATATAACCTTGGGGCAACAAAACTGCCTCACACTGCAAGTCAAATGCTGAGCCCAAAGCCAGTCCTGGCAGACCGGTCGGCTCCATTGTGTCCAGAATGTTTTGGCATTGGTTTCGACTTTCCCATCTCCAAGAGATGAGGCCGTTCCAACCATGCCCCCAACTCTACTGCCTTTCTTAAATTGTTTATGGTCTGCCAGACTTTTTATCTTTGAGCCTCCACATCCAACCAGATCATTCAAATTTACCGCTGACCATTTAGTTTTTATTTTGCATGTAATGTGAAGTGCTTTTACAACCAAAGAGACCTTAGCAATACGCTATTGATGCCCTAGCCAGTGCGTCCCATCGCTTGCGCACCTGGCATACCTGGCTAAAGGCATTGTGGTCTCTTTGGTCGTTCTTAGCGGTCATGCAATTTCTGCAGGAGGGAGCGGTGCCCGCCAGCCATTCCGCGCACTCTGCCCTCAGGTGGGGGCCCCCACAATGGCTACACAGGTCAGCCTCCCCCGTGCAGAAGCGCTTACTGTGGCCGAAACCCAGACACTTGGTGCACTGTATCAAGGGCGACTGGTCCTCAGTTCTGATACGCTGGAGGTCTACATGTAGCACTCCAGACTCAGTCGCCCTTTTCCAAATGGGTGGTGAAACTGTCAGGATGACGTGCCCAGTGTGTGGGTTCCTGGCCTTTCTCCTAAACTTTACCCGCATGCGCTCGTCCGCCGGTGCAAGGCCAGAGAAGATGTCGCTATTTTGATTTTTAACCGCCTTAAGTATATCTTGGTCAGAGTGGATGAGGAGGACGTCTTTTAAAATTATCATAGGGTCTTTGTTGACCACATCTTCGCATAGGAGGCGTTTGTCTGCTGCGTTAATTCGGTCTTTGACTTTGTTCCTCTCATCTTCTGTACGGCAGCTCATGATAATTTTTCGATCCTTAGCCTTTCTTACCTTCTCCACTCTGACCCATCCCTCTTTAGCGTCCATCACTTCCCTGACCCTGTCCAAAACTTGCTCGCCCGTGTCCATCTCGTCCGCGGACGTAACCACCACTGAGTGCAGCACTCCCCTTTCCGCTGTTTCTCCACCAGAACGCTGGGCGACAACACTGGAGTATGTCTGTACTGGCTTTGGCGTCTCTTCCTTTGACTTCTCCAAAAATTCTCTGAGGTCGTCTATTTTTTTATTATTTGCTGAAACAATTTTTACAGTTTCCTGTAATTGAGACCTTAGGTCCTCATTTATGTCATTTGGAGCAGTCTTTTCCTCAATTTCTCTTTGCTCCTTGTCCAGCTCTTTGACGATCTGGTATAACCTCTCCACTGCCTCAGTAATTCTGACTTTTATTTCACTCTTGAGGTTTCGTGAAATACCCAAATTTTTCATGACTTTACTGAGACAGGCCCTCGCCTCAGTCATTTTGTCCTTATAAACAGGTCCTTCTTGCGTCGTCCTGGCTGAGAGCGGGGAGGTATTTATAGGATCCGCACCGACTGCCTCCCATTCACTGATACTTCTCCTCACTTTGGACTTAACCGTAATTGTCTTTGGCGGAGATTGACTCTCGCTATCCCTGCAAGTCTGCTTTGTCGGCGTACGGTATAAAGACATATTTATTAGGATGGAGGTAGTTGTCAGTTCAATAAAACGTAAGTTTGTAGAAGTTGTAAAAAATAGTAAAACTATAATAAATTTAAAAATATAAAATAAAATTTAGAATTCCAAAATAAATTCGCCACGTCAATGAGCTATATATCTAATAATACTAACCTAGTTAAAATATCACAGTAAACTTAAATTTAAACAGCCCAGTCAAGAAAAACAAAATTATCACAGTATTATAATATAAGTTCGATTTACAAAAAATAGATGGCGCTACTTGTATTTAAAAGCGCACATACACTTTTGGAAATTATTCCTCTCTCCCTAAGCTCCGGGAAAATGGGTGGTGTGGGGGCGGGCAATTTTTCAAAGTTTTTACCGTCCGATCGGGGCGGTTGATGTCTCAATCGACGCGGACGGAAAAACGGAGGCTATTGAAACTAAAAAATACAAAAATGTAGTGGAAAATTTTGAAAATAACGAAGAAAAACACTAATTTTAGTCGAAAGATACCAAAATTTCACTTTGTTATTGCAAATTTTCCAACACCGTTTTCGCGCAGAGGGGCCCTTGATGCCTTAAAAGACGCGCAAGAACACGGCGCAGATGATGGTGTACGAAATTTAAAGAATATTTGCAAAACAGAGTGTTTTATAGAACTTTGAAATTAAAATTTTGTAAAAAGTCAACAATTTAATATGGAAAAGCAAAGAAAACTTGAGTTTTCCGTCAACGAAGATGTTCCTGAAGGTGTTAATTGATGCCTTCGAATCAGTAAAAACCTTTAATAAATAAATACAAATACTTATATGTACTGGTCCTATTGCAAACCGGTCAGAACGGTGATTTGTCTATATAAATTTTGAATAAAATGAGTTTTCCGGGATTTCCACGAGTTCCAAAAGAGATATTTTCACCCGAGCCTTAAAATAATGCGGGCGACGTTAAAACAAAGATTTTGGTATATTGAACTCGAAAATCGACCAACAAGAACTCAATTAAATGTTTATATTTGTATGGTTAGGTTAGGTTAGGTTAGGTTAGGTTAGGTTAGGTTAGGTTAGGTTAGGTTAGGTTAGGTTAGGTTAGGTTAGGTTAGGTTAGGTTAGGTTAGGTTAGGTTAGGTTAGGTTAGGTTAGGTTAGGTTAGGTTAGGTTAGGTTAGGTTAGGTTAGGTTAGGTTAGGTTAGGTTAGGTTAGGTTAGGTTAGGTTAGGTTAGGTTAGGTTAGGTTAGGTTAGGTTAGGTTAGGTTAGGTTAGGTTAGGTTAGGTTAGGTTAGGTTAGGTTAGGTTAGGTTAGGTTAGGTTTTTTTTTTTTTTTTTTTTTTTTTTTTTTTTTTTTTTTTTTTTTTTTTTTTTTTTTTTTTTTTTTTTTTTTTTTTTTTTTTTTTTTTTTTTTTTTTTTTTTTTTTTTTTTTTTTTTTTTCACGTCTACTAGCTCCATAAGGGAAGCTAACTTTATTCTACACTTTTTCCTCTCATTCCAGTTCTATCATTTATTCTTCTCGCACTTTCATACTTCATACTGTGTCTTTCTTACATTCGTCTCTTTTATACTCATACGGGTGGGATTCCCGTCTGTCATCTCTACTACTTTCTAACTACTTTTCAGCTTAGGTCTATTGTCAACAGGGGTGGGGGAAATGGGGTAACACATAAGACTTGTTTATTTAATTAGAATAATTTTGAGCTTTAAGTATTGTATACTCCTTGCTCTACATTTTATCTTAATGTTTATTACATTTTGTAGTTTTTTATTCGTATGTATTATTTTATGTACAGTTGCTTCTTGTTTATTGCATACTAGTTTACATTTACCCTTTATCATTTTCTACATTTTTACATTTTTATCAGGTTTTTTAACTATATTGTTGCATACATTATTTGTTTTGTTCTTATGCGTCTCTTATTCTAGACATTTTTATTATATGGTTCGGTTTGCATTTCTTGTTTTCTTATACACAGTTTATATCTTAGTTGGTTACAGCTACTGCTCAATGCAGTTTTACATTTTTAAAAGTAGAGCTTCTATCTCTACATTTTTTATTTCTTATCATTCTACATCTTTTATTACAATCTAATTTTTCTTTTGCATTTACATTACACTCTTATGGCTATTTTTATGTCTAATATTTCTTATTTGCTAATTACATTTACTATTATATATATATGTTGCCCCAAAATATTTTTCAAAATATTTTGTCAACATATGTTTACTTGTGCTGTTACTTTATGTTTCCAAATTTTTGTTTCCTATATTACCCTATTCGATTTGCCGTGACAAACCGAAGAGGTGGATGTTTGGTTGCCATAATGAAAAACTTGTCGACTCGCCCAGTGAGAACCAGAATGGCCTAATTGACTCTACCAGCTCTATTTACAGTGCGGAGTATTTAAATACGGTGAGTAGGTAATGACTCGGGGCTAAGTCTACAATCTTGGTTAGGGTTTTCATATCTACAAAGATAATGGAATTACCCAACCAGCCAACGTTCCTAACCCTGCTCCTAAAGATTTTTGTTCTTTATTGTTTTGTCCGTATTTTGTTATTTAATCCTAGTACCAACAGAGGGGCAGGACGCTGCTGTGCGGATACTTCCACGAGGACTACCTAGCTGTAGGCCACCGATTGGCGGGCCAATTCATCCCACCGCTTACGGGTCGGGCATGAATGGCTGAAAGCATTATGTGAAAAATCGATACCGGCTTTTTCGCAATTTACGCACCTAATATTGATTTCTTCTATGTAGTCCTCGCAGTCTTTTTTATGGTGTTCGTATCCGCAATGGCTACACAGATCCTCAGTTTGCTTGCATAGGCGTCTGCTATGGCCAAATCCTAAGCACCTCGTACATTGGATCAGGGGCGAATGATCTTCGACCCTGACCCTCTGCAGATCTATATGCAGGACGCCTATTTCCAGAGTCCTGTTCCAGATCTTCGGGGAGACGCTCAATACCACGTGGTTGACCTGAGGGTTTCTTGTCCTTTTGCGGAACTTGACAGTCATCCGATCGTCATCCTTGCCAAGTCCCGCAAAGATGTTCTCATTCTGGTTTCTGAGCGCTCCCACTATTTCTTCGTCTGTATGCTCAGAGAGTACACTCCTGAGCTGTAGGAGGGGATCTTTGTTCACTACCTCCTCGCAATGGAGGTTCTTACCGGCTTCTTCAATTTTCCGCCTGACCTTTGCCCTCTCTTCGGTCGTCCTACAGCTCATTATTACCTTCTGGTCCTTGGCTTTTCGGACTCTCTCAACTCGGATCCAGCCATTTTTCGCGTTTACCGCCTCTCGTACCCTGTCCAGAACGTTCTCGCTGGTGTCATTTTTGTTTCCGGACGAGACAACTACTGAGTGCAGTGTCGCCCTCTCAGAAGCATCAGCTTTTGATCGGCCCGACACCGCCCCCGCGTAGCTGTCTGGTCTGACACTACTTACTTCTTCTCTCTGGCTCTCAATCAACGCCTTTAGTTGGTCCATCCTCTGATTGTTTTCAGAGAGGCACTCCTGCGTGATTTTTAGCTGGGTCAACAGATCTTCATTTTGAGTGTGTGATTCAGTCTTTCGCTCTTCCTTCCTGTTCTCCTTTTTCCCTGTCTTTTCCATCTCCTTTGCCATCTCCTTAATTAGTGAAAAGAGCCTGTCACATGCTTTGGCAATGTCCTTTTTTATTTCTGTTTTGATGTTTTTAGATGCCTGTAATTGCTCAAACGTCTTTTCCCTGCATGCCTTGGCTTCCAGAACCCATTCACTGATTTTAATGTCAGGGCCTGCCTGACCGGTCTTTGGTAGTGTAGATGTAGAGCATGGCTTTGGGACGGAAGTAGCTGCTATGTCATTAGTGGTTTTAACTGGAGTGTGGACTAGTGCCATCGTAGACGTGAGTCGTCAAATGGTTGTAAAATATTAATCTTGATAAATAGGGGTGTATATAGCCCCTATTATCGTGTAAATAGCAAAAAGTAAATTTAGGTAATAAATAATAAATAGAATTTTCAAAATAGCCCAGTAAAATTAAGTGTAAAATTAAATGTAAAAAATGTAGAGTCCGCTTTGTATTAAAATTTCGCGTTAAGAGTGCCTGGTAGAGTCAATGTTTGCCTCAGTCAATAAAATTAAATTAAAATATATAATCTTTATTTGACTCTATATACATAGAGTCGCAAGTCACTCTAATGGTAGAGCTCAGTTTACCAGTCACTATGGTCAAAGCCCCAGCCCAACACTATCTCTAGTTTTCGAGATATGACGGTTTCAGTAGTTTCAAAAAACCGACTCTATGTAGAGTACAATTTTTTGACCGGTAGTAAAGAGCTCTCCCGTCCAACTCTGGCAAAGCAAACCGCGTCGCTCTACGACTCCTGGTTGCGGAGATATCGCCGGTTTAAGTTATCCAAGATGGCGGACCAATATGGCCGCCGAAACTTAAAAATCGATTTACTCCGCTTCCAGGCACCGCAGAGGAGCGGGAAAAAGTTCTGGGTGATATCCCTGGCCAGCTCTACCACCCCAGGTGGTCGGTTCAGTCTAAAAAGTGGTGGTGCTATATCGGGCTTAAAAGTGGTGGGGAGGGTGGGGGACTACAAGGGAATCACAACAGTGAAAACCCCGCAGCTCTACGACCACCGGTTCCGGCGCAATGCAAGTTTTAGTAAAAACAAAATGGCGGACCAAGATGGCCGCCAAGTGTTTAAAACGTGATAACACCGGAACTAGGCGTCTCCCAGGAGCGTGCGAGGTGTCTGCGTTCTTCCCCCGGTCCGCTCTACAGTTGTAAAGAGTCAAATCCGCGATATAGACCACTTATGTCCCAGAGCTATGGGGGGGGTGGGGGGGGGTAGGTCTGCTCAGGCAATCTACTATACAAAAAACCGCAGCTTCTCAGGTCAAAATTTGACCGAGTAATCGTCAAATGAACTTTTGGGCAACCTTGGGCGAAATCAACGTAAATTTCCGCCCAAACACTCTTTTGAAGATTTCTACCGGTTCGGCGGTCACAAACTACTCGAGCTTGGGCTCGTTGTACAGGTCTTTTTAAGCGCTACAATATTATAATACAAAAACTTTTTTATATGCAACCCCCGAATTTTAATTCCCAAAAAACACTAAATTAATTACAAAAATTTGAATAAAAAATAAAATTTATCAATTTAAAAATCTGAAAAAATTATATTACGTTATTGACTAGTAAAGCAATTTTTTAAAAACAAAATTGAAAATGTGGGGTTGGTATTTCTACCCCCACGTGCCACGCCCAAAAATTAAAAAATTTACTATGCCTAAACTATAAAAGCTAGAATTCTAAAATTTTGTACAACTATAACTACTATTAATAACTACTGAAATACACTAATATCTATTTAAAATATATTTTACTTTTCTAATAAGAATTTTTTGAAATTTAACTAAATTTTGAAAATGCTATAACTTAAAAACTACTCAACTTATTTCTATTCTGCAAAAACAGGGTGTCTCGTCCAACGTAGGCGCACGATGTTGAAGCCTTAGAAGTGGTGAAAACAAACGCACGGCAATTTTCACTGCCACGTGCTACTTGTTTTTTTACCGCTCCTACTTCCGTCTAGGGCGGAATTGGGCGGTGCAGGTGTCGGGCAGATGGGGGCCACCGAGGGCTTCCCGGAGGCACAAATTTTTTGAAGGTCACTTCACTGTGTCACTTTCCACGATTTTTTGAATTCACTATTTTCATAATATTTTGCCGTTTTTTGTTTAATCAAATCAACAAAAAATTTTCTCGGCTCACTGTATATATAGGTTTGTACTCTATATTTTTACGCAACTTTTGGTACCACTTTGATACTTCTAGCTCAAAAATTGCCGCTGGTATAAATTTTTGAAGTTTAAAAATGCGCGGAGTCACCTTAGGCACGTGTGTTCGTCGCGGGGGGTGGCCGCGGACTCTGGTTAGGTTAGGTTAGGTTAGGTTAGGTTAGGTTAGGTTAGGTTAGGTTAGGTTAGGTTAGGTTAGGTTAGGTTAGGTTAGGTTAGGTTAGGTTAGGTTAGGTTAGGTTAGGTTAGGTTAGGTTAGGTTAGGTTAGGTTAGGTTAGGTTAGGTTAGGTTAGGTTAGGTTAGGTTAGGTTAGGTTAGGTTAGGTTAGGTTAGGTTAGGTTAGGTTAGGTTAGGTTAGGTTAGGTTAGGTTAGGTTAGGTTAGGTTAGGTTAGGTTAGGTTAGGTTAGGTTAGGTTAGGTTAGGTTAGGTTAGGTTAGGTTAGGTTAGGTTAGGTTAGGTTAGGTTAGGTTAGGTTAGGTTAGGTTAGGTTAGGTTAGGTTAGGTTAGGTTAGGTTAGGTTAGGTTAGGTTAGGTTAGGTTAGGTTAGGTTAGGTTAGGTTAGGTTAGGTTAGGTTAGGTTAGGTTAGGTTAGGTTAGGTTAGGTTAGGTTAGGTTAGGTTAGGTTAGGTTAGGTTAGGTTAGGTTAGGTTAGGTTTTTTTTTTTTTTTTTTTTTTTTTTTTTTTTTTTTTTTTTTTTTTTTTTTTTTTTTTTTTTTTTTATTTCTCCTACCTCCGGCATGGGGGCCGCAGACTTTGTTTATCTCTTGAATCTCTCTCATTCCATTTCTCAAACTACTCATTCTGTCTTTCTTCATACTATTATCAAAACTTACGGTAGGGAATTTCTTTATTTTCCAATGTATCACGTCATTTAATCTGTTTTCATTTTCAGGATAGTGATGCAACAAGTGTGAGCTTTTTTCTTTTTGTAATCTCCGCTTTATCATATTTTGTTTCTCTTTGTCCAGTACTCTGCATGTTTTTCATAATTTTACATAAATCTAATTTTAAGTTCTCAATCACTGCTATTTATTGACTCCTTTGTTTATTGACACTATTTGGTTCCTTTTCCTTTGTTATACGTGACATTCTTTCCCATATATGTTGTACAAAATATACTTATTATATTTGGTCAACATATTTTCCCTTCAGCATTGCTATCCAACATTCCTAATTTGTTTTTGTATTTGCCAAACAGATTTTTCATCATTTGTATTTCAGTAATTCTCCGAAACGCTCCTCACTGTTAATTTTGATAAGCAGTTATATTAAGTGAACAATACGTTTTAAATCCCCAATGTTGAGTGATTTCCAGAGAAAAATAAACCATTAAATTTATTTTTCAGCATTAGTGCAATCTTAAAGTGTGTAACGAGGGTAATAAAACGGTTTCCTTTTGCACATCAAAGGTGGAGCGCAAAGCCAGTCTTGGCAGACCGGGTGGCCCCTTTGTAATTGGAGTGTTCCGACAGTGGATTCAGTAGACCCATCTTCCAAGGATAGGGTTGTTCCGACCATGCCTTGTACTCTGCTGCCATTCTGAAGTTGATTCAGATCTGCAAAACGTTTTATCTTTGTGCTCTCCAATTTCGTTTGATGCCTTAATACCACCGCTGAAATTACCACCGCTGAAATTTCTGTTTCTATTAATTTAAGTTTAAGCAACTGTATTAAAACCTTAGGAGCCATATGCAGAGTTTTTATGACCAAAGAGACCTTAGCAGTATGCTATTGATGCCCTAGCCAGCTCGTCCCATCGCTTACGCACCGGGCATATCTGACTAAAGGCATTGTGGCCTCTTTGGTCCATCTTTGCGGTCGTGCAGTTTTTACAGGAGGGAGCGGTGCCCGCCGACCATTCTACGCACTCAGCCCTCAGGTGGGGACCCCCGCAATGACTGCACAAGTCAGCCTCCCCTGTACAATATTTTTTACTATGCCCAAAGCCCAAACACCTGGTACACTGTATCAAGGGCGACTGGTCCTCGACTCTGATCCGCTGCAAGTCTATATGCAACACTCCAGACTCAGTCGCCCTTCTCCAGATGGTCGGAGAAACAGACAGAATGACGTGCCCAGTGAGCGGATTCCTGGCTCTACGTCTAAATTTTACTTCAATGCGCTCGTCGTTTGGCGCAAGGCCAGAAAATAAATCCCTGTTTTGGTTCTTGACAGCCTTCAATATGTCTTGGTCGGAGTGGATGAGGAGGATGTCTTTTAAGATTAACATCGGATCTTTGTTAACCACATCCTCGCAGAGAAGGCGTTTGTTTGCAGCTTCGATGCGATCCTTAACTTTTTTCCTTTCTTCCTCTGTTCGACAGCTCATAATGATCTTGCGATCTTTTGCCTTTCGCACCTTCTCCACTCTGACCCATCCCTCCTTGGCATCCATTGCCTCTCTGACCCTGTCAAGAACCTCTTCGCCTGTATCTGTTTCGTCTTCTGACGTTACAACAACAGAGTGAAACACTCCCCTCTCCGTCGTTTGTCCACCAGGACGTTGTGCGACAACACTGGAATACGTCTGCTTTTGCAATGGCGTTTGTTCCCTCGATTTTTCTAAAAACTCTCTTAGGTCTTCAATTTTCCTATTATTTTCTTTGACCATTTCCGTGGTTTCCTGTAACTGTGTCTTTAAATCCTCACTATGGTAATTTGAGTCAGTTATTTTGTCGCACTCTTTTTGTTCCTTTTCTAGCTCCTTAACTATCTGGTAAAGTCGCTCCACTGCCTCAGTAATTCTTACTTTTATTTCAGTTTTTATGTTGCGTGAGATACTTAGGTTCGTAGTTACCTTACTGAGGCAGGCTCGCGCTTCGGTCAATTTGTTTTTATATACAGGTCCTGTCTGCGATGTCCTGGTCGAGACGGGGGAGGTGTTTATGGGATCCGCTCCAACTGCCTCCCATTCCCCGATACTTCTCCTTACTTTTGACGTGAGCGTAAACGTCTTCGGCGGTGATTGATTGTCACCATCCCTGCAAGTCTGCTTGGTCGGCGTACGATATAACGACATGCTTGTAAGAGAAGGAGGTAGTCGTCAATTAGAATAAAAAGTAAGTTTGTAAAAGTTGTAAAAAATACTAAAACTATAATAAATTTAAAAATATAAAATAAAATTTAGAATTCCAAAATAAATTCGCCACGTCAATGAGCTATATATCTAATAATACTAACCTAGTTAAAATATCACAGTAATCTTAAATTTAAACAGCCCAGTCAAGAAGAACAAAATTATCACAGTATTATAATATAAGTTCGATTTACAAAAAATAGATGGCGCTACTTGTATATTAAAGCGCGCATACAGTTTTGGAAATAAATCCTCACTCCCTTAGGTCCAGGAAAATGGGTGGTGTGGGGGCGGGCTATTTTTCCAAGTTTCTGTAGTCCGATCGGGACGGTTGATGTCTCAATCGATGCGGACGGTCAAATGCAAACTATTGAAACTAAAAAATGGGGGGGTTCAATGAAAAATTTTGAAAATATTACAGAAAAACACTAATTTTAACCAAAATTTGCCGGATTTACACTAAGTATTGCGGATTTTTCCAACACCGTTTTCCTCCGGAGGGGTCTTTAATACCTTAAAAGACGCGAAGGAACACGGCGCAGATGATGTTATAAGAGATTTGAATAAGATATGCAATACAGAGTGTTTTATAAAATTTTGAAATAAAAATCTACCAAAAAACGACTATTTTATTTGAAAAACAATTGAAAAATTTAATTTTCCGTCAACAACGATGTACCGAAAGGTGTTATTTAACCTTCTCGGATCAACAAAAACTAAAATACACACAAATAAACAATTAACAATATATTATTACCTATCAAAACCGGTCAGAACGGTATTTTGTCTAATAAAATTACTATAAAATGGAGTTTTCCGGGATTTTCTCGAGATTCCAAAATGAAAATTTCACCCGAACCTTATAAACAGGTAGGCGTCAATAAAACAAAAATAAAAATGTTAAAATCTCAAAAATCGACCAGCAAAAACTCAATGAAATATATGTATTTGTGTTATAATTTTCTAAATTTAGCACCGCTTAGGTAAACTTTTGATGGGCGTGGCACTATGATATTTTGCTGTTTTTCAAAGTTTTTGTCGTCCGATCGGGACGGTTGATGTCTCAATCGATGCGGACGGTCAAATGCAAACTATTGAAACTAAAAAATGGGGGGGTTCAATGAAAAATTTTGAAAATATTACAGAAAAACACTAATTTTAACCAAAATTTGCCGGATTTACACTAAGTATTGCGGATTTTTCCAACACCGTTTTCCTCCGGAGGGGTCTTTAATACCTTAAAAGACGCGAAGGAACACGGCGCAGATGATGTTATAAGAGATTTGAATAAGATATGCAATACAGAGTGTTTTATAAAATTTTGAAATAAAAATCTACCAAAAAACGACTATTTTATTTGAAAAACAATTGAAAAATTTAATTTTCCGTCAACAACGATGTACCGAAAGGTGTTATTTAACCTTCTCGGATCAACAAAAACTAAAATACACACAAATAAACAATTAACAATATATTATTACCTATCAAAACCGGTCAGAACGGTATTTTGTCTAATAAAATTACTATAAAATGGAGTTTTCCGGGATTTTCTCGAGATTCCAAAATGAAAATTTCACCCGAACCTTATAAACAGGTAGGCGTCAATAAAACAAAAATAAAAATGTTAAAATCTCAAAAATCGACCAGCAAAAACTCAATGAAATATATGTATTTGTGTTATGGGTTAGGTTAGGTTAGGTTAGGTTAGGTTAGGTTAGGTTAGGTTAGGTTAGGTTAGGTTAGGTTAGGTTAGGTTAGGTTAGGTTAGGTTAGGTTAGGTTAGGTTAGGTTAGGTTAGGTTAGGTTAGGTTAGGTTAGGTTAGGTTAGGTTAGGTTAGGTTAGGTTAGGTTAGGTTAGGTTAGGTTAGGTTAGGTTAGGTTAGGTTAGGTTAGGTTAGGTTAGGTTAGGTTAGGTTAGGTTAGGTTAGGTTAGGTTAGGTTAGGTTAGGTTAGGTTAGGTTAGGTTAGGTTAGGTTAGGTTAGGTTAGGTTAGGTTAGGTTAGGTTAGGTTAGGTTAGGTTAGGTTAGGTTAGGTTAGGTTAGGTTAGGTTAGGTTAGGCTAGGTTAGGTTAGGTTAGGTTAGGTTAGGTTAGGTTAGGTTAGGTTAGGTTAGGTTAGGTTAGGTTAGGTTAGGTTAGGTTAGGTTAGGTTAGGTTAGGTTAGGTTAGGTTAGGTTAGGTTAGGTTAGGTTAGGTTAGGTTAGGTTAGGTTAGGTTAGGTTGGCAGAGGGACAGATCGCCCTTGCTGTTGTCTCTGAGCCGTATCGTGTTCCTAACCATCCTCGCTGGTTTGCGGACAACTGCGGCTCTGTGGCAATTTACTGGGGTGGAATTCAGGGTGACCCTCCTTGCACCAAACTGACCTCAGAAGCGGGCATAGTCGTTACTGAGTGGGGACAAATGATAGTTATCGGCTGTTACATCTCGCCGAACATTAACTTGATGCCCTACGAAGCAGTTCTGGCAAAGATTGAGACTCACATACGCCGTTATCTTCCCCGTCCCCTGCTTGTAATGGGAGACTTCAATGCCCACAGCAGGGCATGGGGAAACTCGTATGATGATGTCAAGGGAGAAGCCGTACTAGATTGGGCGGCAGCACTGGACCTCCGCCTCCTAAACCGAGGCTCAGTCCCGACATGCGTCCGCTGGCAAGGTGAGTCCATAGTGGACTTATCGCTGCAGTAGGCAGTATTTCTGGGTGGGCGGTCGCTGAGGAAATGGTAACTCTTTCCGACCACCGCCACATCACCTTCAGAGTGACTCTCCGCCGACCGAGTAGAGTCCAACGAGGCACCTCACTAGCTTGGTCCCTCAAGCGCCTCGACAAGGACAAACTTTTAAGCGCTGCGCACGTTGCTGACTGGGCTAGGAGTAGTGAGCAGGAATACTGGCCACCTCCAGAACAAGAAGCTGACTGGTTCCGTGGCACAATGACATCCATCTGTGACGCCGCAATGCCCCGTTCCAGGACGAATGCTCGCAGAGCAACATACTGGTGGACGGAAGAGATCGCTCAGCTTCGGTCAACGTGCCTAGCGTCTCGGCGGCAATATACCCGGACTCGACGTAGACGACGCTCGTCTCAGGAGGACATTGAGTGTGCGTACACCCGCTATAGAGAGGCAACAGTTTCGCTGCAGCGAGCTATAGCCGAAGCAAAAATGAGGTCCTGGGACGAGCTTCTGAATGACCTTGATAGGGATCCTTGGGGTCGACCATATCGCATGGTGCTGGGAAAGTTGCGACCGTGGGCACCCCCGCTCACGGAAATTCTTGACAGCAGCATTACCAGGAGGGCAGTGGACACTTTATTCCCTCAAATTGCAGCACCCACAGCGGTCCCTGTTCAAGTTGTGGACTGGTCGGAGGGATTGGAAGTGTCAGAGGTGGAACTGAAGCTTGCAGTCGGGCGCCTTGCTGCCCGGAACACTGCTCCAGGTCCAGATGGTATTCCTGGCCGGGCGTGGGTTGTCGCCTTGAGCGTGTTGGGCAGCAGATTGAGGCGCCTGTACAGCAGCTGCCTGCGCTACGGTGTCTTCCCGATGAGTTGGAAAGAGGCGAAACTTGTTCTCCTTAAAAAGGAAGGAAGACCTGTTGATTCGCCTTCAGCATTCCGTCCTCTGTGCATGTTGGATGAGGTAGGCAAGCTCTTTGAGCGTGTTATTGCCTACCGCATAAATGCACATTTATCCGGCGAAGGGCCGAATTTGTCTGACTACCAATATGGCTTCCGCCAGGGTCGGTCGACAGTGGACGCTATCTTACGCGTGCGTGCCATAGCGGAGCATGCGGTATCCCAGGGAAGGGTGGTGTTGGCTGTCAGCCTTGACATTGTCAACGCATTCAACTCTCTCCCTTGGAGTGCCATCCGTGAGGCTCTGATGTACCATTGCCTGCCTGCGTATTTACAGGCCATAATAGGTAACTACCTATCGCAAAGGTACATCAAATATACTGGACGTGACGGCAATGTTGAGACCAAAGAAGTCGTGTGCGGAGTTCCCCAGGGATCGGTGCTTGGCCCAACCTTGTGGAACCTCGCGTATGATGCTGTTCTCCGGCTGGACCTTCCCCAAGGTGTGCAAGTCGTGTGCTATGCAGATGACACCTTGGTTCTCGCTGAAGGGGAAGATTTCGAAAGGACTCTGGGGCTTGCTGAACTGGGCCTTGGAGTTACAGTAAGGAAGATCCAGGAACTAGGTCTGGCTGTAGCGCCTCACAAAACTGAGGCTCTATGGTTCCATAGCCTTCCTCGTGGTCAAGAGCCTCCACCTCTTGCAGTGCAGGTGGGAGAGGTAAGAATTCAGGTGGGCCGCAGTATGAAGTATCTAGGACTCATACTAGACGGCCGCTTAAATTTTGTAGAGCACCTGAACTATATTGTCCCTCGGGTGCACAAAGTGGCGGGTGCCTTGCATCGCCTGCTACCTAATCTTGGAGGACCTCAAGAAGGAGTGAGACGTCTTTACGCAGGGGTGATTAGATCTGTCGCACTCTACGGTGCCCCGGTCTGGTCCGACAGATTGTCCGCGCGTCGTTGTGCTACGAAACTAAACGCGGCACAGCGGCAGATAGCGATAAGGGTCGTCAGAGGTTACCGGACGATATCTTATGAGGCGGCGACTGTCTTAGCGCGATTTCCACCGCTGGACATATTGGCCGAAATGGATGCTGCTGTGTATCGCACCATTCGCCAAAGAGACGGACCAACTATTGGTCGAGAGACGGAAGTGCTTCGGAGGAGGGCCCACCAATGGGCGCTAAACTATTGGCGTGAACGACTGCACGAGCCGAGGGCGTTACGCCAGAGAGTAGTCTCCGCCGTCCTGCCAAACTTCCAGGCGTGGATGAACCGAAAGGGTCGGGTCACGTACCGCCTCACACAAATGCTCACTGGGCACGGATGTTTTGGCGTGTACTTAAACAGAATTGGCAGAGAACCCACCGCTCAATGCCATCATTGTGACGCAGACCAGGATTGTGCCCAGCATACGCTCGAAGAGTGTCCTGCATGGACGCTGGAGCGGCAGATCCTGGTACAAGAAGTTGGACTGGACCTCTCCCCAGCGGCCTTTGTGGCCGCAATGCTTGGAAGCGAGTCCAAATGGGATGCTGCTGTCACTTTCTGTGAGATAGTACTCAGTAAGAAAGAGGCAGCAGAGAGGGATCGCGAAAGAAATGATCCGAGCCGAAGACGGCGCCGACAGACTCCTATCATAATGACAGGTGACGTCAACTTGCCCCAGGTGGGGGCACCCCGGGTTGTTGGTGTGCAGAGTGGGGACTCTGTGCATCCATTGCACACAACCCAAGGAGTAGGAGGTGTTCACGGTGTTGCCCCGTGAACACTGCTACCTGCTACCAAGTAACGTGAGGAGTATGGCCTAAAAGGCCAGGGACGGGCGCAAGCACTGCGCGTGGGTGGCTCTGGTGTGTTCTAAAGAGATCCCAGAGCCCTCCAAGATGCGCTGAAGCAGGCAACCGTTGGTTTTAGTGGGTAGTGGCAATGGCCTGAGTCCCACACACCCCCTCTCGGCCACCCCAGCCAGAGGGATAGTGCGTCAATGCATTTCCAACGTTAAAAAAAAAAAAAAAAAAAAAAAAAGGTTAGGTTAGGTTAGGTTAGGTTAGGTTAGGTTAGGTTAGGTTAGGTTAGGTTAGGTTAGGTTAGGTTAGGTTAGGTTAGGTTAGGTTAGGTTAGGTTAGGTTAGGTTAGGTTAGGTTAGGTTAGGTTAGGTTAGGTTAGGTTAGGTTAGGTTAGGTTAGGTTAGGTTAGGTTAGGTTAGGTTAGGTTAGGTTAGGTTAGGTTAGGTTAGGTTAGGTTAGGTTAGGTTAGGTTAGGTTAGGTTAGGTTAGGTTAGGTTAGGTTAGGTTAGGTTAGGTTAGGTTAGGTTAGGTTAGGTTAGGTTAGGTTAGGTTAGATTAGGTTAGGTTAGGTTAGGTTAGGTTAGGTTAGGTTAGGTTAGGTTAGGTTAGGTTAGGTTAGGTTAGGTTAGGTTAGGTTAGGTTAGGTTAGGTTAGGTTAGGTTAGGTTAGGTTAGGTTAGGTTAGGTTAGGTTAGGTTAGGTTAGGTTAGGTTAGGTTAGGTTAGGTTAGGTTAGGTTAGGTTAGGTTAGGTTAGGTTAGGTTAGGTTAGGTTAGGTTAGGTTAGGTTAGGTTAGGTTAGGTTAGGTTAGGTTAGGTTAGGTTAGGTTAGGTTAGGTTAGGTTAGGTTAGGTTAGGTTAGGTTAGGTTAGGTTAGGTTAGGTTAGGTTAGGTTAGGTTAGGTTAGGTTAGGTTAGGTTAGGTTAGGTTAGGTTAGGTTAGGTTAGGTTAGGTTAGGTTAGGTTAGGTTAGGTTAGGTTAGGTTAGGTTTTTTTTTTTTTTTTTTTTTTTTTTTTTTTTTTTTTTTTTTTTTTTTTTTTTTTTTTTTTTGCGACTACTCTAGCTCCATGGGGGAAGCTAACTTTTTTAATGCGCTAATACCTCTCATTCCAGTTCTATCATTTATACTTCTCGCACTTTCATTCTTCATACTTTGTCTTTCTCTCATACATCTCTTTTACACTCTTACGGGTGGGATTCCCGACTATCGTACTCGTCATTGACTACTTTTCAGCTTATATTCTAATATCAGGGTTTAAGGATGGGGTAACACGTGAGGTTTTTTATTTATTTCAATGTGCTTATTTATAAGCCTTTCAATTTACATTTCCAACTCTTAGAGTTTTGTTTTTTAAAATTTTACATAAAGTTAAATTTTTTACATTCCAAATATTTTGTTCCTCTCTTGAGGTATACAGTTTCTGCTATCTATTCTTTCTTTTAGTTTGTTTTTATTTTTCTGTTTCATTAATGATACATTTTTGTCGAGTTACATTTTACATGCTTATTACATTATATACATTTATTTAATTTCTTTCTTATTGTCTATTTATTACTATACAATATGTTTTAATACTATTTGTATACTTACATTTATATCTAGTATGTTTTATAGTAACTGTTATACATAGTTTTGATTATTTCAATTGTAGAGTTGCAACTCTACATTTTATTATTAATTGTAATTTAGCTTTATGTTAAAGGCTGTTTATTTATTTACACAATTTCACTCAGTTGCATTAATTATATCTAGTTATTTTAGCTTATTTTAATTCTTTATTTATTACATTCTTATAATTTATATGTTGCCCCAATATTTAACAAAATATTTTGTCAACATATTATTTATTTAAGTATCTTGTTTTAGTTTCCTGAGATTATTGTTTATCACATTTGATGTTGTTGGCAACTACAATCTGGATGTTGGTTGCCATTGTCAATTTAATAACTAACTAACCCAATACACCCTGGAGGAGTATAATTGGCTATACCAGTTCTGTTTCAGACGGTGTGTTAGTGCTTGTTGAGTTTTTGGTGTCTTGGGCTAGATCTAGAAACTGGTTCCGGTTTCGCTATCTATTAAAATAGCGAAGGTACCCAACCAGCTTCCGATCCCTGCCCTGTGCGTGTAAATATTATATATACATATACTATTAATATACTTTGTATTATTTCTGCGTGTTAGGGGGCAGAGTGTCGGCAAGCAGGCTTTTTTCCGCGATGGCCACCTCAGCAATAGGCCACCGATGCGCGAGCCAATTCGTCCCACCGTTTCCGGACCGGGCATGAATGGCTGAACGCGTTGTGGGACACTTCGTTGCGATGTGCATTAGTTGCAACGCAGTTTGTACACTTTGGCGAGAGGCCCTCGCGGTAATCCGGACATTCTGCTTTATGGTGCTCACCTCCGCAGTGGCTGCACAAGTCTGCTGTGCGTTTGCACAGGCGCCTACTATGGCCGAATCCAAGGCATCTAGTGCATTGGATCAAGGGAGAATGATCCTCAACCCTGACCCTTTGCAAGTCTATGTGCAACACGCTATTATTTAGACTCCTATTCCAGATGACCGGAGAGACGCTCAGAATCACGTGATTGACTTGCGGATTTCGTGTTCTTTTGCGGAATTTAACGGTCACCCTATCATCTTCCTCGTTAAGTCCCACAAAGATGTGCGGGTTTTGATTTCTGAGCGCCTCTACGACTTCGTCGTCCGTGTGCACGGCGAGTACGCTTCCGAGCTGTAGGAGGGGGTCCTTATTTGTGACTTCTTCACATCTCAGGTTGTCGCCAACCTTCTCTATCCTCCGCCTGACCTGTGTCCTTTCTTCGGTCGTCCTACAGCTCAAGATGACTTTCTGGTCTTTTGCCTTCCTCGCTCTCTCTACCTGGATCCAGCCATCCTTCGCCTTCACGGCCTCCCTTACTCTCTCCAGTACATTTTCACTCGTGTCATTCACGTTACCTGATGACACAACTACAGAGTGCAGAGTCGTCCGCTCAAAAGCATTAGCTTTTAATTGGCCCGACACCGCACCCGCGTAGCTGTCCGGTCTGACACAAAGTGCTGTCTGTTTTTGGGTCTCAATGACATATTTTAGTTCTTCCATTCTTGCATTGTTGTCAGCAATGAATTCTTGTGTCATTTGTAATTGTTTTATTAATTCATCATTAAGTGGACAGTTTTGGGTTTCTGGTTCCACCTCACGTTCTTCCTGTTTCGCACCCTGTTCTATTACCCTCGCCATTTCTTTGACTAATGTGTATAATCTTTCGCATGCTCTAGCTATATCCCTTTTTATTTCCGTCTTTGTATTTTTCGACGCTTTCAGCTGTTCGAAAGTTTTCTCCCTACACGTCTTGGCCTCTAACACCCAATTTGTAACTCTACCTTCAGGTCCTGCCTGGCTTGTTGTAGGTGTTACCGTGTAAGTCTTTGGGACGGAGATATCTGCTACACATTCAGTCGGTTTATTGGGGGTACGATAGAGCGCCATTGTCGCACGTCAACAAATAAAAATAATATAAAATAAAATTAAATTAGAATTATAAATTCAGTCGTGATAATAGGGGTGTATAATGTCCCTATTATCGTGTAAAAATATTTAAATAATTGAAATAATTAAAATTTTAAATAAATTAAAACAAAATTAAATAAAATAAAAAATTTTGTCAAATAATAATAAATAATTTAAATAAATGTAGAGTCAGTTTTGTTCTATAAATTCCCCGGTTCAGAGTACCTGGTAGAGTCAGTTACGTTTCCCTGCAATTTTTGTTATGCTCTACAATTGACTCTAGATAGCTCTATGTAGAGTCGATCTTAAGTCTATATAATCCCTTTGTCAAAAAACTAATTCACTAACAATTTAAATTTATTATACTAAAACTTAGAAAAAATTTTTTTTAAAATTACAAAAAAGGGGGTGGGGGTGGTCGGGGGGTGGTGCGAGGACAACTAGAAAACTTGGACTTAAGGTCCCTACCAGAGCAACGTATTAAATTTTTACCGACTCTATGTAGAGTTGGGGGGGGGGGAGGGGGTGGTGCTCGCAAAAACCAACCCTTCAGTGAAGGTCCCAGCTAAATCGGACCAGGGGTTCCGGAGTTACACCTAACAGGATATGTCCAAAAATATGAAATATATATACTAAGGTACTCCCTACAGGTGTACCCCGTACAACATAAATACTTAAACTACAAAAATATTTTTCTAATTTAGGGGTAGGGGGTTGAAATTTTGGGGGTAGGTCTGGAAGGGATAAATCTATGGAGGGCCTGGGTGGTAAGGGGGGTGGGTTAGGGAGGGGGGGGCCGAAAATTTGGTTATTTTTGGCCTAGGATCGACGGTTCCCGAGATACGGGACTAAATCCCTAAAATCCTTATCAAAACAATCTTATTTTTTGCGTCTGCAGACTGTCCGGCTATTCCTGTTGTTTTTGCGATAGCTCCGGCGTTTGTGATAAGGATTTCAGGGATTTGACGTTGGGGGGGAGAGGGATAATGCGCGCTCAGGGCGCGATGGAGTATGGAATTTTTGGAGGGGGGGTGCGTTTGTTATAGTGCCTGGAATTTGAGGGGGTGGTTTTTGCCAACTTCGCGACGTTGGTTTTGGGGTCTGGGATTTGATTAGGAAGTCGGGATTTTTTCAGTCGTGTAGTCCAGGTACTGAATTTACTGGCAGTGGTGCCAGATCCGGGAAAAGGGGTTCGCAACCCCGAAAATTTTTTAGTTTTTTGCAAAAATCTTCCCGGGGGTGGGTTTTGGGGGTGGGTATAGGAAGGTTACCCCTGAAACTGCTTCAGATCAGACTGAATGAGAATTTCGTTATTTTTACGAAATTCCCACTCCTTCACCCTTAAAAATGGGTTACCAAGTTACTCAAGAATGGCGTCCCGGACCCTTGTCTGCTTTAAAAATTTCTATAAAATAAACTATTAGTCCCGGGATAAAACTAATGGTTGCTACGGCTGGCCAGGAAGTTCCCGGTTCGAATCCCGTATCCCGTTTGTCCCTGTTGGGTTCCTATTATTTTTCAAAAAATCCCAAAAATAAGGGGTTCTGGTAATTATCTGAAAACTACTTTGTAATATGGGCAAATGTGGTCGGACAGGGATGTGTCGGGTATCCTTGGTCTTCCCGAGTCCCGAGCAACAAAATCCTAAAATCTGGATGAAATCCGGGAAGATTTTTGTCACAGGGGGTGGGGGGGTGAGTTAAAGTGATGAATAACGTCTCAAATATATTACTACAGGAAAGCTTGTTTCTCTGGTATCACTAAATACTTATCTATGTCTGACGCTAATTTGTCCCGTGGTTCCAATATGGCGGGCAATATGGCGGATCAAAAACTTAAATCTAGGATTATTCTGGCCCCCTTTATCCGAGAACAGTCAAGTTTGGATTCAAATAAAAGGGCTCGTTACGGCCTATAACTCTATATATATTTTATAATTTTAAAATAGATTTTTGGATTTTTTATTTGCGAAAAACTAGGTTTTTTATTAAAAATTTACGATTAAAAATAGAAATATTAATTTTAAAAATCCAGAAAATTTATTACTTCCTATTAGATATAACTAAAATTTTTTAAGGGGGTTAAAAAAGTTCCAGGGGTGCTCCTTCGACCCTTTTCAACAACCCTTAAATTTTTCAAACAGAATATCGGAAGAACTACTCGTTAAAAATTTTTGATTTTTGGATATGTTATACCTATTGACTTACTTGACAGAAAACAATTTTTTAAACTATACCTTACAGATCTATTTTTGTATTTATGATTTTTTGAAAATTACACTATTTTTTAAAATGGAATTTCTAATAAACTATAAAAGATACTTGAATTCTAAAAGCTGATCCAGAATGGGGCTGGCTCGGCGCGTCGATCCAGGTGGGTTGGTGACTGCTGACGTCACGGGAACTGCTACCACGTGGCCACGTGGTTTTTATTTTTTTGGATATTACTTCGCCCCTGAGGGCGGAAAAAATCCAAAAAGGGTGTCAGGTTGTAGCCCTGGCTAGGGCGCTTCCGGCGACGCCAAAAAACTTTGGGGTCCAGCCGATTAATCGCTCAGCGTAATTTGCTGAAGTTTTTTAAAGGTTAGAAAAATCACTTTTTTGCACTTTCTACTTCACTGTAGTGTCACTTTCACTTTTAACTTTCACTATGGTGTAGAACTGATTTTTCTGCGTGTTTTGACGTATAACACGTTATTGTCGGCGCGAAAAAGTTAGGTTAGGTTAGGTTAGGTTAGGTTAGGTTAGGTTAGGTTAGGTTAGGTTAGGTTAGGTTAGGTTAGGTTAGGTTAGGTTAGGTTAGGTTAGGTTAGGTTAGGTTAGGTTAGGTTAGGTTAGGTTAGGTTAGGTTAGGTTAGGTTAGGTTAGGTTAGGTTAGGTTAGGTTAGGTTAGGTTAGGTTAGGTTAGGTTAGGTTAGGTTAGGTTAGGTTAGGTTAGGTTAGGTTAGGTTAGGTTAGGTTAGGTTAGGTTAGGTTAGGTTAGGTTAGGTTAGGTTAGGTTAGGTTAGGTTAGGTTAGGTTAGGTTAGGTTAGGTTAGGTTAGGTTAGGTTAGGTTAGGTTAGGTTAGGTTAGGTTAGGTTAGGTTAGGTTAGGTTAGGTTAGGTTAGGTTAGGTTAGGTTAGGTTTTTTTTTTTTTTTTTTTTTTTTTTTTTTTTTTTTTTTTTTTTTTTTTTTTTTTTTTTTTTTTTTTTTTAATTCTTGTCCCCTGACAGGATCAGAGTCTTTGTTTTCAATATTTCTTTTTTTTTAGCACACTTTTCTTTTTGTGCATCTATTCTTTTTAAATAGAACCACTTTGTGGCTTACAATGAATTTGTTATACATTTTATACTTATTCTAAAAGACTACTTAATGCTTTCTGCTATTTATGCTACTTATGCTATACATTAAATTTTAATATTACTATTTTAAAAGGGTCGCTTAGGGCATACATTTTTATGTGGAGTACTGTTTTTCTTATACATTTCGGGCTTCTGCCACAAGCTACATTTTTTATTTCTTACAATATACATATTTATGCTTATCCTATTCTATATGACAGTTATATTGTCTACTAACTAAAAATCTTTTACATCAACTTATGCTATATACTTAACTAATCAAATGTAAACTCATTTTACATTTCCTAGTTAATTTTTATATATCCTTATTTCTATTGTTTACAATTTTTCCTATCTTTAACATATATTTTATCAATTTTTCATCTCGTATATTATCTCTAATAGTATCCATATCTATTTGGAAACCAAGTTCCTGCTCGACGTTAAACCTAAGATCTGCTGTTACAGGGCAGTCTGTCAAAATGTGCTGCACCGTCTCCTCCACATCTGGCTCGCATATGCATGCTGGACTATCTTTAAGTTTAAACCTGTGTAAGTATTTCGCGAAGCCACCGTGTCCAGTAAGGAGTTGGGTGAGCACACCTGCTGGTTTGAGCGCCTTTATTATTTTGTAGGAGGCTACAGGGTCTGGGAAAAACATCCTAGTTACAGCCGCGGTGTCCCCATTTTTATAACGGTCGCTCCACTTTTGGAGCGATACATTTCGCAGCTGGCGCCTTGCGAAGGAGATCGGGCATTTATCATAGTCCGGTCTCCTCCGCAAAGCGATTGCTGCAGACTTCGCTAATTCGTCTGCCCTCTCGTTACCCGGCAGTCCTACGTGCGCTTTCACCCAATACAAAGACACAGCTTTGTTCTGTGTAAAGGCGCTCCGCAGATTTCTCCGGACCTCTACTGCCAGGGGATGCGTCGAACTTTGGCCAGTGATAGATTCCAAGGCTGCCCTGGAATCACTGTATATGCCAAAGCTCGACTCCGTTCGTTTGAGGATCTCACACGTAGCCCTGAATATGGCCAAAAGTTCCGCCTGGTACACCGTGCAGTAGTCGGACAATTTAAGTTTTACGGATTTGGTTTCGGCTGCTTCACTCCAAAAGGAAAGAGCAGCTCCAACTTTTCCGCTGATCCTGCTGCCATCCGTAAAAATCCGTACTGCCTGCACGTTGCACCTCTCCAGTTCCGCCTGGCTGTCTACGCAAAGGAACTCCAAATCCATATCCAGGGCCGGGTGTGAAAGCATCGTGAAGGGCGCGACCGTCTCCGCCTCTCTGTCTGGCACCGGCTGGGATGACCCTCTCCTCACTTCATACAGGGCGGCTGCCTCTTGTATGCGGAGATCAAGAGGAAGTATCCCTGCCAATGCCAGAGCCGCATGTAGAGAAACCGTTCTGTGCGCTTTGGTGATCTTTTGCGCGAAACCCCTCTGCACCGCGTCCAAAATTTTGCGAATGCCGATTTTCTCCGCAGCTGGAGCCCAAACACTGGACGCGTAAAGTATTATCGGCTCGACGGTGGCCATGTATATAGTCTTTATTACCTCCGGATGGAGGCCCCATGAGGACTTTGCAGCCGTGGACAATTTTTTATATACATTAAGGGCTTTCCTTGCTGTGTTCGCAACGTGGGTGTGAAAAGTTAACTTATTGTCCAAGGTTAGTCCGAGGATTTTGATTTCCTTCGACATGCCAATGTCCACCCCGCCCATCCTCAGGAGTGGGTTGTCGAACTTCAGCTTGTTGGTTATTACCATTGCACAAGTTTTGTGCGGCGCAAACCTCAGCTTGTTCTCGACACCCCACTCCTGAACACGGGCTAGGATTTCATTGGCCCGTCGTTGGATCTCCAATCCAGTGTCACCGTCGAATACCATCACGACATCGTCCGCAAAAGCCTGGCAAAAGATGTTCCTCCCCTCCATTTCCTTCAAAAGGGGGTCCAGCAGCACGTTCCACAGTATAGGACCACCGATAGAACCCTGGACACACCCTTTGTTGGTTCTCTTGGTGCACTCTTCCCCGGCGTACCTTACTTTTACACTCCTGCAGTCGAGGTAGCTGTCTATCACTCTTCTGATGTTCACAGGACACTTTTCCTCAGCCAGTCTGACTCTGATGGCTGGCCACCAAGCGCTATCGAAGGCCCCCTCTATATCTAGCGACACCAGAGTAATTAGCTTTTTAAGCCTCAACTTACTCTGTACGTGTTTTACTAGATTATAGAGGGCGTCTTCGGTGCTCCTCTGGGGCATAAAGCCATACTGGCGAGTACTCATCCGTGGTATCATGTGATGCTTCAGCCTTGCTACTATCATCTTCTCCAGGATCTTCCCAAGGACTGGCAAGAGGCCAATAGGTCTAAACGACTTGGGATCTTCATAGTTTTCCTTGCCCGGTTTTCTCAACGCCACTACTGTGGCTTCCTTCCAAATGCCTGGGAAGTGTCCTAATTGCAGGCACTTGTTTGCTAGGGCAAGGAACAATTCAGGATCCTGGAGAATCGCTCGACTGCAGATGTCCGCCGTGAAACCGTCCGCTCCTGGGGCCTTCTTTGGATTAAATCCCTTTACGGCGATCTTTAGTTCTGTGAGGGTGAAAGGCGGATCGTGAATTTCATTTTCGGTTTGGGCGTTTACGGTCCTCGCCGATTCCCGTATGCGGTGGTGGTGCTCACTTTCTCCCTCCTCCCTATCTTCAGGGTAGAAAGTGTCCGCAAGTAAGGCCGCCGATTCTTTGGGGTCTAAGTGCACACCTCCTTGGAGCAATGGCGGGTCCTCCTGCCTGGAAGTAGTTCCTTTAATGACCCTGTAGATGCCTTGCCACACTCCCTCATTGTCCTGCTTTTCACAGTACTCCTTCCATGAAGCAATCTGGGCTGTTTTGGCAGCGCTCTCGTACTTTTCCTTTGCTTCGAGGTATTCCGAGACGACGTGCTCCCTTCGTATTAGTGCTGCACAGCGAATACGGCGTTTTTTCGTGGCTACATCCTTCTTCAACTCTGCAAGCTCCTCGGTCCACCACGGTATTGTGAGTTGTTCTGTTTGCTTCTTTTTAGGAATTGAGAGCTTGCAGGCTTCGGAAAGGACATTTGTAAAGGTCCGAACTGCATTTTCCAACTCCGCTTTTGTTTTAATGTTACCGATTTCGACCAGGAATAAGTTGTGTTCGGTTTTTAATTGAGCCATTTTCTCATGAAAGTGGTCCCAATTAGCCTTTTTAGTGTTGTATATCCTGGTCGTCCTCTCCACTCGTAACCCCTTTTCGCGTTTAAGTTTCAATTCCAGGAGAATGCAGTTATGGTCCGAAGTTATCAGACCCTGTTCCACCCGCCAGCCCGTCACCAAATCCAACATTTCCAGCGAGCACGCCGTCACATCCACAAAGCTCGTGTATGTTTTTCCCCCTCTCGCCGTCTCGAATGTGGGCGTATCTCCGGTGTTAAGTACGTGAAGGTTCAACTCTTCCAGGGTTCCAGACATTTCTTCTCCCCTGAGGTCAACCCTCTTGCTGCCCCACCAGGTGTTCTTGGCGTTTGTGTCGCCTCCAAATAGCAGTGGTTTTGGGCCCACTTCCTTCTCTATACGTCGTAGCTGTTCCAGATATGGAGCTATGGGCTGATCCGGTTCGAAGTATGAAGAGACCATAACGATTTCCCAGTGGCTGGACCGGATTCCCACCACCACGATGTTATTTGTGGTGAGTTTCGGGTACTGAATGACGTCCAATTGGCTGTCATATACTGCAATTGCCGCCTTCACAGTCCCAACTCCATCATCCGCACACTGGTAGAGTCTCGCACCTCGGTAACTCTTCATCCTTCGAATCGCCCCCACATACGGCTCTTGGATCAAAGCTATGGCGATATTCCGCGCTCTGGCCTCTATCATTATCTCCGTGGTCGCCAGTTCTTTTCTTTGTAGGTTTATCTGGGCCACTGCTATTCCTTTGGTGATTGTTTGCGTCCTATGATTGCTTTGGGTGCCCTTAGCAGTACGCTATCTTCGACCTGGCTATGGCGTCCCACCTGCTCCGTACCATGCACTCCTCGCTAAAAGCGTTGTGCTCCGCATTCGCCATCTTGGCTTTGACACAATTTGTGCAGCTTGGTGCGACTCCAGCCAGCCAAAGCTCGCATACTCCCTTCATATGCGGTCCCCCACAGTGGCTACACTTTTCAATCGTCTCTGTACAAAATCTTCTGCCGTGACCATATCCTAGGCAGATAGAGCACTGCATAAGAGGCGATTGATCTGCCACTCTCACTCTTTGTATGTCAATATTGACTATACCTATATCCATCATTCTTGTCCACACCGTGGGGGACACGGTTATTATAACATGATTTATGTGAGGATTTTTAGTTTTCCTCCTATATCTCACGTTTATCCTATCTTCCTCCGCGTTGAGGTCACGAAAAACTCCCGTATTCTGGTTCCTCAGGGCCTTGACAATTTCTTCGTCTGTGTTATATTGCAGCACTCCCTTGAGGATAAGGAGAGGATCTTTGTTTTTCATTTCCTCAACGCGTAGGTTCTCACCAGAGTTTTTCAGTCTCTCCAAAAGATTTTTCCTATCTCCATCTGTCCTACACCCCACAATTATTTTCCGCTCCTTGGCTTTCCTCACTTTCTCTACCATTACTCCGCCCTCTTTAGCTCGTACCGCTGTTCTAATCTTCTGTAGGACCTGTTCTCCCGTGTCCATATCGTTTTCGGAGCTAATCACTACCGAGTGTAGAGTGGTATTTTCGTGAGGAGGTCTGTTTGACTTTGTTGCGTCTGCATACGATCGCTGTGCCGAAAGAGCCAGCCTCTGACTCTCCATTTCCTCTTTCAATTCGCTCATTTTGGCATTATTCGCCTCAAGATGCTCTATAGTTATCTGGAGTTGATTGAGGAGTGTCGAGTCTCGGCCGGCCATATCGAGCACTCTATGTTCCTCGCATTTCTGCTTTACCCCTTTAGAAACAGGTTTCTGCGCCGCCTCTGAGTCCTTCACCAGCTGATACAACCTATCCACTGCTTCAGTAACTGCATTCTTAATCTCTGACTTCAGATTTCTGGAGTTATTAAGGTGGAGTTTCGCCTTAGTTTGCCATGCCTTTGCCTCGCTAGTTCTGTTTGCATAGGTTTTTGGTGAACTCCGGGTTTCAGCCGGTAATGGGCTCGAGCCAGTCACACTCGCTTGTTGCGGTGCCTGTTTTAATTTAGTTTTTGCAGGTCCTGCCTGCGTGTTTTTGGTTGTCAATGGTGTTATTGTAGAAGGCTCAGCATTTGATACCGTTTCCCATCCCTCTATGCTGCGTCGCACGTTAGTTAGGGTAACAGTCTTAGGAGGTGACTTAGGAGGTGACTGTTGAGTGGATTCGCCGTTATCATTTTTCACTGATTTTTTGGGGGTGTGAAACATGTTGCAGTTTTTACGGTTCGTTATTGTGTTTTAAGGAGGGATTCCGTATACGTAATTTAGGGTGTTTCAGGGAACGCGTCGAAGTGTAAAATAAATTTTAAAATTTTTGGTCAATAAACCGGTTTGTCAAAATCAAAAGTATAGTTAATTAAATGGACTACCAGAAGGTAGTCAAGGTCGTAATAAAATTGTAAATAAAATTTTTATTTTAGGATATAACATAAAAGAACACAAATTAAATCAATTTAAAATAAAATAAAATAAAATAAAAAGTTTTTATTTTGTAGAGTTGTTGGTCCACCAGCAGGCGTGGTAACAGTCAGATTTTTTGTATCCAAATATCAAAACCAGTATTTTCTAGCTATGTAGAGTCCAGATGTAGAGTCCGGCCTATGTCATATAACAGGAAAATAAGTCCTGATATATCAGGTATGACAATTTAAATTAGTATAAAATAAAGTAAAATTAAATTTTTGTATATAGGGAGAGGTTTATAAATAGAAAAAATTTTTTATTTATGTTATTGTGAACTCGCACATAGGTCAATACAAAATATAAGTAATCAATCAGATAAAGCAAAATTTTTTGCACAAGTTTTGCAAGATAAATTTTTTGTTATGTAGAGTTTTGCTCTGCGATTCCAATGCGCAGTAGTCTACTCCCTGTTATATTTATTATAGCAGCAGCTCAATAAAGCTGCACGTCTTAACAGCATAAACTAAACAAAATAACAAATAAAAATAAAATAAAATGAAAAAAAATTTTTTAGCTCTATGTAGAGTTATTTCTACTGTCAAAAGGTAGAGCTTAGTTCACTTATATATGTACCCCAAACCCCGTCTCTCTACGACCTCCGGTGTCCGAGATATGATCGATTTAAAATTTTCAAAATGGCGGACCAAAATGGCCGCCGAAGTTTAATTCAGCAATATCTTCGGTTCCAGAAGTCGTAAAAACCCGAGCGACGGCTTGAACTCCTTCCCCCGTCTCTCTCTATCCTATCCTACAGAAATCTAGGGTGGTGATATGAATCCCCCCAATTTAGGTAATAGGGTAATGGGGGGGTAGGGCAACACGAGAGAAAGTCCCCAAAGAAAACCACAATGTTCTGCGACCTCCGGTTCCAAAGATATACGTGTTTAAAGAAAAACAAAATGGCGGACCAAAATGGCCGCCGAATTTTCAAAACGTTATATCTCCGGAACCAAACGTCGGAAAAACACGTGTGGGGTGTCAAACTTCTTCCCCCGCGTTGCTCCACAATCGTAGATGTCCAAAATAAGGATACAGAGTACCTATGTCGTAGAGAGTTCTAGGTGAGTGGGGGGGGTAGAGGAGTCACAGCAAACAACAATAAAACAAACCGCAACTTCGTACGACCCTTGTATGCTAAGTTATGTCCAATTGAAAATTTGGGCGTTTTAGGGCAATAATGGGCCTATTTCCGCCCAAACTTTCCTACCGCGATTTCTGTGGTTCTACTTATCGTAGACCGGTCGTGCTTGGTATTGTTGAAAAGGACTTTCAACGAGCTATCCAACTAAATACCAAGCTGATCCTTATCTTGAACCCCCGAATTTTAATACAGGAAAAATACACAATTTTATCTTAAAAACTAAATAAAAAATATAAATATTAGTCGAAAAATTCTGAAAAAATTTACATATACTTTATACAATTTATACAATTTTTTAAAATTATTGAGAGTTATCTAGGGTTGTTTGTTGCCACCCCTCGTGGCAACCCTTAAAATTCAAAAATTTATATCTTAAAAACTACAGGTTAAAAATTTTTTATTTTCTACCAACTTGTACTGCTAATGAATAAGTATGTTACTAACTAATAAAAACTGGGGGTCGTCGATCGTTCTTCGGCGCTACGATTTTTTGAAATTTGATGATATTTTTAAAAGTCAATATCTCGTGAACCACTTAACTGATTTTGATGCGGTAAGTGCCTCTGGGTTTCCCGAGGCAAGGTCTCTGGAAGTACCCTGCAACAGCTGGTCCAGCCCCTCCAGGAGCGTGGCTCACCGACCACGTGGATGTTGTTTTTTTGGACTTATTTCCGCCCTCGTGGGCGGAAAAAATCCAAATTGTAGCCCAAAATGTAGGGCCCGTTAAGGCGCTTCCGATGACACTAAAAAATGTATAGGTCGTCGATCTCGTTTGCGCAGCGTTATTTTTTAAAGTTTCAAATTTTTCACAAATTTCACTTTTTTCACTTTTGTGCTTCACCACTTTCACTTATCAACAAAAAAGTTTCACAGCCGTGTGGAGCCGATTTTTCTGCGTCTTTTGACGTATCGAACTCTATCGTACGACAAAAACTGCCACTTTCACAAATTTTTAAAAGATATTTTTGCTCCGGAGAAACGTGGTTTTAGGTTAGACGCGCGTGTTCGGGTCGGGGGGTGAACACGGTATCGGGTTAGGTTAGGTTAGGTTAGGTTAGGTTAGGTTAGGTTAGGTTAGGTTAGGTTAGGTTAGGTTAGGTTAGGTTAGGTTAGGTTAGGTTAGGTTAGGTTAGGTTAGGTTAGGTTAGGTTAGGTTAGGTTAGGTTAGGTTAGGTTAGGTTAGGTTAGGTTAGGTTAGGTTAGGTTAGGTTAGGTTAGGTTAGGTTAGGTTAGGTTAGGTTAGGTTAGGTTAGGTTAGGTTAGGTTAGGTTAGGTTAGGTTAGGTTAGGTTAGGTTAGGTTAGGTTAGGTTAGGTTAGGTTAGGTTAGGTTAGGTTAGGTTAGGTTAGGTTAGGTTAGGTTTTTTTTTTTTTTTTTTTTTTTTTTTTTTTTTTTTTTTTTTTTTTTTTTTTTTTTTTTTTTTTTCTACTACCTCCGCCGGCAATGGCGCAGACTTTTTATATCTAATTTCCTTTCATTCCAGTTCTCACTTTTATGCTTCTCGCACTTTCATACTTCATACTAATTCTTCTATCATACATCTCTTTCGCACTACAATTCGGGTGGGATTTCCCGAGTACCCTATCTTTATGACTCTAACCTACTTCACAGATTTATTTTATTTTATTTATTCAGGGTTCATAAGGGACAAATCTTAGACAATTTTTATTTTTACAATGTTTCTTAACTTATTCTATTATTATTCTTCTGTTTCTTCTTTGCTTGATGTTCTTAATTATTACAACATTTGGTGTGGCTATTTATTATGTTTACATTTATCTTTTATAGTACATGTTCAGTTCTTATCTATACAGTGCCATAACTTATATACTATACATATACTTTATTTGCTGTTAAGTACTTATCTGTTTAAGAATTATAATATCTTATTCTTTCTAGCCTACTTGTTTTTTGTATTTACATTTTTATTTCCTATCCTATTCACTTACATCTATTTAATTTATTTATACATTCAATTCGTATGTTGTCCCAGATATCATTTATAATATTTGCTCAACATACTTTACTTACTCTTATTTCTATTAATAACCATATTTACAATCTTTTTGGAATATTTTAAGTACTGTTCTCTATTTTTACCTATCATTATTTCAGCTATATTTTTAGAATCAACTCTTGTGCCAATCTGTTGTTCGACATCGTATCTATGCGACGCGTTTATTGGACAATCAAAGAGGATATGCGGTATGGTTTCAGGCTGGCCCGGATCACATGGACACGAGGGGTCCTCTTTGCACTTGAACCTTGCCAAGTATTCTGAGAACCCCCCATGCCCCGTGAGTATTTGTGTAGTAATGGCTGTAATTTTTATTTTACCAATGGTTCTGAAGGCGGTTACCGCGTCGGGGAAAAACATTTTGGTAATCTTTGCTGTGGCACCCATTTGGTAAATTTTGTTCCATTCGTCAAGCGAACGCATCCGAATGCTTCGCTTGACGAATGAAATCGGGCACCTGTCGTAATCAGGTCGCCTTTTGGACTTCAGGGCGGCTTCCTTGGCCAAGAAGTCTGCTCTCTCATTACCTACTAGTCCTATGTGAGCTTTTACCCAGTATAAATCACAAGATTTACCCTGTAAATGTAAATTTCTAAGGTTTCTTCTAGCGGTAGTAGCCAATGGGTGCAGGTTGTTGGGGCCCGTTACTGTCTCAAGGGCCGCCCTGGAGTCACTATATATAGCAAACCTATGTTCATCCCTCTCGAGTATAACAGCGGTGGATTTAGTTATGGCCAGTAGTTCCGCTTGGAAGACGGTGCAATAAGACGGGAGGGTAAGCTTGACGGCTCGAGTTTCGGACTCTCTATTCCATAACGATAGAGAGGCTCCGACTCTGCCGTCAATCTTACTCCCGTCTGTAAAGATCCGCAAATCGTAATTGCTATTCTCTTCCAGTTGCTGCTGATCCTCCACGGTGCGGAACCTCAGGCCAGTGTAATCGGCCGGGTGTAAGGCCTCCGTTATTGTAGCTCTCTTTTCCACCTGTCTGTCCGCCAGTTCTAATTGGGGCTCACCTCGTTTAACTCTGTATAATGTGGCACATTCCTTTACTCGGATATCTATGGGTAGAGTTCCTGTTAATAATAGAGCTGAGTTATAAGACACCGTATGATAAGCCTTACAGATTTTCTGTAGGAATCTACGCTGTACGGCTCTCAGTTTATCTCTGATTCCTGTTTTGTTTACTGCGGGAGCCCAGACGCTAGCCGCGTACAGGATGATAGGCTCTACGGTCGCCCTATATATAATCTTGATCACCTCAGGATGTAATCCCCAGCTTGATTTCGCCGCTGTTGCTAGCTGCTTGTATACTGCAATGGCCTTGTTGCACTGATTTTTGACGTGTGTGTTAAAAGTAAGTTTCCCGTCTATAGTTAACCCTAGGAGTTTTGTTTCAGTGCAGTTTGCAACGTCAATCCCTCCCATGGTCAGGCGGGGGGTGTCGAATTTAAGCCTTCTAGTAATCACCATGGAGCTAGTTTTATGTGGTGCGAATTTCAGCTTATTGTCAACACCCCACGCCCGAACACGCTCGAGAGTGGCGTTGGCTTGCATCTCTATCTCTAGAGCGGTGTCTCCGTCAAAAATCAGTACAACATCATCTGCGAAGGCCTGCACGTATACTCCCCCCTCCGTTAGTTGCTTCAGCAGCGGGTCAAGCAACAAATTCCATAAAATAGGACCCCCTATCGAGCCCTGTACACACCCCTTATCCGTATCCTTGTGGTGCTCTGCCCCTGCGTATCTCACCTTTACCTTCCTATTGCTGAGATAACTGTCAATGACCTTCCTCAAGTTCCATGGACACTTTTCCTCAGCCAGTCGGATTCGGATCATTGGCCACCACGCACTATCGAAGGCGCCCTCTATGTCCAATGATACCATTGTGATAATTCTCTTCTGGTCTAGTTTAGATCGTATATATTGCATCAGTTCATAGAGGGCGTCTTCGGTACCCTTCTGTGGCATGAATCCAAACTGGCGAGTACTTATCCTTGGAACTACGTGATACTTGATTCTGGTCATTAACAGTTTCTCATATATTTTCCCCAAGATAGGCAAAAGGCCGATGGGGCGGTAAGATTTAGCATCTTGATAGTTCCCCTTCCCAGGTTTCCTAAGTACTACTACTGTCGCTTCCTTCCATGTCACTGGGAAGTGGAACATCTCAAGACACTTATTGATAAGCGCAAGAAACAGAGCAGGGTCGTTGTTGATTGCACAGGAGCATATGTCCGAGGTGAGGCCGTCTGAT
This sequence comes from Marasmarcha lunaedactyla, assembly GCA_923062675.1. NCBI lineage: Eukaryota > Metazoa > Arthropoda > Insecta > Lepidoptera > Pterophoridae > Marasmarcha > Marasmarcha lunaedactyla. The sequence continues at coordinate 23,277,759 of OV281358.1, forward strand.
CCAGGAGCTTTCTTTGGGTTAAAGGTCTTTAAAACCCAGTCTAGCTCGTCTCGTGTGAAAGGAGGATCGACGTCCTCATTTTCCTCCCTAGTTGCATTGATGGATTCAGCTCTATCGCGAATGTAAGCGTGCCATTTGCTATCTCCGTCTTTTGAGTCGTTAGGATAGAAGGTTTCCGCGAGTAACTTGGCTGATTCCTCATCCGTTAGCGTCTGTCCGTCTTTCTCTAAGGGAAGGTCTTCGTCCCTTCGTTTCGTCCTGCCGATGACCCTATAAATGCCATCCCATACGCTCTCTCCATCTTGCCTTTCGCAGAAAGACTTCCAACTATTAATTTGGGCTCGTTTTGCTTCTGTTTCATAGGTTTCTTTCTTTACTAAGTAATCTGCAAGAACTGATTGACGGCGACAAGGAGCCGCTCTCCTTAGTCTGTTTTTTAGGGTACCAACCTCTCTTTTAAGCTTCCCCAGTTCCTCCGACCACCACGGCACCCTCAGTTGCTGGGCTTTTTTCTTTTTCGGAATAGTTTCTGTGCACGCGTTAAAGATGTTGCTTGTGTAGAGTGTTGCCATTTCCTCCAGATGTTCAACTGTTGTGATTTTCGTTATCTCCTGTACAGTAATGTTGCTATCTTTGTTGAGCTGGTCCAGTTTCTCACGAAACTGGATCCAGTTAACTTTTTTGGTGTTGAACAATCTGGTGGTCCTGGCAACACCCACACCGCGCGATTTCCGTAGCTCAACATCAAAGAGAATGCCGTTGTGGTCGGAGCTCGTTAGTGCCTCATCTACCCTCCAATTGGAGATCCTGTCCATTAGGTCCGCCGTACACGCCGTGAGGTCAACGTTCGACTGGTAGCGTTTGCCACCTCGAACGGTATCAAACGTTGGCGCGTCCCCTATGTTCAAGATTTGTAACTCCTCGTCGTCAATCAGTCCCATCAGTTTTTCGCCCCTTGGATCGTCTTTCTTGCTTCCCCACCATATACTTTTGGCATTGCCATCTCCGCCTATGAGGAATCTCCTTGACCCTACCTCGTCTTTTATTTTCCTAATCTGTAAAAGGTATGGGTCGATTGGCTGGTCAGGCTCTAAGTAGAAGGAAACTAGTATGATATTCCAGGCTATGGTTTTGGCCCCCACCACTACGATGTTAGGCGTGGATAAGTGCGGATATTGTACAATATCTATGTTTGGGTCAAATACGGCAATTGCCGCTTTGACGGGACCATCTCCTTTAGCCTGGAATATCCTTACGCCTTGGTAGTTCTTCATATAGCCAGTCGACCCGACGTATGGTTCTTGCAGCAGGGCCAAGGTAGATTTCCTTCTCCCCGCCTCGATGACAAGTTCATCGGTGGCGAGTTTCTTCCGCTGTAGATTGGCTTGGATGAGAGCGTATGTATGGTTTTCCGTCGAGGTGCCCTTAGCAATATGCTACTGACGATCTGGCCAGGTCATCCCATCTTTTGCGCACCGGGCATTCCTGGTTGAACGAGTTGTGCTCGTTTTGTTCGATCTTTGCCTTTTTACAGTTTCTGCAAGAGGGAGGCGCACCCATGACCCAGTCTGGGCAATCCGACCTCAGGTGCGGCCCACCGCAGTGGCTGCAAGAGTCCACCTCCTCCTTGCAGAAACGTTTCCCGTGTCCATATCCCAGGCACCTCGTACACTGTATTAGAGGGGACTGATCCTCGACCCGAACTCTCTGGATGTCAATATGGAGTTGTCCCTTCTCTGTGGCCCGCTTCCATACTTTAGGAGAGACGCACATGACTATGTGACAGGTTAGCGGGTTCCTCGTTTTTCTCCTATACTTAACCTCCATTCGAGTTTCCCCAGGATCCAGCCCCTCGAAGATCAGTCTGTTCTGGTTCTGTAAAGCCATTTTTATGTCCTGGTCGGTGTGTACAGCTAGGACATTTTTTATTATAATGAGCGGGTCTTTGTTTTTCACTTCCTCGCATTTTAGCCCTGAGTTCTCTATCCGTTCCTTTATCTTGTTTCTGTCCTCTTTCGTTCTCACACTCATTATGACTTTCCTATCTTTAGCCTTCCGTACTCTTTCTACTTGCACCCACCCCTCTTTTGCGTCCACAACCCCTCTAATCTTATCTAGAACCCTTTCTCCCGTATCCGTTTCGTCTTCGGATGCTATTATCATTGAGTGTAGCGCCACCCTCTCAGGGATTTTATTTCCTGCGTGGCCGGCTACTACACTCGCGTATGAGACTGACTTGAGCGTGGTCTTCTGCTCCTCCATCAGTACCTGCAGTTCTTGCATTTTCTTGCTATTTTCGCTAAGATGCTCTATCGTTTCCTTTAAGTGCCTTATCAGGTTATTTGTGTCAGTCTTCTCATTTTCGTCTCCTTGTTGTTTATTTGAGTCCTCATTATTTCTTTTTGGTGCATCCTTTCCTTTTGTTATTTCTTTCAGCTCTTGTTCCTGTTCCTTCACTATTTGATATAGCCTATCACATGCATCACCCACGCCCTGCTTTATTTCAGTTTTTAGGTTGCGTGAGGTGCTAAGGCATTTCTTTGCTCTACTGTAGCACACTCTGGCCTCTGTCAATCTATCTTTGTACTGTTGGCTAGGTCCTGCCTGCCCAGTCCTACTTGTTGTGGGTGTTATACTAGTCCGTTCATTACCTACTGCCTCCCACTCTCCTATGCTACGCCGAACTATGGAAGACGCAATGGTGACCGTTCTTGCCGGTGACTTTTGGGTCTCTAGGTCACTTTCGGCTTGGGTCTTAACCGGGGTTCTACAGAGGGCCATTGCGGAGGTGTAACGTCAACGTTAAAATTGTAAATAAAATTTAAAAAATATATTGTGTTTTCAATAGAAAACGTCAATAAAGTGAATAAAGAAAAGCAATAAAACAAAATACAAATTGTAATAAATAATAAAGTAACAATAAAGTAATGTAGAGTCCGCTTATACCCTCTCCGATTGTCAATAAACGCTTAAATACAGCTGTTTTGTTAGCTAGGTCAATTATTAATAATTCTCTTATACCTAAGGGTGTCAAATAAACTTTTCCAAAAATCGACTCTATGTAGAGTTCAATTTTTGGCTGGTGATAGAGAGCTCTCCCGTCCAACACTAGCAAAGCAAACCGCGTCGCTCTACGCCTCCTGGTTGCGGAGATATCGCCGGTTAAAGTTATCCAAGATGGCGGACCAATATGGCCGCCGAAACTTAAAAGTCGAATTACTCCGCTTCCAGGCACCGCAGAGGAGCGGGAAAAAGTTCTGGGAGGTATCCCTGGCCAGCTCTACCACCCCCGGTGGTCGGTTCGGTCTAAAAAGTGGTGGTGCTGTATCGGGTTCAAAAGTGGTGGGGGGTGGGGGACCACAAGGGAATCACAACAGTGAAAACCCCGCAGCTCTACGACCACCGGTTCCGGCGCAATGCAAGTTTTTGTAAAAACAAAATGGCGGACCAAGATGGCCGCCAAGTGTTTAAACTGCGGTAACTCCGGAACCAGGCGTCTCCCAGGAGCGTGCGAGGTGTCTGCGTTCTTCCCCCGGTCCACTCTACAGTTGTAAAGAGTCAGATCCGCGATACAGACCACTTATGTCCCAGCGCTATGGGGGGGGGTGGGGGGGGTAGGTCTACCCAGGTAAACAACCCAGTTGGAAACCGCAGCTTCCTAGCTCAAAAATTGACCGCGCAATCGTCGAAACAAGATTTGGGCAACTTTGGGCGAATTCGACGGAAATTTCCGCCCAAATATTCCTTCGAGGATTACCACCGTTCCGGATGTCACAAACCTATCGAGCTTGGGCTCGTTGCACAGGTATTTTTACAGGCTACAATACTATTATATTAAAAAATTTTTATATTCCACCCCCGAATTTTAATTCTCAAAAAACACTAAATTTATTACAAAAATTAGAATAAAAAATAAAATTTATCAATTTAAAAATCTGAAAAAATTATATTTCGTTACTTACTATTAGAACAATTTTTTAAAAGCAAAAATGAAAATGTAGGGATGGTATTTCTACCCCCACGTGCCACGCCCAAAAATTAAAAAATTTACTATGCCTAATCTATAAAAGCTAGAATTCTAAAATTTTGTACAACTATAACTACTATTAATAACTACTGAAATACACTAATATCTATTTAAAATATATTTTACTTTTTTAATAGGAATTTTTTGAAATTTTACTAAATTTTAAAAATGCTATAACTTAAAAACTACTCAACTTTTTTCTGTTCTGGAAAAACGGGGTGTCTCGTCCAAAGTAGGCGCACGATGTTGTAGCCTTGGAAGTGGTGAAAACAAGCGCACGGCAATTTTCACTGCCACGTGCTACTTGTTTTTTTGCCGCTCCTACTTCCGTCTTGGGCGGAATTGGGCGGTGCAGGTGTCGGGCAGGTGGGGGCCACCGAGGGCTTCCCGGAAGCACAAATTTTTTGAAGATCACTTCACTGTGTCACTTTCCACGATTTTTTGAAGTTACAATTTTCACAATATTTTGCCGTTTTTTGTTTAATCAAATCGACGAAAAATTTTCTCGGCTCACTGTATATACACGTTTGTGCTCTAGATTTTTACGCAACTTTTAGTACCTTTTTTATACTTCTAGCACAAAAACTGCCGCTGGTATGAATTTTTGAAGGTTTAAAAATGCGCGGAGTCACCTTAGGCACGTGTGTTCGTCGCGGGGGGTGTCCGCGGACTCTGGTTAGGTTAGGTTAGGTTAGGTTAGGTTAGGTTAGGTTAGGTTAGGTTAGGTTAGGTTAGGTTAGGTTAGGTTAGGTTAGGTTAGGTTAGGTTAGGTTAGGTTAGGTTAGGTTAGGTTAGGTTAGGTTAGGTTAGGTTAGGTTAGGTTAGGTTAGGTTAGGTTAGGTTAGGTTAGGTTAGGTTAGGTTAGGTTAGGTTAGGTTAGGTTAGGTTAGGTTAGGTTAGGTTAGGTTAGGTTAGGTTAGGTTAGGTTAGGTTAGGTTAGGTTAGGTTAGGTTTTTTTTTTTTTTTTTTTTTTTTTTTTTTTTTTTTTTTTTTTTTTTTTTTTTTTTTTTTTCTTGCACCTCCAGCGGTAATGCTGCAGACTTTGTTATTTCGATATCCTTTTCCAAAAACGTCCAAAAATTTTTATATTGTTGTATTTTCCCGTTCATTTTCTCCTGTTTTTATCTTTTCATGTTGTTCTTCTCTTATTCTCTAGTTTTCATGCTCATCATTTCTTAGATATGCTTGTTTTCTGTTTAATACCTCAAATTTAATTTCTTCCTTACATATTTATGACTAACTACTTACACCGTTATATATACGTTTGTTTCCTTATACTGTTTATATCTTTACGCTATTTTTCATCTTTTGTATTATATGTTTACATAAAATATACCTACGATATTTTAGAAACATATTTTTACTTGCTTTTATTTCTGTTGTTTATTTGTTTTACAATATTTTCACAATACTCTAGGAAGCATTTCCTGTTTTTTCCTATCATAATTTGGTTTATTTCCTTTTTGTTTATATTTGAGCCAATTTTTTGTTCCAAATTATATCTTTGCTGGTCATAAATTGGACATTCTGTAAGGATGTGGCAAATCGTTTCTTCCCTACCAGGCTCACAAATGCAGGATGGATCTTCTTTTAATTTAAAACGATGTAAATAGGCCGAGAAGCCACCGTGTCCTGTCAGAAGCTGGGTGGTAAGACTGGTCAATTTAATTTTTCTTATTACCCGATATGCATCAATCGCATCAGGGAAAAACATTTTCGTTGTAGTAGCAGTGCTATTATTTTTGTACCTCTCGTTCCATTCGCCAAGCGATCGCATACGAATGCATCGCTTGACGAATGAAACGGGGCATCTATCATAGTCGTGTCGCTTCTTTAATCCCAATGCAGCCTCCTTAGCAAGCTGGTCTGCCCTCTCATTCCCGGCAATCCCCACATGAGCCTTTACCCAGAACAAATCCACAGATTTGTTCCGCCTAAGTAAAGTTCTTATATTGTTATTACTTTCTCTTGCTAGGGAATGAGAGTTGTTTTGGCTAGTGACTGATTGTAAAGCAGCCATTGAGTCACTGTAGACTGCAAAGGAATTACTTGTACTGTGGAGCATCTGTCTAGTAGCAACGCATATTGCCAGGAGTTCCGCTTGGTAGACCGTGCTATAGGATGGTAAGCTAAGTTTGATGGCCTTGGTTTCGGTTTCGCTATTCCATAAAGATAGCGAAGCACCGACCCGGCCATCAATCTTACTACCATCCGTAAAAATGCGAGTATCATAATCACTATTGCTATTTAGTTCTTCTTGGTCTACCAGCGTTTTAAACTCAAGGCTAATACAATCAGCCGGATGGGTCAGGTAACTTGCTGGAGCTCTTCTTTCTATATCTCTATCTGCTAAGATGGACTGAGGAAAGCCCCTCTTGGCCTCATATAAAGAAGCCGACTCTCGAATTCTGAGGTCAAGAGGGAGGACTCCTGTCAGGATGAGTGCTGAGTTTAGAGACACAGTCCGATGAGCTCTGCAAATCTTTATTAAAAATCCGCGCTGGATTTGGTTCAATTTCTCCCTAATGCATAGTTTCCTGACCGCTGGGGCCCACGCACTGGCCGCATAAAGAATAATCGGCTCTATTGTTGCGGTGTATATTATACGAGTTACCTCAGGTTGTAAGCCCCAGCTGGCTTTCGCGGCCCTGCTGAGCTGTTTATATACATTAGCAGTTTTCCTGGCGATATTCTTGACATGACTATTAAAAGTGAGTTTGTCGTCAATGGTGAGTCCCAACAATTTTATTTCATTTGTCATGCCAATGTCAATCCCGCCCATGCCTAGGCGTGGAGTGTCGTATTTGAGTTTTCTGGTAATTAACATTGCGTTGGTCTTTTGCGGAGCAAACCTAAGTTTGTTTACGACTCCCCACTCCCAGACACGCCCGAGAGTGGCATTGGCACGCCTCTCTATATCTAATGCCGTTTTTCCAGCGAAGACCAGAACGACGTCGTCCGCAAATGCTTGGACATAATCTCCTCTGGTTTCTAAATCGTGCAACAAAGGGTCGAGCAACAGGTTCCAAAGGATTGGTCCGGCAATAGAGCCCTGCACACAACCCTTTTCGGTACTTTTCAAAATCTCTTCCCCGGCATATCGAACCCTTACCCTCCGTTCATCGAGGTAACTGTCGATGACCCTCCTCAAGTTCCTAGGACATTTTTCCTCAGCCAGTCGGATTCTTATCTTCGGCCACCAGGCACTGTCGAAGGCGCCCTCTATGTCTAACGATACTATTGTGACTATATTCTTCTCTTCTAGTTTTGTTGTTACGTATTTCATCAGATCATAAAGGGCGTCCTCGGTACTCCTTTGTGGCATGAATCCGTACTGGCGAGTACTAATCCTGGGCAGGAGATAGAACTTAAGGCGAGTCACCAACATCTTCTCAAAGATCTTGCCCAACACAGGCAGTAGACCAATAGGTCGATACGCCTTTGGTGCACTGTAGCTGTCCTTTCCCGGCTTCCTAAGGATAACAACAGTTGCCTCCTTCCAAAGTTTTGGGAAGTGGTGTAATTGTTGGCATTTGTTGACTATAGCCAGGAACAGCTGTGGGTTGCCTTTTATTGCGTGCGAGCATATGTCAGCTGTAAATCCATCTACACCTGGAGCCTTTTTTGGGTTGAAGGAACTTATCGCGTCTTGCAGTTCTGTGAGAGTGAATGGGGGGTCTATTGTTTCGTTGGCTTCTTCCGCATCATTAATTTTACTGGCCTTCTCTCTTGCACAACGATGGTCATTATTATCGTCCCCTTTACTATCTTCTGGGTAGAAAGTGTCGGCCAGTAATTTAGCTGAGTTTTTTGGGTTCAGCACTTGTCCGTCCTTTTCCAGTGGGCGATCCTCCTCTCGCTTTTTTGTTGCCCCGATAACCCTATATATTCCATCCCAAACACTCTCACAGTCCTGCTTTTCGCAAAATTCCTTCCAGCTCTGTACTTGGGACTTGCTGGCTTCGAGCTCGTATTCGTCCTTTTTGGCAAGATATTCCGCTACTACGCTCTGTCGCCGGCATGTCGCAGCTCGTCGTATTCTATTTTTCATTGTAGTGACCTCTTTCTTCAGTCTTTCAAGTTTTTCGGACCACCATGGCACTGAATATCTTTCTTTATTTGTCTTTTTATGGAAAAACTCCTCGCATACTTGTTTAATGGTGTCCGAGTATATCTTCACAAGACGATCCAGATCTTCCACGTTCATGACCTTCGCAATTTGCTCCGGTGTCAATTGCTTATCTACACTGAATTGGTTGAGTTTAACATTAAACCCAGTCCAATTAGCATTTTTGGTATTGTAGGTTCTGGTCGTCCTGCTGATATTGGTCCCTTTAGATTTTTGCAGACATATTTTGAAGACAATGCCATTGTGGTCCGAACTTGTCATGGTCTCATCGACGGTCCACTCATCCACCCGATCAAGCAAATATCTCGAAGCGGCCGTAATGTCCACATTACTACAGTATCGTATTCCGCCCCTTATAGTGTCAAAAGTAGCTTTATCTCCACTATTCAGAATTTGCAGCCCCATTTCATCCATTGCTCCAAGCATGTCTTCCCCTCGCACATCAGTTTTAGTCCCCCCCCACCAAACATTTTTAGAGTTTGCGTCCCCACCAATAATAAGCCAATCCGTTCCTATCGTATCCCCGATCTTTCTTAGATGGTCCAAATAGGGTCCTATGGGCTTGTCCGGCTCGAAATAAAGAGATACCAGCGTGATCCTCCAGGCATTGGTCTGGGCTCTAACTACTGCAATATTGGGTGTTGTGAGTTGTGGGTATTGAATAATGTCTATGTCAGGGTCAAAGACAGCTATTGCTGCTTTGACCGTGCCCATACCGATACTCTGGAAGACCCTTACGCCCCGATAACTCTTTAAACTTTCCGCCCCGCCCACATAAGGCTCTTGAAGAAGCGCCAGACAAGCTCGTCTTTTAACTGCTTCCATCATTATCTCTTCCGTGGCTAGCTTTTTCCGCTGTAGATTGGCCTGCAGTATGGTGTATGGGGAGCGTCTATCTTGGGTGCCCTTAGCAATACGCTATTGCTGATCTTGCTATAGTGTCCCAGCGTTTGCGTATCGGACACTCTGTGCTGAAAGCGTTATGGTCATGGGAACTATGTTTAGCTTTATTGCAGTTTTTGCAAGTGGGTGCATTTCCCGCCAGCCAATCTGCGCATTCCACTCTGAGGTGTGGGCCTCCACAGTGGCTACACATGTCAACATCCTCCTTACAGAAGCGTTTACTGTGCCCGTATCCCAGGCATCGCGTGCATTGCACTAAAGGCGACTGGTCCTCCACTTTAACACGCTGTAAGTCTATGTGCAAAGTTTCGGATTCAGTCGCCCTCCTCCAGATAGTCGGAGAAACGCTAAGGACGATGTGACATGTAAGGGGGTTCCGAGCTCGCTTCCTGAACTTTATCTCCGTACGGTCTTCTTCCGGGTCTAGTCCGTCAAATAGGGGCTTATTTTGATTCTTTATTGCTTTAATAATGGCCTCATCCTTATGAATCGAAAGAACGTTCTTTAGGACAATAAGAGGGTCCTTGTTTTTTACCTCTTCACACGTAAGGCTGTTTCCCGAGGTTTTGATACGCTCTATAATTTTTGCTCGTTCTTCTTTTGTCCGACAGCTCATTATTATTTTCCTATCACGTGCTTTACGGACCCTCTCAACTTTTACCCACCCCTCTTTAGCATCTATTGCGTCCCTAACTTTATTCAACACATTTTCACCACTTTCAGTTTCGTCTTTAGATGCCACTACTACTGAGTGAAGTGCCACTCTTTCGAACGATCCGTTGCTAGGTCTGCTAACGACACTAGAATAGGACTCCTGTCTTCCATTTTCTATTAAGTTTTTCTGTCTTTCTATTATTTCCTTTAACTCGTCCATTTTTCTATTATTTTCGATTATAGAGTCTGTAGTTTGTGTTAGTTTTGCAAGTAGATTTTCATTTTGGTGCGGTGTGAGTCCTTCGGTGGTTGTGATTTGTGTTTCTCCTTGTGGCTCATTAACTCTTCCTACTCCCATTTCTTTATCTTTTAGGGCCAACTCCAGTTCCTTGACAATAGCATAGAGGCGATCTATCGCATCGGTAACGCCAGTTTTTATGTCGCCCTTTAAATTTCTGGACAGCTGTAAAAACTTTTTGGCCTTGATAAAGCAGCATCGAGCTTCCGAAGTCTTGTCCTTAAAAGTTTGCACAGGTCCTGCCTGTGTTGGTCTGGATGTTAGCGGGGAAGTTTGTTCGGAGCCTACTGCCTCTAGTGCTTCCACACTGCGCCTTACTTTGGACGGTATTGTTACTGTTTTAGGAGGGGATGGGTGTGTTTCAGCGTCACTGCTAATTTGTTTCGGCGTATGAAACATTTTGGAGGTGTGCGTCAAGATATAATAAAATAAAAGTTTGTAGAAGTTTTACAATTGTAAAATAATGTATAAGAAAATTTTAAAAATTTTAAGTTAAGAAAGCTGTATGTGGGCTCTCAGTCACAGAGGTAATTAAAAGAGAATAATTAACTTGAATTGTTAATGTACGAACACGAATACACTTTGTTCCGTTGTTAAAATGTAATAAAACGAAAATAAAAAAAAAAATTTTAAAATATAGGTGGCGCTACTAGTACATTAAATCGCACATATACTTTTGGTAAACAATGTCCTCTCCCCTACCTCGAGACTAAAGGGAGGGAGGGTGGGCGCTTCGTTCAAATTTTCTGTGTTTTCGTCGTCCGATCGGGGCGGTTGACGTCTCAATCGATGCGGACGGTCAAAAGGAAGCTATTTAAACTATAAAAAAGGAAGGTTCAATGGAAAATTTTGAAAATATTTAAGAAAAACACTAATTAAAACCGAATTTGCTAAGTATTGCAAATTTTCCAACACCTATTTCCCGCAGAGTGGTCCTAAGTGTCTCAAAAGACTCGCAGGAACACGGCGCAGATGATGGTATAAGAAACTCGAAGAAAACTTACAATACAGAGCGTTTTATGAAATTTTGAAAAAGAAACTACCAAAAATTTACTATTTTAATATGAAAAACAATTGAAAATTGAATTTTCCGTCAGCAAAGATGTACCAAAAGGTGTTATTTAACGACCTCGGATCAACAAAAACCTAAAAAACAACGGAGTTTAATTAATACCTATTACAACCGGTCAAAACGGTATTGTGTCTATTAAAATACTATAAAATTTGAGGTTTTCCGGGATTTTCTCGAAATTCCAGAAAGAAAAATTTGCCCAAACCTTAAAAACAGATGGGCGTCAACGAGACAAAAATTACTGTGAAAAAATCGTGAAAATCGGCCAGCGAAAACCCAGTTAAATATGCGATTTTGTGTGAATTTTTACTGCAAAAACTTGAGCTTAAGTGGATTTTTGATGGGCGCGGTGGGCGGGGGTGTGGCCCACGTTTTATTGAAATTTCCAAAGTTCTTGCAGCCGGATCAGACCCGTTGATGTCTCGATAGATGCGGACTATCGAGAAGTATGTACTGGTTATAAAAACAAAAATCGCGTAGTGAAAAAATTTAAAGTTATTAAGAAAAAACAAAGAATTGAAGGAGGGCGTGGCACTCGATTAAATTCAAATTTTCTGTGTTTTCGTCGTCCGATCGGGGCGGTTGACGTCTCAATCGATGCGGACGGTCAAAAGGAAGCTATTTAAACTATAAAAAAGGAAGGTTCAATGGAAAATTTTGAAAATATTTAAGAAAAACACTAATTAAAACCGAATTTGCTAAGTATTGCAAATTTTCCAACACCTATTTCCCGCAGAGTGGTCCTAAGTGTCTCAAAAGACTCGCAGGAACACGGCGCAGATGATGGTATAAGAAACTCGAAGAAAACTTACAATACAGAGCGTTTTATGAAATTTTGAAAAAGAAACTACCAAAAATTTACTATTTTAATATGAAAAACAATTGAAAATTGAATTTTCCGTCAGCAAAGATGTACCAAAAGGTGTTATTTAACGACCTCGGATCAACAAAAACCTAAAAAACAACGGAGTTTAATTAATACCTATTACAACCGGTCAAAACGGTATTGTGTCTATTAAAATACTATAAAATTTGAGGTTTTCCGGGATTTTCTCGAAATTCCAGAAAGAAAAATTTGCCCAAACCTTAAAAACAGATGGGCGTCAACGAGACAAAAATTACTGTGAAAAAATCGTGAAAATCGGCCAGCGAAAACCCAGTTAAATATGCGATTTTGTGTGAATTTTTACTGCAAAAACTTGAGCTTAAGTGGATTTTTGATGGGCGCGGTGGGCGGGGGTGTGGCCCACGTTTTATTGAAATTTCCAAAGTTCTTGCAGCCGGATCAGACCCGTTGATGTCTCGATAGATGCGGACTATCGAGAAGTATGTACTGGTTATAAAAACAAAAATCGCGTAGTGAAAAAATTTAAAGTTATTAAGAAAAAACAAAGAATTGAAGGAGGGCGTGGCACTCGATTAAATTCAAATTTTCTGTGTTTTCGTCGTCCGATCGGGGCGGTTGACGTCTCAATCGATGCGGACGGTCAAAAGGAAGCTATTTAAACTATAAAAAAGGAAGGTTCAATGGAAAATTTTGAAAATATTTAAGAAAAACACTAATTAAAACCGAATTTGCTAAGTATTGCAAATTTTCCAACACCTATTTCCCGCAGAGTGGTCCTAAGTGTCTCAAAAGACTCGCAGGAACACGGCGCAGATGATGGTATAAGAAACTCGAAGAAAACTTACAATACAGAGCGTTTTATGAAATTTTGAAAAAGAAACTACCAAAAATTTACTATTTTAATATGAAAAACAATTGAAAATTGAATTTTCCGTCAGCAAAGATGTACCAAAAGGTGTTATTTAACGACCTCGGATCAACAAAAACCTAAAAAACAACGGAGTTTAATTAATACCTATTACAACCGGTCAAAACGGTATTGTGTCTATTAAAATACTATAAAATTTGAGGTTTTCCGGGATTTTCTCGAAATTCCAGAAAGAAAAATTTGCCCAAACCTTAAAAACAGATGGGCGTCAACGAGACAAAAATTACTGTGAAAAAATCGTGAAAATCGGCCAGCGAAAACCCAGTTAAATATGCGATTTTGTGTGAATTTTTACTGCAAAAACTTGAGCTTAAGTGGATTTTTGATGGGCGCGGTGGGCGGGGGTGTGGCCCACGTTTTATTGAAATTTCCAAAGTTCTTGCAGCCGGATCAGACCCGTTGATGTCTCGATAGATGCGGACTATCGAGAAGTATGTACTGGTTATAAAAACAAAAATCGCGTAGTGAAAAAATTTAAAGTTATTAAGAAAAAACAAAGAATTGAAGGAGGGCGTGGCACTCGATTAAATTCAAATTTTCTGTGTTTTCGTCGTCCGATCGGGGCGGTTGACGTCTCAATCGATGCGGACGGTCAAAAGGAAGCTATTTAAACTATAAAAAAGGAAGGTTCAATGGAAAATTTTGAAAATATTTAAGAAAAACACTAATTAAAACCGAATTTGCTAAGTATTGCAAATTTTCCAACACCTATTTCCCGCAGAGTGGTCCTAAGTGTCTCAAAAGACTCGCAGGAACACGGCGCAGATGATGGTATAAGAAACTCGAAGAAAACTTACAATACAGAGCGTTTTATGAAATTTTGAAAAAGAAACTACCAAAAATTTACTATTTTAATATGAAAAACAATTGAAAATTGAATTTTCCGTCAGCAAAGATGTACCAAAAGGTGTTATTTAACGACCTCGGATCAACAAAAACCTAAAAAACAACGGAGTTTAATTAATACCTATTACAACCGGTCAAAACGGTATTGTGTCTATTAAAATACTATAAAATTTGAGGTTTTCCGGGATTTTCTCGAAATTCCAGAAAGAAAAATTTGCCCAAACCTTAAAAACAGATGGGCGTCAACGAGACAAAAATTACTGTGAAAAAATCGTGAAAATCGGCCAGCGAAAACCCAGTTAAATATGCGATTTTGTGTGAATTTTTACTGCAAAAACTTGAGCTTAAGTGGATTTTTGATGGGCGCGGTGGGCGGGGGTGTGGCCCACGTTTTATTGAAATTTCCAAAGTTCTTGCAGCCGGATCAGACCCGTTGATGTCTCGATAGATGCGGACTATCGAGAAGTATGTACTGGTTATAAAAACAAAAATCGCGTAGTGAAAAAATTTAAAGTTATTAAGAAAAAACAAAGAATTGAAGGAGGGCGTGGCACTCGATTAAATTCAAATTTTCTGTGTTTTCGTCGTCCGATCGGGGCGGTTGACGTCTCAATCGATGCGGACGGTCAAAAGGAAGCTATTTAAACTATAAAAAAGGAAGGTTCAATGGAAAATTTTGAAAATATTTAAGAAAAACACTAATTAAAACCGAATTTGCTAAGTATTGCAAATTTTCCAACACCTATTTCCCGCAGAGTGGTCCTAAGTGTCTCAAAAGACTCGCAGGAACACGGCGCAGATGATGGTATAAGAAACTCGAAGAAAACTTACAATACAGAGCGTTTTATGAAATTTTGAAAAAGAAACTACCAAAAATTTACTATTTTAATATGAAAAACAATTGAAAATTGAATTTTCCGTCAGCAAAGATGTACCAAAAGGTGTTATTTAACGACCTCGGATCAACAAAAACCTAAAAAACAACGGAGTTTAATTAATACCTATTACAACCGGTCAAAACGGTATTGTGTCTATTAAAATACTATAAAATTTGAGGTTTTCCGGGATTTTCTCGAAATTCCAGAAAGAAAAATTTGCCCAAACCTTAAAAACAGATGGGCGTCAACGAGACAAAAATTACTGTGAAAAAATCGTGAAAATCGGCCAGCGAAAACCCAGTTAAATATGCGATTTTGTGTGAATTTTTACTGCAAAAACTTGAGCTTAAGTGGATTTTTGATGGGCGCGGTGGGCGGGGGTGTGGCCCACGTTTTATTGAAATTTCCAAAGTTCTTGCAGCCGGATCAGACCCGTTGATGTCTCGATAGATGCGGACTATCGAGAAGTATGTACTGGTTATAAAAACAAAAATCGCGTAGTGAAAAAATTTAAAGTTATTAAGAAAAAACAAAGAATTGAAGGAGGGCGTGGCACTCGATTAAATTCAAATTTTCTGTGTTTTCGTCGTCCGATCGGGGCGGTTGACGTCTCAATCGATGCGGACGGTCAAAAGGAAGCTATTTAAACTATAAAAAAGGAAGGTTCAATGGAAAATTTTGAAAATATTTAAGAAAAACACTAATTAAAACCGAATTTGCTAAGTATTGCAAATTTTCCAACACCTATTTCCCGCAGAGTGGTCCTAAGTGTCTCAAAAGACTCGCAGGAACACGGCGCAGATGATGGTATAAGAAACTCGAAGAAAACTTACAATACAGAGCGTTTTATGAAATTTTGAAAAAGAAACTACCAAAAATTTACTATTTTAATATGAAAAACAATTGAAAATTGAATTTTCCGTCAGCAAAGATGTACCAAAAGGTGTTATTTAACGACCTCGGATCAACAAAAACCTAAAAAACAACGGAGTTTAATTAATACCTATTACAACCGGTCAAAACGGTATTGTGTCTATTAAAATACTATAAAATTTGAGGTTTTCCGGGATTTTCTCGAAATTCCAGAAAGAAAAATTTGCCCAAACCTTAAAAACAGATGGGCGTCAACGAGACAAAAATTACTGTGAAAAAATCGTGAAAATCGGCCAGCGAAAACCCAGTTAAATATGCGATTTTGTGTGAATTTTTACTGCAAAAACTTGAGCTTAAGTGGATTTTTGATGGGCGCGGTGGGCGGGGGTGTGGCCCACGTTTTATTGAAATTTCCAAAGTTCTTGCAGCCGGATCAGACCCGTTGATGTCTCGATAGATGCGGACTATCGAGAAGTATGTACTGGTTATAAAAACAAAAATCGCGTAGTGAAAAAATTTAAAGTTATTAAGAAAAAACAAAGAATTGAAGGAGGGCGTGGCACTCGATTAAATTCAAATTTTCTGTGTTTTCGTCGTCCGATCGGGGCGGTTGACGTCTCAATCGATGCGGACGGTCAAAAGGAAGCTATTTAAACTATAAAAAAGGAAGGTTCAATGGAAAATTTTGAAAATATTTAAGAAAAACACTAATTAAAACCGAATTTGCTAAGTATTGCAAATTTTCCAACACCTATTTCCCGCAGAGTGGTCCTAAGTGTCTCAAAAGACTCGCAGGAACACGGCGCAGATGATGGTATAAGAAACTCGAAGAAAACTTACAATACAGAGCGTTTTATGAAATTTTGAAAAAGAAACTACCAAAAATTTACTATTTTAATATGAAAAACAATTGAAAATTGAATTTTCCGTCAGCAAAGATGTACCAAAAGGTGTTATTTAACGACCTCGGATCAACAAAAACCTAAAAAACAACGGAGTTTAATTAATACCTATTACAACCGGTCAAAACGGTATTGTGTCTATTAAAATACTATAAAATTTGAGGTTTTCCGGGATTTTCTCGAAATTCCAGAAAGAAAAATTTGCCCAAACCTTAAAAACAGATGGGCGTCAACGAGACAAAAATTACTGTGAAAAAATCGTGAAAATCGGCCAGCGAAAACCCAGTTAAATATGCGATTTTGTGTGAATTTTTACTGCAAAAACTTGAGCTTAAGTGGATTTTTGATGGGCGCGGTGGGCGGGGGTGTGGCCCACGTTTTATTGAAATTTCCAAAGTTCTTGCAGCCGGATCAGACCCGTTGATGTCTCGATAGATGCGGACTATCGAGAAGTATGTACTAGTTATAAAAACAAAAATCGCGTAGTGAAAAAATTTAAAGTTATTAAGAAAAAACAAAGAATTGAAGGAGGGCGTGGCACTCGATTAAATTCAAATTTTCTGTGTTTTCGTCGTCCGATCGGGGCGGTTGACGTCTCAATCGATGCGGACGGTCAAAAGGAAGCTATTTAAACTATAAAAAAGGAAGGTTCAATGGAAAATTTTGAAAATATTTAAGAAAAACACTAATTAAAACCGAATTTGCTAAGTATTGCAAATTTTCCAACACCTATTTCCCGCAGAGTGGTCCTAAGTGTCTCAAAAGACTCGCAGGAACACGGCGCAGATGATGGTATAAGAAACTCGAAGAAAACTTACAATACAGAGCGTTTTATGAAATTTTGAAAAAGAAACTACCAAAAATTTACTATTTTAATATGAAAAACAATTGAAAATTGAATTTTCCGTCAGCAAAGATGTACCAAAAGGTGTTATTTAACGACCTCGGATCAACAAAAACCTAAAAAACAACGGAGTTTAATTAATACCTATTACAACCGGTCAAAACGGTATTGTGTCTATTAAAATACTATAAAATTTGAGGTTTTCCGGGATTTTCTCGAAATTCCAGAAAGAAAAATTTGCCCAAACCTTAAAAACAGATGGGCGTCAACGAGACAAAAATTACTGTGAAAAAATCGTGAAAATCGGCCAGCGAAAACCCAGTTAAATATGCGATTTTGTGTGAATTTTTACTGCAAAAACTTGAGCTTAAGTGGATTTTTGATGGGCGCGGTGGGCGGGGGTGTGGCCCACGTTTTATTGAAATTTCCAAAGTTCTTGCAGCCGGATCAGACCCGTTGATGTCTCGATAGATGCGGACTATCGAGAAGTATGTACTGGTTATAAAAACAAAAATCGCGTAGTGAAAAAATTTAAAGTTATTAAGAAAAAACAAAGAATTGAAGGAGGGCGTGGCACTCGATTAAATTCAAATTTTCTGTGTTTTCGTCGTCCGATCGGGGCGGTTGACGTCTCAATCGATGCGGACGGTCAAAAGGAAGCTATTTAAACTATAAAAAAGGAAGGTTCAATGGAAAATTTTGAAAATATTTAAGAAAAACACTAATTAAAACCGAATTTGCTAAGTATTGCAAATTTTCCAACACCTATTTCCCGCAGAGTGGTCCTAAGTGTCTCAAAAGACTCGCAGGAACACGGCGCAGATGATGGTATAAGAAACTCGAAGAAAACTTACAATACAGAGCGTTTTATGAAATTTTGAAAAAGAAACTACCAAAAATTTACTATTTTAATATGAAAAACAATTGAAAATTGAATTTTCCGTCAGCAAAGATGTACCAAAAGGTGTTATTTAACGACCTCGGATCAACAAAAACCTAAAAAACAACGGAGTTTAATTAATACCTATTACAACCGGTCAAAACGGTATTGTGTCTATTAAAATACTATAAAATTTGAGGTTTTCCGGGATTTTCTCGAAATTCCAGAAAGAAAAATTTGCCCAAACCTTAAAAACAGATGGGCGTCAACGAGACAAAAATTACTGTGAAAAAATCGTGAAAATCGGCCAGCGAAAACCCAGTTAAATATGCGATTTTGTGTGAATTTTTACTGCAAAAACTTGAGCTTAAGTGGATTTTTGATGGGCGCGGTGGGCGGGGGTGTGGCCCACGTTTTATTGAAATTTCCAAAGTTCTTGCAGCCGGATCAGACCCGTTGATGTCTCGATAGATGCGGACTATCGAGAAGTATGTACTGGTTATAAAAACAAAAATCGCGTAGTGAAAAAATTTAAAGTTATTAAGAAAAAACAAAGAATTGAAGGAGGGCGTGGCACTCGATTAAATTCAAATTTTCTGTGTTTTCGTCGTCCGATCGGGGCGGTTGACGTCTCAATCGATGCGGACGGTCAAAAGGAAGCTATTTAAACTATAAAAAAGGAAGGTTCAATGGAAAATTTTGAAAATATTTAAGAAAAACACTAATTAAAACCGAATTTGCTAAGTATTGCAAATTTTCCAACACCTATTTCCCGCAGAGTGGTCCTAAGTGTCTCAAAAGACTCGCAGGAACACGGCGCAGATGATGGTATAAGAAACTCGAAGAAAACTTACAATACAGAGCGTTTTATGAAATTTTGAAAAAGAAACTACCAAAAATTTACTATTTTAATATGAAAAACAATTGAAAATTGAATTTTCCGTCAGCAAAGATGTACCAAAAGGTGTTATTTAACGACCTCGGATCAACAAAAACCTAAAAAACAACGGAGTTTAATTAATACCTATTACAACCGGTCAAAACGGTATTGTGTCTATTAAAATACTATAAAATTTGAGGTTTTCCGGGATTTTCTCGAAATTCCAGAAAGAAAAATTTGCCCAAACCTTAAAAACAGATGGGCGTCAACGAGACAAAAATTACTGTGAAAAAATCGTGAAAATCGGCCAGCGAAAACCCAGTTAAATATGCGATTTTGTGTGAATTTTTACTGCAAAAACTTGAGCTTAAGTGGATTTTTGATGGGCGCGGTGGGCGGGGGTGTGGCCCACGTTTTATTGAAATTTCCAAAGTTCTTGCAGCCGGATCAGACCCGTTGATGTCTCGATAGATGCGGACTATCGAGAAGTATGTACTGGTTATAAAAACAAAAATCGCGTAGTGAAAAAATTTAAAGTTATTAAGAAAAAACAAAGAATTGAAGGAGGGCGTGGCACTCGATTAAATTCAAATTTTCTGTGTTTTCGTCGTCCGATCGGGGCGGTTGACGTCTCAATCGATGCGGACGGTCAAAAGGAAGCTATTTAAACTATAAAAAAGGAAGGTTCAATGGAAAATTTTGAAAATATTTAAGAAAAACACTAATTAAAACCGAATTTGCTAAGTATTGCAAATTTTCCAACACCTATTTCCCGCAGAGTGGTCCTAAGTGTCTCAAAAGACTCGCAGGAACACGGCGCAGATGATGGTATAAGAAACTCGAAGAAAACTTACAATACAGAGCGTTTTATGAAATTTTGAAAAAGAAACTACCAAAAATTTACTATTTTAATATGAAAAACAATTGAAAATTGAATTTTCCGTCAGCAAAGATGTACCAAAAGGTGTTATTTAACGACCTCGGATCAACAAAAACCTAAAAAACAACGGAGTTTAATTAATACCTATTACAACCGGTCAAAACGGTATTGTGTCTATTAAAATACTATAAAATTTGAGGTTTTCCGGGATTTTCTCGAAATTCCAGAAAGAAAAATTTGCCCAAACCTTAAAAACAGATGGGCGTCAACGAGACAAAAATTACTGTGAAAAAATCGTGAAAATCGGCCAGCGAAAACCCAGTTAAATATGCGATTTTGTGTGAATTTTTACTGCAAAAACTTGAGCTTAAGTGGATTTTTGATGGGCGCGGTGGGCGGGGGTGTGGCCCACGTTTTATTGAAATTTCCAAAGTTCTTGCAGCCGGATCAGACCCGTTGATGTCTCGATAGATGCGGACTATCGAGAAGTATGTACTGGTTATAAAAACAAAAATCGCGTAGTGAAAAAATTTAAAGTTATTAAGAAAAAACAAAGAATTGAAGGAGGGCGTGGCACTCGATTAAATTCAAATTTTCTGTGTTTTCGTCGTCCGATCGGGGCGGTTGACGTCTCAATCGATGCGGACGGTCAAAAGGAAGCTATTTAAACTATAAAAAAGGAAGGTTCAATGGAAAATTTTGAAAATATTTAAGAAAAACACTAATTAAAACCGAATTTGCTAAGTATTGCAAATTTTCCAACACCTATTTCCCGCAGAGTGGTCCTAAGTGTCTCAAAAGACTCGCAGGAACACGGCGCAGATGATGGTATAAGAAACTCGAAGAAAACTTACAATACAGAGCGTTTTATGAAATTTTGAAAAAGAAACTACCAAAAATTTACTATTTTAATATGAAAAACAATTGAAAATTGAATTTTCCGTCAGCAAAGATGTACCAAAAGGTGTTATTTAACGACCTCGGATCAACAAAAACCTAAAAAACAACGGAGTTTAATTAATACCTATTACAACCGGTCAAAACGGTATTGTGTCTATTAAAATACTATAAAATTTGAGGTTTTCCGGGATTTTCTCGAAATTCCAGAAAGAAAAATTTGCCCAAACCTTAAAAACAGATGGGCGTCAACGAGACAAAAATTACTGTGAAAAAATCGTGAAAATCGGCCAGCGAAAACCCAGTTAAATATGCGATTTTGTGTGAATTTTTACTGCAAAAACTTGAGCTTAAGTGGATTTTTGATGGGCGCGGTGGGCGGGGGTGTGGCCCACGTTTTATTGAAATTTC
This sequence comes from Marasmarcha lunaedactyla, assembly GCA_923062675.1. Lineage (NCBI taxonomy): Eukaryota > Metazoa > Arthropoda > Insecta > Lepidoptera > Pterophoridae > Marasmarcha > Marasmarcha lunaedactyla. Next base: position 23,298,908 of record OV281358.1, read on the forward strand.
CAAAGTTCTTGCAGCCGGATCAGACCCGTTGATGTCTCGATAGATGCGGACTATCGAGAAGTATGTACTGGTTATAAAAACAAAAATCGCGTAGTGAAAAAATTTAAAGTTATTAAGAAAAAACAAAGAATTGAAGGAGGGCGTGGCACTCGATTAAATTCAAATTTTCTGTGTTTTCGTCGTCCGATCGGGGCGGTTGACGTCTCAATCGATGCGGACGGTCAAAAGGAAGCTATTTAAACTATAAAAAAGGAAGGTTCAATGGAAAATTTTGAAAATATTTAAGAAAAACACTAATTAAAACCGAATTTGCTAAGTATTGCAAATTTTCCAACACCTATTTCCCGCAGAGTGGTCCTAAGTGTCTCAAAAGACTCGCAGGAACACGGCGCAGATGATGGTATAAGAAACTCGAAGAAAACTTACAATACAGAGCGTTTTATGAAATTTTGAAAAAGAAACTACCAAAAATTTACTATTTTAATATGAAAAACAATTGAAAATTGAATTTTCCGTCAGCAAAGATGTACCAAAAGGTGTTATTTAACGACCTCGGATCAACAAAAACCTAAAAAACAACGGAGTTTAATTAATACCTATTACAACCGGTCAAAACGGTATTGTGTCTATTAAAATACTATAAAATTTGAGGTTTTCCGGGATTTTCTCGAAATTCCAGAAAGAAAAATTTGCCCAAACCTTAAAAACAGATGGGCGTCAACGAGACAAAAATTACTGTGAAAAAATCGTGAAAATCGGCCAGCGAAAACCCAGTTAAATATGCGATTTTGTGTGAATTTTTACTGCAAAAACTTGAGCTTAAGTGGATTTTTGATGGGCGCGGTGGGCGGGGGTGTGGCCCACGTTTTATTGAAATTTCCAAAGTTCTTGCAGCCGGATCAGACCCGTTGATGTCTCGATAGATGCGGACTATCGAGAAGTATGTACTAGTTATAAAAACAAAAATCGCGTAGTGAAAAAATTTAAAGTTATTAAGAAAAAACAAAGAATTGAAGGAGGGCGTGGCACTCGATTAAATTCAAATTTTCTGTGTTTTCGTCGTCCGATCGGGGCGGTTGACGTCTCAATCGATGCGGACGGTCAAAAGGAAGCTATTTAAACTATAAAAAAGGAAGGTTCAATGGAAAATTTTGAAAATATTTAAGAAAAACACTAATTAAAACCGAATTTGCTAAGTATTGCAAATTTTCCAACACCTATTTCCCGCAGAGTGGTCCTAAGTGTCTCAAAAGACTCGCAGGAACACGGCGCAGATGATGGTATAAGAAACTCGAAGAAAACTTACAATACAGAGCGTTTTATGAAATTTTGAAAAAGAAACTACCAAAAATTTACTATTTTAATATGAAAAACAATTGAAAATTGAATTTTCCGTCAGCAAAGATGTACCAAAAGGTGTTATTTAACGACCTCGGATCAACAAAAACCTAAAAAACAACGGAGTTTAATTAATACCTATTACAACCGGTCAAAACGGTATTGTGTCTATTAAAATACTATAAAATTTGAGGTTTTCCGGGATTTTCTCGAAATTCCAGAAAGAAAAATTTGCCCAAACCTTAAAAACAGATGGGCGTCAACGAGACAAAAATTACTGTGAAAAAATCGTGAAAATCGGCCAGCGAAAACCCAGTTAAATATGCGATTTTGTGTGAATTTTTACTGCAAAAACTTGAGCTTAAGTGGATTTTTGATGGGCGCGGTGGGCGGGGGTGTGGCCCACGTTTTATTGAAATTTCCAAAGTTCTTGCAGCCGGATCAGACCCGTTGATGTCTCGATAGATGCGGACTATCGAGAAGTATGTACTGGTTATAAAAACAAAAATCGCGTAGTGAAAAAATTTAAAGTTATTAAGAAAAAACAAAGAATTGAAGGAGGGCGTGGCACTCGATTAAATTCAAATTTTCTGTGTTTTCGTCGTCCGATCGGGGCGGTTGACGTCTCAATCGATGCGGACGGTCAAAAGGAAGCTATTTAAACTATAAAAAAGGAAGGTTCAATGGAAAATTTTGAAAATATTTAAGAAAAACACTAATTAAAACCGAATTTGCTAAGTATTGCAAATTTTCCAACACCTATTTCCCGCAGAGTGGTCCTAAGTGTCTCAAAAGACTCGCAGGAACACGGCGCAGATGATGGTATAAGAAACTCGAAGAAAACTTACAATACAGAGCGTTTTATGAAATTTTGAAAAAGAAACTACCAAAAATTTACTATTTTAATATGAAAAACAATTGAAAATTGAATTTTCCGTCAGCAAAGATGTACCAAAAGGTGTTATTTAACGACCTCGGATCAACAAAAACCTAAAAAACAACGGAGTTTAATTAATACCTATTACAACCGGTCAAAACGGTATTGTGTCTATTAAAATACTATAAAATTTGAGGTTTTCCGGGATTTTCTCGAAATTCCAGAAAGAAAAATTTGCCCAAACCTTAAAAACAGATGGGCGTCAACGAGACAAAAATTACTGTGAAAAAATCGTGAAAATCGGCCAGCGAAAACCCAGTTAAATATGCGATTTTGTGTGAATTTTTACTGCAAAAACTTGAGCTTAAGTGGATTTTTGATGGGCGCGGTGGGCGGGGGTGTGGCCCACGTTTTATTGAAATTTCCAAAGTTCTTGCAGCCGGATCAGACCCGTTGATGTCTCGATAGATGCGGACTATCGAGAAGTATGTACTAGTTATAAAAACAAAAATCGCGTAGTGAAAAAATTTAAAGTTATTAAGAAAAAACAAAGAATTGAAGGAGGGCGTGGCACTCGATTAAATTCAAATTTTCTGTGTTTTCGTCGTCCGATCGGGGCGGTTGACGTCTCAATCGATGCGGACGGTCAAAAGGAAGCTATTTAAACTATAAAAAAGGAAGGTTCAATGGAAAATTTTGAAAATATTTAAGAAAAACACTAATTAAAACCGAATTTGCTAAGTATTGCAAATTTTCCAACACCTATTTCCCGCAGAGTGGTCCTAAGTGTCTCAAAAGACTCGCAGGAACACGGCGCAGATGATGGTATAAGAAACTCGAAGAAAACTTACAATACAGAGCGTTTTATGAAATTTTGAAAAAGAAACTACCAAAAATTTACTATTTTAATATGAAAAACAATTGAAAATTGAATTTTCCGTCAGCAAAGATGTACCAAAAGGTGTTATTTAACGACCTCGGATCAACAAAAACCTAAAAAACAACGGAGTTTAATTAATACCTATTACAACCGGTCAAAACGGTATTGTGTCTATTAAAATACTATAAAATTTGAGGTTTTCCGGGATTTTCTCGAAATTCCAGAAAGAAAAATTTGCCCAAACCTTAAAAACAGATGGGCGTCAACGAGACAAAAATTACTGTGAAAAAATCGTGAAAATCGGCCAGCGAAAACCCAGTTAAATATGCGATTTTGTGTGAATTTTTACTGCAAAAACTTGAGCTTAAGTGGATTTTTGATGGGCGCGGTGGGCGGGGGTGTGGCCCACGTTTTATTGAAATTTCCAAAGTTCTTGCAGCCGGATCAGACCCGTTGATGTCTCGATAGATGCGGACTATCGAGAAGTATGTACTGGTTATAAAAACAAAAATCGCGTAGTGAAAAAATTTAAAGTTATTAAGAAAAAACAAAGAATTGAAGGAGGGCGTGGCACTCGATTAAATTCAAATTTTCTGTGTTTTCGTCGTCCGATCGGGGCGGTTGACGTCTCAATCGATGCGGACGGTCAAAAGGAAGCTATTTAAACTATAAAAAAGGAAGGTTCAATGGAAAATTTTGAAAATATTTAAGAAAAACACTAATTAAAACCGAATTTGCTAAGTATTGCAAATTTTCCAACACCTATTTCCCGCAGAGTGGTCCTAAGTGTCTCAAAAGACTCGCAGGAACACGGCGCAGATGATGGTATAAGAAACTCGAAGAAAACTTACAATACAGAGCGTTTTATGAAATTTTGAAAAAGAAACTACCAAAAATTTACTATTTTAATATGAAAAACAATTGAAAATTGAATTTTCCGTCAGCAAAGATGTACCAAAAGGTGTTATTTAACGACCTCGGATCAACAAAAACCTAAAAAACAACGGAGTTTAATTAATACCTATTACAACCGGTCAAAACGGTATTGTGTCTATTAAAATACTATAAAATTTGAGGTTTTCCGGGATTTTCTCGAAATTCCAGAAAGAAAAATTTGCCCAAACCTTAAAAACAGATGGGCGTCAACGAGACAAAAATTACTGTGAAAAAATCGTGAAAATCGGCCAGCGAAAACCCAGTTAAATATGCGATTTTGTGTGAATTTTTACTGCAAAAACTTGAGCTTAAGTGGATTTTTGATGGGCGCGGTGGGCGGGGGTGTGGCCCACGTTTTATTGAAATTTCCAAAGTTCTTGCAGCCGGATCAGACCCGTTGATGTCTCGATAGATGCGGACTATCGAGAAGTATGTACTGGTTATAAAAACAAAAATCGCGTAGTGAAAAAATTTAAAGTTATTAAGAAAAAACAAAGAATTGAAGGAGGGCGTGGCACTCGATTAAATTCAAATTTTCTGTGTTTTCGTCGTCCGATCGGGGCGGTTGACGTCTCAATCGATGCGGACGGTCAAAAGGAAGCTATTTAAACTATAAAAAAGGAAGGTTCAATGGAAAATTTTGAAAATATTTAAGAAAAACACTAATTAAAACCGAATTTGCTAAGTATTGCAAATTTTCCAACACCTATTTCCCGCAGAGTGGTCCTAAGTGTCTCAAAAGACTCGCAGGAACACGGCGCAGATGATGGTATAAGAAACTCGAAGAAAACTTACAATACAGAGCGTTTTATGAAATTTTGAAAAAGAAACTACCAAAAATTTACTATTTTAATATGAAAAACAATTGAAAATTGAATTTTCCGTCAGCAAAGATGTACCAAAAGGTGTTATTTAACGACCTCGGATCAACAAAAACCTAAAAAACAACGGAGTTTAATTAATACCTATTACAACCGGTCAAAACGGTATTGTGTCTATTAAAATACTATAAAATTTGAGGTTTTCCGGGATTTTCTCGAAATTCCAGAAAGAAAAATTTGCCCAAACCTTAAAAACAGATGGGCGTCAACGAGACAAAAATTACTGTGAAAAAATCGTGAAAATCGGCCAGCGAAAACCCAGTTAAATATGCGATTTTGTGTGAATTTTTACTGCAAAAACTTGAGCTTAAGTGGATTTTTGATGGGCGCGGTGGGCGGGGGTGTGGCCCACGTTTTATTGAAATTTCCAAAGTTCTTGCAGCCGGATCAGACCCGTTGATGTCTCGATAGATGCGGACTATCGAGAAGTATGTACTAGTTATAAAAACAAAAATCGCGTAGTGAAAAAATTTAAAGTTATTAAGAAAAAACAAAGAATTGAAGGAGGGCGTGGCACTCGATTAAATTCAAATTTTCTGTGTTTTCGTCGTCCGATCGGGGCGGTTGACGTCTCAATCGATGCGGACGGTCAAAAGGAAGCTATTTAAACTATAAAAAAGGAAGGTTCAATGGAAAATTTTGAAAATATTTAAGAAAAACACTAATTAAAACCGAATTTGCTAAGTATTGCAAATTTTCCAACACCTATTTCCCGCAGAGTGGTCCTAAGTGTCTCAAAAGACTCGCAGGAACACGGCGCAGATGATGGTATAAGAAACTCGAAGAAAACTTACAATACAGAGCGTTTTATGAAATTTTGAAAAAGAAACTACCAAAAATTTACTATTTTAATATGAAAAACAATTGAAAATTGAATTTTCCGTCAGCAAAGATGTACCAAAAGGTGTTATTTAACGACCTCGGATCAACAAAAACCTAAAAAACAACGGAGTTTAATTAATACCTATTACAACCGGTCAAAACGGTATTGTGTCTATTAAAATACTATAAAATTTGAGGTTTTCCGGGATTTTCTCGAAATTCCAGAAAGAAAAATTTGCCCAAACCTTAAAAACAGATGGGCGTCAACGAGACAAAAATTACTGTGAAAAAATCGTGAAAATCGGCCAGCGAAAACCCAGTTAAATATGCGATTTTGTGTGAATTTTTACTGCAAAAACTTGAGCTTAAGTGGATTTTTGATGGGCGCGGTGGGCGGGGGTGTGGCCCACGTTTTATTGAAATTTCCAAAGTTCTTGCAGCCGGATCAGACCCGTTGATGTCTCGATAGATGCGGACTATCGAGAAGTATGTACTGGTTATAAAAACAAAAATCGCGTAGTGAAAAAATTTAAAGTTATTAAGAAAAAACAAAGAATTGAAGGAGGGCGTGGCACTCGATTAAATTCAAATTTTCTGTGTTTTCGTCGTCCGATCGGGGCGGTTGACGTCTCAATCGATGCGGACGGTCAAAAGGAAGCTATTTAAACTATAAAAAAGGAAGGTTCAATGGAAAATTTTGAAAATATTTAAGAAAAACACTAATTAAAACCGAATTTGCTAAGTATTGCAAATTTTCCAACACCTATTTCCCGCAGAGTGGTCCTAAGTGTCTCAAAAGACTCGCAGGAACACGGCGCAGATGATGGTATAAGAAACTCGAAGAAAACTTACAATACAGAGCGTTTTATGAAATTTTGAAAAAGAAACTACCAAAAATTTACTATTTTAATATGAAAAACAATTGAAAATTGAATTTTCCGTCAGCAAAGATGTACCAAAAGGTGTTATTTAACGACCTCGGATCAACAAAAACCTAAAAAACAACGGAGTTTAATTAATACCTATTACAACCGGTCAAAACGGTATTGTGTCTATTAAAATACTATAAAATTTGAGGTTTTCCGGGATTTTCTCGAAATTCCAGAAAGAAAAATTTGCCCAAACCTTAAAAACAGATGGGCGTCAACGAGACAAAAATTACTGTGAAAAAATCGTGAAAATCGGCCAGCGAAAACCCAGTTAAATATGCGATTTTGTGTGAATTTTTACTGCAAAAACTTGAGCTTAAGTGGATTTTTGATGGGCGCGGTGGGCGGGGGTGTGGCCCACGTTTTATTGAAATTTCCAAAGTTCTTGCAGCCGGATCAGACCCGTTGATGTCTCGATAGATGCGGACTATCGAGAAGTATGTACTAGTTATAAAAACAAAAATCGCGTAGTGAAAAAATTTAAAGTTATTAAGAAAAAACAAAGAATTGAAGGAGGGCGTGGCACTCGATTAAATTCAAATTTTCTGTGTTTTCGTCGTCCGATCGGGGCGGTTGACGTCTCAATCGATGCGGACGGTCAAAAGGAAGCTATTTAAACTATAAAAAAGGAAGGTTCAATGGAAAATTTTGAAAATATTTAAGAAAAACACTAATTAAAACCGAATTTGCTAAGTATTGCAAATTTTCCAACACCTATTTCCCGCAGAGTGGTCCTAAGTGTCTCAAAAGACTCGCAGGAACACGGCGCAGATGATGGTATAAGAAACTCGAAGAAAACTTACAATACAGAGCGTTTTATGAAATTTTGAAAAAGAAACTACCAAAAATTTACTATTTTAATATGAAAAACAATTGAAAATTGAATTTTCCGTCAGCAAAGATGTACCAAAAGGTGTTATTTAACGACCTCGGATCAACAAAAACCTAAAAAACAACGGAGTTTAATTAATACCTATTACAACCGGTCAAAACGGTATTGTGTCTATTAAAATACTATAAAATTTGAGGTTTTCCGGGATTTTCTCGAAATTCCAGAAAGAAAAATTTGCCCAAACCTTAAAAACAGATGGGCGTCAACGAGACAAAAATTACTGTGAAAAAATCGTGAAAATCGGCCAGCGAAAACCCAGTTAAATATGCGATTTTGTGTGGTTAGGTTAGGTTAGGTTAGGTTAGGTTAGGTTAGGTTAGGTTAGGTTAGGTTAGGTTAGGTTAGGTTAGGTTAGGTTAGGTTAGGTTAGGTTAGGTTAGGTTAGGTTAGGTTAGGTTAGGTTAGGTTAGGTTAGGTTAGGTTTTTTTTTTTTTTTTTTTTTTTTTTTTTTTTTTTTTTTTTTTTTTTTTTTTTTTTTTTTTTTTTTTTTTTTTTTTTTTTTTCTACTACCTCCGGCATAGCCGCAGTCTATGTTATTCTTATCCTTTCATACCAGTTCTCGCAATTATTCCTCTCGTACTTTCATTCATCATACTGTTCTTTCTTACATGCTTCACACTAATATTCTGGGGATGGGAATTCCCGTCTATGTCCCTAATTTATTCTACTTCACAGATTTTTGGGGTTAATAAGTTTTTCAGTACAGACTTTTGTCTGTGTTTTACTTTATTTTTTCTCCAATAAACATATTTTTATTGCATACAGTTTTACGTATTCTAAGAAATGCTACTGGGGTACAGTCAAGTAGGGTTCTTAACTTATTCTATTTTTATTTACATTTTAACCGGCTTATGTTAATATTCTTATATTCTTCTTATTATATACATAGTTCCTTATACAATATGCTTATCTACTACAGATTGTTTATCTATTTTAAATTATATGTTGGCACAAATATATATACAATATATTTTGTAACATATTTTTCTTTTCCATTTTTATTAATTACATTTACTTACATTTGCTCATTGTAGAAACTTATACTAGTACATTTAACAACTATTATCTCATACATTTATACAGTTCATTACTTTCTTACAATTTTATGCTTTAGTTACATGTTCACTGCAAATATTATTATAATATCTCGTAACATGTTTTCTAGTCCGTCTTGTTTCTTTTAACCGCCTTATTTGCAATTTTGATACAGTACTGCATAAATGTATCTCTGTGTCTACCTAGCATAATCTGACTTATGTTTTCTACCACTATTTTGACCCCGATTTTGTGCACCAGATCTTGTCTATCTGCTGCGTAGGCTGGGCATTCCGTTAGTATGTGCGGGACTGTTTCTTTCTTGTCGGGATCACAGATGCACGATGGGCTCCCCTTGCATCCAAACCGGTTTAGATACTCGGAGAACCCACCATGCCCCGTCATGATCTGAGTTGTAATGCCTGTAGGCTGGAGCTTCCGCACTATTCTATACGCACCTAGAGCATCGGGGAAAAACAACTTTGTTATTCGAGCGGTCTCTGCAGCCAAGTATCGTTTGTTCCATTCGTCAAGCGTTTGCATGCGAATGCACCGCTTGACGAATGAAACCGGACACTTGTCGTACTTATGTCTTGTTTTCAATTTCAGAGCCGCTTCCTTAGCCAAGTGGTCAGCCCTCTCGTTGCCAGCCAGCCCTGCGTGAGCTTTTATCCAAAATAATTTTACGCTTTTATGTTGTTCGGATGATAATGTAAGATTTGCTCTGGTTTTAACGGCGAGAGGGTGTAGGCATTTATGACCAACTATCGTCTGGAGTGCGGCTCTGGAATCGCTGTAAATCGCGAACGTCGACTCCTTGCTTCGCGCAATCATATCACTCGCCTCACAAATAGCTAACAGCTCAGCCTGGTAGACCGTACAGTATGACGGCAGGCTAAGCTTGACGGCCTTGGTTTCCGCCTCTCCACTCCAGAGGGATAGAGAGGCACCAACCCGGCCGTCAATCTTACTGCCGTCTGTAAAAATGCGGATGTCGTAGTTACTATTTGAATCTAATTCTGTTTGGTCTACCAAGGTGTTAAAGTCCAGGTTCGCGTAGCTTGCTGGATGCGGACCCGCAATTGCTGGGGCCATCCGTTCAACCTCCCTACCTCCCAGATCCATCCCAGACTCCCCCCTCCTAGCCCCGTAAAGTGAAGCGGATTCACGAACACGAAGATCAAGAGGGAGGATTCCGGCAAGGATCAATGTAGAGTTAAGAGATGCTGTCCGGTAAGCCTTACAAATCTTCTGCAGAAAGCCTCTCTGCACTGCATTCAGCTTTCCCCTCACACACAGTTTCGTTACTGCAGGTGCCCAGACACTGGCCGCGTACAAGATAATTGGCTCAATCGTTGCTGTGTAAATCAGGCGGATGACTTCACTATGAAGCCCCCAACCTATTTTAGCCGCCGTCGAGAGTTGTTTGTACGCGGCCACAGCCTTCGCACAAACATTTCTTACGTGGGAGTTGAATGTGAGCTTATCATCTATGATGACTCCCAGAAGCTTTATCTCCTTACAGATTGTAATTGGTGTTCCATTCATACTGAGTCTCGGAGTGTCATACTTTAATTTTCTAGTTATAACCAGACCATTTGTTTTTTGAGGCGCGAAGTTTAACTTATTTGCCACTCCCCATTTCCTGACAAATTCCAATGTGGCATTGGCGTGAACCTCTATTTCGAGCGCTGTGTCCCCCGTGAAGGCCAGCACAATATCATCCGCAAAAGCCTGGGCGTAGTCTCCTCTCTTCTCCAGGTCTTTGAGGAGTGGATCCAGGAGCAAGTTCCACAATATTGGTCCTCCAATAGATCCCTGTACGCAACCTTTTTCAGTGTTTTTGAGGTATTCTTGCCCTGCAAACCTCACGCTTACCGTCCTGTCCTTGAGATAGCTATCGATGACTTTCCTTAAGTTAATCGGACACTTTTCCTCAGCCAATCGGACTCTAATTTTTGGCCACCAGGCGCAGTCGAAGGCTCCCTCTATGTCTAATGATACTAGCGTTACGATCCTTTTATTATCTAGATTTGTTCTTATATGCTTCATTAAGACATACAAGGAGTCCTCGGTGCTCCTCTGTGGCATGAATCCGAATTGGCGAGTACTCATCCTTGGGATTATGTGATGTTTTATACGAGTCATCAATAGCTTCTCAAAGATTTTCCCAAATATGGGAAGCAACCCTATTGGGCGATGCGCTTTGGGAGTTGTGTAGTCTGGCCTTCCGGGTTTCCTAAGGACCACCACTATAGCGCTTTTCCAGATCTTCGGGAAGTATTTGAGTTCTAGGCATTTGTTTAGGATCCTAAGGAAAAGGTGGGGGTCGTTTTGTATGGCGTATTGACAGATGTCGGCGGTAAACCCATCTGCACCTGGGGCCTTTTTAGGACTGAACGTCGAGATCACCATTTGCAGTTCAGTAAGTGTGAAAGGGGGATCATTACTGTCCTCCTTTCCGCTGCTTATATTGACGATTTCTGCCAATTTTCGCGTGTTTTGGTGATCTTTGTTGTCGTATTGAGGTGAATCTGCAGGATAGAAGGTCTCCGCCAATGCCCGTGCCGACCTCTTTGCATCTAAGGTTTCGCCGTTAACTACCAGTGGGGCGTCCTCCGCCCTTTTCCTCGTTCTCCCCAGCACCCTATAAATGCCATCCCAGACACTTTCACGATCTTGCTTCTCGCAGAAGGCCTTCCAGCTGGAAATCTGTGCATTTCTTGCGGCCGTCTCATACTCCGTTTTCTTTTGCAGGTACTCCAGGACGACTTTAGCTCTGCGGACTGGTGCGGCGCGGTGTACCCGGTTCCTGTACTTGGAAACCTCCCTCTTCAGCTGCTGGAGCTCTTCGGACCACCATGGTATGGTAAGTAACTGTTTATATTTCTTTTTAGGTATGGATTCATTACATGCTATATTTACTATTTTTGTGTATTCTATTACTAACTTCTCTAATTCGAGTGTATTATTAATATTGTCTACTGTTTCTGAAGTAAAATTATTGTCTGTTTTTAATTGGTTCATTTTATTATTAAATTGGGTCCAATTAGCTTTATTTGTATTATAAACTCTGGTAGTTCTAATTATGTGAGTACCTTGTGATTTTTTCAGATTAATGTTGAAGGTTATACCATTGTGGTCCGAAGTTGTAAGGCTCTCGTCCACTTTCCAATTTTCCACACGCGCCAGCATGTCCTCAGAACCTGCTGTCAAGTCAACATTGCTGGAGTACCTTTTGCCGCCTCTTATAGTGTCAAACGTCGGCTTGGTGCCGATGTTGAGAATGTGCAATTCTAACTCATCTAGAGCTCCCAGAAGATCTTCTCCCCTTTGATCGTCCACCTTGGATCCCCACCATGAGCTCTTGGCATTGGCATCCCCCCCTATTACCAGGAATGTGGTTCCCAGAGAGTTGCAGATTTTTTGCAAATGAGCGATGTACGGGCCGATGGGTTTATCAGGTTCGAAGTAGAAGGAGACGAACGTGGTCTTCCAGTCTTTGGTTTGGGCTCCGATTACAACAAAGTTGGCGGTAGTAAGATGTGGGTGAACCGTGATGTCTATTTTATCGTCGAAAACGGCTATGGCTGCCTTAACGGTTCCCTCTCCAGAGTCCTGGAAGACCCTCGCTCCACGGTAGTCCTTCATACTTTTGCCCTGTCCCACGTATGGCTCTTGTAGCAGTGCCACGGCGGCTCCTCTCTTAGACGCTTCAATCATAACCTCGTCAGTGGCCAGCCTTTTGCGCTGCAAGTTCGCTTGAAAAATTTTGTATGCTTTGGTATCGGTGCCCTTAGCAGTACGCCACGGACGACCGAGCCAGCGTGTCCCACTTCCTACGCACCGGGCATGTCTGGCTGAAAGCGTTGTGGTCGTACTGGTCGTGTTTGGCTGTTTTGCAGTTATGGCATTCAGGGGGTGCACCCGCCATCCATTCCGGGCACTCTCCTCGAAGGTGAGGGCCTCCACAGTGGCTGCACAAGTCGACCGGTTGCTTACAGAATCTCTTCCCGTGACCATATCCCAAGCATCTTGTACATTGAACCAGAGGGGTTTGATCCTCTGCCCTGATCCGCTGAAGGTCTACGTGCAGTGTCCCGGCTTCAGTTATTCTTCTCCATACGGCTGGGGACGTTGTCACGATGACGTGACCCGTCAGCGGATTTCTGGCTCTTTTCCTGTACTTCACTTCTATGCGTTGGTCTTTCGGGTCGAGATTCCGGAACATATTCTCATTCTGGTTCTTTATTGCCTTTATTACTTCAGCGTCACTGTGGATGAGGAGGACGTCTTTTAGTATGAGGAGTGGGTCCTTGTTTTGCACTTCCTCACAAGTAAGGTGCTTGCCGGAGCTTTCTATCCTCTCCTTTACTTTCCTCCTATCTTCTTCTGTCCTGCAACTCATTACTATCTTTCTATCCTTTGCCTTCCTCACACGTTCCACTCTCACCCATCCCTCCTTTGCAGCCACTGCTTCCCTAACTTTGTCTAATACCTTTTCCCCACTTTCTGTTTCGTCCTCTGATGTTATCACTATCGTGTGCAGAGCTGTGTTCTCGTGGTTGGGTCGTTGGGCTCTTGTAACGTCTGCATAGGACTGTACCGAAAGAGCGCGTCGGTGCCCCTCCATCTCCTCCCTCAGCTCCTCCATCTTGGTGTTATTGGTCTGGAGGTGTTCAATCGTTTTTTGGAGCTGAGTGAGGAGTGCAGAGTCATGGGTGTTGGTACTTTCCAATACCCCACCCTCACTTGTCTCTCCTGTATTCCTAGTACTACCTGCCTGGTTAACATTTTCTCCACCCTTAGCCTTTTCCTCCCTCAGTGCCGAATCCAACTCCTGCACCATCCGGTACATTTTATCCAGCAACTGGGTAAGAGTGCTCTTGATATCTGTCTTTAGATTTCTTGAGTTGTTCAATTGCTGTTTTGCCTTAACCAGGCAATGTCGCGCTTCCAATGTTTTGGTGGCGTATACTTTCGGGGAAGTTTGGGGCTCACCGGGAGACAGGTTACCCACCTCGCCATCCTGCGACAGAGCCTTCCTTATCCTGAGTTTAGCAGGTCCTGCCTGCATCGTCCTACTACTTTTTGGCGATGTCGCCTGTGGCTCTACATTTGCTTCCCACCCTTCAATACTACGCCTCACGTTGGTGAGCGTCACTGTCGCAGGGGGGGACTTCTCTTTACCCGACTTGGGCTGCGTATTTGGCGTGCGAAACATATTTGCCGGAGGTATGTGTCAATAATATATAAAATTTAAAATTTGTAAAAGTTGTATAAGAAACAAGGCGGACTAGCAAACGGTCAATAAACCAAATACAGCTAAATACAGCTCAATAAAGCTGTTGTCTTTATTAAAGTAGGTTTAATAAAACAATAAAATAAAACAAAATATAAAATAAAATAAAATAAAATATTTTTAATACTCTATGTAGAGTTCTTTTTCGGCTCTATTTGTAGAGCCCTGTCTGCCAATGTCGATGGTCCAAACCCCAGCCCCGTACGACCTCTGGTGCCCGAGATATAAACGTCTTAAGATTTTCAAGATGGCGGTCAAAATGGCCGCCAAAAGTCGAATGTTTTTATATCTTCGGGCTCAGGTGTCGCACAGCACTGTGCGAGGGCTCTCCGCTTTTCCCGAGACCGGCTCTATCCACTTCTGGTGGAAAAAGGGGGGGGTTAGGGTGGGGGGTGAAAAGTGAATTAAGGGGGTGAGGGGGCTGGAGGGGTCTTAGGGACAGCTGTTGCCGAAAACCCCAGCGCTCTAGGGCAACTGGTCGCCGAGATATGCAATTTTTAATAAAACAAAATGGCGGACCAAGATGGCCGACCTAATTTCCAAATTGCTGTATCTCGGAGACCAGATGTCGCAGCGCTCCGTGCGAGGGCTCTCCGTTCGTCCCGAGACCTGCCCTATCCACTTCTTATAGAAAAAAGGGGGGGTTGGGTGGGGGGGGGGAAGTGAAAAACAGGAGGGGGATGGGTAGGGAGATGTGTGACACTTAGCTAAAAGAAAACCCCAAATTCCTACGACAAAAAATGTAGCAGTTATCGCTCTTTTAAAAATGCTCCACAAATCCAAGATGGCCGCCAAATTTTTGTAAAAATCTTTGGTTGCCGTTTATCTCGGTTTGCGTGGTCCGAATCACCCCGATATTGGGCTTGTTTGAAAGGTCTCCAAATGACCTACTTAAATATAACAAGGAAAACTTAAAATCTACAACCCCCGATATTTACAACCCTAAAAACACGAATAAATCCACAAATTTGCTTATAAAAAATACTAAAATTAATTTTAAAAATCTGAAAAATTTCCAGATTGTTGTCAAAATATGCACAAATTTTTTACACTATAATATAAAGTCCTAGGGGTTGTTTTTAACACCCCACGTTTCTACCCTTAAAATTAAAAATTGAATTACAAAGAAATTTACCGATAAAAATTTTTAATTTTTCTATATGTTGTAGAACTTATTAAATACTAATTTAATCTAATTTAAAAATTTGGGGTCGTCGCGACAAATCGCGAGTTATGAATTTTTGAAAAATGAGCAAATTTTTAAAATAAAATATCTAATAAACTACTGGACCTTTTTCTTTGCTGTAAACGGGGTAGTTCTTGTCTTCTTAAGGTCTTCAAGGCTGGATAGGAAGATTTCGCCAGACTCCAAAAATGAAAAAGTTTGGGCCACGCCCCAACTTGTTTTTTTGGCTTTGGTTCCGCCCTGGTGGGCGGAAAAAATCCAAAAGCAAGTCCCAGGTGTAGAGCTCGCCGAGCACTTTCGAGCCGCACTATAAAAACTATAGGTCGTCGCGACCAATCGGGCAGCGTAATTTTTTAAAGTTTTAGATTTTTCACAATTTCCACTTTTTTGCACAGAAAATTTTTTCCGCTGCACCGATTTTCACAAACTTTTCACTGCCGTGTTGGCCTTATTTTTCCGCAACTTTTGATATGTAGATCACATATGTACGTCACAAAAAACCCACTTTTTACGATTTTTCAAAGAATTTTTTAAGCACGTGGAGCGCGGTTCAGCCTTTGACATGTGTTCTCGGGTCGGGGGTGACACCGGTCTCCGGTTAGGTTAGGTTAGGTTAGGTTAGGTTAGGTTAGGTTAGGTTAGGTTAGGTTAGGTTAGGTTAGGTTAGGTTAGGTTAGGTTAGGTTAGGTTAGGTTAGGTTAGGTTAGGTTAGGTTAGGTTAGGTTAGGTTAGGTTAGGTTAGGTTAGGTTAGGTTAGGTTAGGTTAGGTTAGGTTAGGTTAGGTTAGGTTAGGTTAGGTTAGGTTAGGTTAGGTTAGGTTAGGTTAGGTTAGGTTAGGTTAGGTTAGGTTAGGTTAGGTTAGGTTAGGTTAGGTTATGTTAGGTTAGGTTAGGTTAGGTTAGGTTAGGTTAGGTTAGGTTAGGTTAGGTTAGGTTAGGTTAGGTTAGGTTAGGTTAGGTTAGGTTAGGTTAGGTTAGGTTAGGTTAGGTTAGGTTAGGTTAGGTTAGGTTAGGTTAGGTTAGGTTAGGTTAGGTTAGGTTAGGTTAGGTTAGGTTAGGTTAGGTTAGGTTAGGTTAGGTTAGGTTAGGTTAGGTTAGGTTAGGTTAGGTTAGGTTAGGTTAGGTTAGGTTAGGTTAGGTTAGGTTAGGTTAGGTTAGGTTAGGTTTTGTTTTTTTTTTTTTTTTTTTTTTTTTTTTTTTTTTTTTTTTTTTTTTTTTTTTTTTTTTTTTTTTTTTTCCTATTCTACTACCTCCGCCATGTATGGGCGCAGTCCTTATTTAACTTTTTTCTTTCATTCCAGTTCTCGCATTTGCTACTTCTCGTACTATCATTCCGCATACTTTATCTTTCATTCATTCATCACACTTTTGTTCTTTTACGGGTGGGAATTTCCCGCTTGCCCTACTCCTTTATCTTCTCTATCTACACTACTTTTATTTTTATTTTATTTTATTTATATATTTATTACTACAAAACACAGGGAATAAATCAATGGTACAACTCGACGAGGTTTTCTCTTTTCTTAAAACTACCTTACACTATTTTTATTTACATCACTTCGTATTCTTTTACTTAATACTATGTTTACATTGATCTTAATACTACATATTCTAACAACCATGATTTTTACATTTTGTGCTTATTATTACATATGTTTCATAAAAATATACATACAATATTTTATAAACATACTTTTCTTAGTCTATTTATTTTTGTTTATTACATTTTTCGCAATTACCGAACAGTAGTCCAAGAATTTATTTCTATTTACGCCCATAATAATGCTTGGTATGTTCTCGACCTTCATCTTGGTACCCAATTCTTGTTCAATATTAAACCTTTCCACTGCGTATATAGGGCATTCCAGTAAAATGTGGGGAACGTTTTCAGTCGTACCGGGTTCACATGGACACGAAGGGTTCTCTTTGCATCTGAAACGACACAGGTACTCCGCGAACCCACCGTGCCCTGTTAGAATTTGAGTGATTACTCCCGTGAGCTCTATCTTACGTACAACCCTATACGCCGCGACCGCATCGGGGAAAAACATTTTGGTTATGCCGGCAGTTGTGCTACTCCTATATCTCGCGTTCCATTCGTCAAGCGATTTCATCCGGATGCATCGCTTGACGAATGAGACGGGACACTTATCATATCTAGGCCTTGTTTTTGTGTTTTTGGCTGCCTCTTTAGCCAGTTGGTCTGCCCTTTCGTTCCCCGCCAGACCTACGTGTGCTTTAACCCAGAATAAAGCGACAGTTTTATTGAGCTGGGATAAGGATTTAAGGTTATTTCGCGTTCTCAGGGCAAGGGAATGTGGGCAGTCCAAGGCTATTATTGATTGCAAAGCTGCCATCGAGTCGCTGTAAATCGCGAAACTACTCTCCTTACGTCGTAAGATTTCCTCACTCGCTTCGCAGATAGCCAAAAGTTCCGCCTGGTAGACGGTGCTATATGACGGTAGAGTAAGTTTGACGGATTTGATCTCGGTCTCACTATTCCAACAGGATAGCGAGGCACCGACCCCTCCGTCAATCCTACTCCCGTCAGTGAAGATGCGGACAGCATAATTGCTGTTCGCTACGTATTGTTCCTGGTCTACCAAGTGTTGGAACTCGAGGCTGATCTGCTCCGCAGGGTGAGGGTAATCAGTAAAGTAGGCCTTGCGTTCCATCTCTCTGTCCAAAATTTCCGGTCGGGGCAATCCCCTCTTGACCTCGTACAACGAGGCCGACTCGCGAATTCGTAGGTCAAGAGGGAGTATCCCGGTTAGGAGCAGAGCAGAATTCAGGGAGGTGGTGCGATAAGCTCTGGAGATTTTTTGAAGAAAGCCGCGTTGGATACTGTTCAATTTGTCCCTGACACAAACTTTATTGGCCGCAGGTGCCCAAACGGCAGCCGCATACAAAACAATGGGCTCGATGGTAGCTATGTAAATGGTCCTGATAACATCAGGATGAAGGCCCCAGCTAATTTTAGCTGCGCGTGTTAGCTGTTTATATGCGGCTACCGCTTTCTGGCAAATGTTTTTAACATGGGAGTTAAATGTCAATTTGGCGTCAATGGTGACTCCCAGCAACTTGATCTCCTCCCTAACAGTAATAGGGATTCCACCCATGTTAAGGCGTGGGGTGTCGTATTTTAATTTTCGGGTAAGTAACATCGCATTAGTCTTCTTTGGCGCGAATTTCAATTTGTTATCGACACCCCACGCTCTCACAAACTCAAGGGATTCGTTGGCTTGTTTTTGTATAGCCTCTGCAGTGTTCCCGACGAAAACCAACACTATATCGTCAGCAAACGCCTGCGCATATTCGTGTCTTTCCCGGAGCCCCTCCAACAGAGGGTCCAATAGGACGTTCCACAACAATGGACCACCAATCGATCCCTGAACGCAACCCTTGTTGGTCTCTTTACGGAACTCACGACCGGCATATCTCACCTTCACGCTTCTGTCTCTTAGGTAGCTGTCGATGACCCTTCTCAGGTTTATTGGACACTTTTCCTCAGCCAGACG
Organism: Marasmarcha lunaedactyla; assembly: GCA_923062675.1. Classification (NCBI taxonomy): domain Eukaryota; kingdom Metazoa; phylum Arthropoda; class Insecta; order Lepidoptera; family Pterophoridae; genus Marasmarcha; species Marasmarcha lunaedactyla. The sequence goes on from OV281358.1 coordinate 23,317,503, forward strand.
GACTCTGATCTTCGGCCACCAGGCGCTGTCGAAGGCTCCCTCTATGTCCAGCGAAACCACCATGACCATCCTTTTTAAGTCAAGGTTGGCCCTGACATGGTTTACCAGGTCATAAAGAGAGTCTTCGGTGCTCCTCTGTGGCATGAATCCGTACTGGCGAGTACTAATCCTGGGAACCATATGAAATTTGAGACGAGTCATCAACAGCTTTTCTAAGATCTTGCCCAAGATGGGTAACAGGCCTATTGGCCGGTAGGATTTTGGAGTACCGTAATCATCTCTTCCAGGCTTCCTTAAAACTACAACTGTAGCCTCCTTCCATAATTGCGGGAAATAATGCAGCGCCAGGCATTTGCCGACTATAGCCAAGAACAGATGTGGATCTTGCTCTATCGCCTTTTTACAGATGTCCGCTGATAGGCCATCCGAACCGGGGGCCTTTTTGGCGCTAAAGGTGTTTATAACGTATTTGAGCTCTGTTAAAGTGAAAGGCGGGTCCACTGTGTCATTCGGTTCGTCCACTTCGTTTACCGTATTGGCCTTGGCTCTTGTGACTTTGTGGTGTTCGTTGTCACTGTCTTTATTATCCTCTGGATAAAACGTTTCCGCAAGGAGTCTCACCGAGGCTTCCTCGTCCAACGTCTGTCCGTTGCTGGTCAAAGGGCGGTCTTCCTCACGCTTTCTTGTACGTCCTATTACCCGGTAAATACCGTCCCACACGCTTTCATTGTTCTGCTTTTCGCAGAATTGCTTCCAGGACGTTGTCTGTGCCTTTTTTGCCTCTTCCTCATACTCTAGTTTCTTTTTCAGGTACTGATCAACGACTCCTGAACGACGACAGGGTGCGGCACGCCTGATCCTATTTTTGTAGGTGATGACTTCTTTTTTGAGGCTTTCAAGATGTTCGGACCACCATGGTATTGATGGTACCTCGTTATTTTTTCTCATCGGGATTGCTTCAGTTGCTGCTTCTTTAATAATGTCGGTGTATAGAACCACGATTTCTTCGAGATGTTTGGTGTCGGTTATAGTCTCCACTATTCCCGGAGAGATTTTATGTTTGAGTTGCAATTGCCTCAGTTTCTCATGAAACTTTGGCCAATTGGCTTTTCTTGTATTGAATATTCTCGTGGTTCTATCTATGCCGTTTCCTTTCACCTTTTGCAATCCCAAAAGAAAAGAGATACCATTGTGGTCCGAACTCGTCAAAGACCTATCGACCTGCCACTTGTCCACTCTGTCTAGCAAGTCCGTCGTACAAGCCGTCAGATCAACGTTACTCGTATACCGCACCCCGCCCCTTATTGTTTCAAAGGTCGGTTCATTCCCTGTATTGAGTATATAGAGGCCTTGTTCGTCCAACGCACTTAGAGTTGCTTCGCCTCTGTTATCGATTTTGTTTCCCCCCCACCAGATGTTTTTAGCGTTGACATCGCCCCCTATTATGAGCCCTTTTGGCCCTAGCACTTCAACAATTTTCCTAAGATGGTTAAGATAAGGACTAATGGGCAGATCCGGCTCAAAGTACATGGAGACAAGTGTTATCTTTCGGCCGCCTATTTGCGCTCCTACCACTGCGAAGTTAGGGGTGGTTAGTTCTGGGTACTGTGTAATGTCTATTGATGGATTAAAAACAGCTATTGCAGCTTTCACAGTACCCATTCCAGCCGACTGAAACACTCTGACTCCTTTGTAGTTCCTCATACTCTCGGACGCGCCCACGTATGGTTCTTGAAGAAGTGCTAGGGTTGTTTTGCGCTTGACTGCTTCGATGATCAACTCATCTGTGGCCAGTCGTTTTCTTTGCAGATTGGCTTGTAGCAGGTGAAATGAAGTTGTTACAACAGCGGCGTCTTAACAATATGCCACAGAGGACCTTGCCAGTGTGTCCCACCGCTTTCGAACCGGGCATGCCTGGCTGAAAACGTTGTGACCCCTGTGGTCATATTTTGCGGTTGTGCAATTTTTGCAGCATGGATCCGTGCCCGCAATCCAATCAGCACACTCCATTCTGAGATGGGGGCCCCCACAGTGACTGCACAAGTCCGTTGTTTCCTTACAGAATCGCTTGCCATGGCCGTATTCAAGGCACCTAGTGCACTGGACTAAGGGCGACTGGTCTTCGACACGTATCCGTTGCAGGTCAATTCGCAAAGTGCCCTTATCCGTCGCCCTTTTCCACACTATTGGAGCCACGCTAATCACTACGTGCATGGCAAGCGGGTTCCTGGCCTTCTTACGGTATTTAATTGTGATGCGGTCCTGTTCGGGGTCCACACCATTTACCACATCTTTATTTTGATTTCTGATGGCTGCTTTTATGTCGTCATCAGAATGGATTTGTAGGACGTCTCTTAATATCAGTAGCGGATCCTTATTACTGACTTCTTCGCAAGCGAGACGCTTTCCGGATTTCTCAATCCGCTCTCTCACTTGGTCCCTTTCTTGCGCTGTTCTGCAGCTCATCAGGACTTTTCTATCCTTCGCCTTTCTGACTCGCTCTACTTGTATCCACCCATCCTTGGCTTTGACAGCCTCTCTCACTTTGTCAAGAACCGTCTCACCAGTCTCCGTTTCGTCCTCTGACGACACTATGAGAGAGTGTAGAGCGACCCTCTCCACCCGCGATGTTTGAGGGTTTCGAGAAACTACATCAGCGTACGTTGTCCTGCTGGTACTCTCTAAGGTTGCTGCGTGACTCATCATAGCCTGTCTGAGCTCGTCCATCCTTTTATGGTTCTCAACGATGTTCTGGTTGGTTATCTGTAATTGGAGGATGAGCTCTTCGTTTGGGTTGGTGTTAGAAATCGCATAGGTGGGTTCCGGTTTTCCACTCCCTTCTTCTTCGACGTCATTTTCTTTTCCTCTCTTGCTCTTTTCTTTGAGCTCTATTTCAAGTTCTTTAACGATCTGATACAGTCTATCTACCGCATCAGTGACTTCTGTTTTTATGTCGGTCTTTAAGTTTTTTGACATTCTGAGGTGGTTCTTAGCTTTCATTAAGATTGCCCTCGCTTCGGTCGCTTTATCTTTGAAAGTCTTAGCAGGGCCTGCCTGCTCCTTCTTAGATGTTGAGGAAGACTTTGCGGTCGAATCGGTTTTCGCCGCTTCCCACTCTCCAATGCTGCGCCTAACATTGGGAGCGAGTGTGACTGTTTTTGGTGGGGATTTTTGAATTTCTCCCTGAGTCTGTTTCGGAGTGTGAAATAGAGACATGGCGCGGAGGTAGGTGTCAAAATATACAAATTAATAACAACAAAAATATTGTGTAAAGGGGATGTATATGGTCCCTACTGTTGTTAAATGTAAAAATAATGGGAATAGTGCAAAAACACTATAGTTAAAATAAATAAAACTGAAACAACAATAAAAAATTTAATAAAAAATATTTAAGTCTGTGTAGAGTAAGCTCTACCTGATTTTTCCGAATGCAAATGTCTTCCCAGTACTGATCCAATAGATGTACGACGTAAATACGTTAGAACCTAAACAGTAAATTTAATAATATTTGGGAAAATATCGGTCAAAATTATTGACTCTATGTAGAGTCAAGTTGCTGGGTCCACAAATGGCACTGGTTGTGCTCTGTCCAATGTTGAAAACCGCGGTTTTGTACGACTTTGCGTTCTCGAGTTATCGCGGTTTTATTATTTTCAATATGGCCTCCAAGATGGCCGCCGTCAAATTAAAAGGTCAATAACTCTATGAGCCATCACCGCAGAGCGACGCGGAAAAAAGCTATAATATGAGCAATTTTGGCTCTATCTGTAAATGTATAAAAAACTCTATGTAGAGTTGCGACTCTATGTAGAGCTCCCGATGACTCCACTGGTTGCTCTAGGTGATGACTATGCGTATACCGAAAACCGCACCGCTGTACGACGAATACTTTTTGAGTTGCGTCAATCGGAAGTATTCCAAGATGGCGTCCAAGATGGCGGCCGAGAACTTTGGACGGCTATATCTCATGAACCAGTTGTCGCACGAGACTGTGCGACGGCTCCCCTGTCTTCCCTTGGTCTGCTCTATATTTTGATAGTGGTAACTCTACAATGTAGAGTCGATCTCGGGATCGACGAAAAAGCTGTTAGGTCTTATAGAGAAGTCCAAGGGAATGTCACTATAAAAAATCCCGGCTCGATATCTTAAAAACTGGCAGAAATAGGAAAGTTTTAAAATTTTCAATATGGCCGCCAATATGGCGGACCACTGTCAGGTATTTGCTTTATTTCGGATTCCGTGGGCCGAAAACACCCGTGTTTGGGCTTGTTTTGTTTGTCTTTATGAGACCTGTCAATTTATATACAGTTTGCAATTTTAAAATGAACCCCCGATTTATTAACCCCTAAAAACTTAAAAATATAATCTAAATACTTAATAAAAAATATAAAATAAAATACAAAAATTTTGAAAAAATTCTGGCTAGTTACAATAAATTTTCTCTAAATTATCAAAATGAAATAAATATTGTATGTCTACGGGAACCACCCCTTAAGATCAACCCCTAAATTTAAAAAATTAATATCTTAAAAACTACAAATGAAAAATTTTTGAAATTTACAGGAGTTGTTCTTCTAATAAAACACTATAATTATCATAAATAAAAAAGGGGGGTCCTCGATCGCTCTGCCGAATTACGATTTTTTGAAAATTGTTAAAATTTTTAAATTTAAATATCTTAATATCTACTCAACCAATTTTGATGCGGGAAACGCCGGTGTTCTTCCCTCCTCAAGGTGTGTCCAAATCAGCTGAAGCAAGTAGCCCAGCACCTCCAGGGGCGTGGCTCAATGACCACGTGGTACTTGTTTTTTTGGCTTTTTCTCCGCCCTCCTGGGCGGGAAAAATCCAAAATTGGTGTCAAAAGATGGGGCTCGCAAATACGCTTACGACCCCACCAAAAAATATATATGTTGTCGATCTAGATCGCGCAGCGTAATTTTTTGAAGTTTTTGATTTTCACAGTTTTTCACTTTTTTGCGCACTGTACTTCACTAGATTCACTGATTTTTAAAAAGGTTGCACTGTCTTGTAGAGCTAATTTTTCTGCAACTTTTGATGTATTGCACTTGATGCTACGTTCACTTTTTACCACTTATTCTGAATTTTAAAAGATTTTTTTCAGGGCGTGGCCACGCGGAGCGAAGTCGGACACGTGTTGTTTTTGGTTAGGTTAGGTTAGGTTAGGTTAGGTTAGGTTAGGTTAGGTTAGGTTAGGTTAGGTTAGGTTAGGTTAGGTTAGGTTAGGTTAGGTTAGGTTAGGTTAGGTTAGGTTAGGTTAGGTTAGGTTAGGTTAGGTTAGGTTAGGTTAGGTTAGGTTAGGTTAGGTTAGGTTAGGTTAGGTTAGGTTAGGTTAGGTTAGGTTAGGTTAGGTTAGGTTAGGTTAGGTTAGGTTAGGTTAGGTTAGGTTAGGTTAGGTTAGGTTAGGTTAGGTTAGGTTAGGTTAGGTTAGGTTAGGTTAGGTTAGGTTAGGTTAGGTTAGGTTAGGTTAGGTTAGGTTAGGTTAGGTTAGGTTAGGTTAGGTTAGGTTAGGTTAGGTTAGGTTAGGTTAGGTTAGGTTAGGTTAGGTTAGGTTAGGTTAGGTTAGGTTAGGTTAGGTTAGGTTAGGTTAGGTTAGGTTAGGTTAGGTTAGGTTAGGTTAGGTTAGGTTAGGTTAGGTTAGGTTAGGTTAGGTTAGGTTAGGTTAGGTTAGGTTAGGTTAGGTTAGGTTAGGTTAGGTTAGGTTAGGTTAGGTTAGGTTAGGTTAGGTTAGGTTAGGTTAGGTTAGGTTAGGTTAGGTTAGGTTAGGTTAGGTTAGGTTAGGTTAGGTTAGGTTAGGTTAGGTTAGGTTAGGTTAGGTTAGGTTAGGTTAGGTTAGGTTAGGTTAGGTTAGGTTAGGTTAGGTTAGGTTAGGTTAGGTTAGGTTAGGTTAGGTTAGGTTCCGCGGACCTGCTTGGTTGTCCAAGTGGGAGGGGAGGTGATACCCCTACGCGGCGCGTCTCCGGGTGGCGGATAGGAGGCCACTCTTCTCACTCTTCTTTATGAAGAGTGGTCCAGAGTGGTAGGGGCTTTTTCTTTTTGAAAGGGCCCCCGCGGACCAAACACTGGGGAGGGGGGAATGGTTGGGGCGGGCTGCGTCTGTCTCGTATCGGGCGGCAGTCCTGCTTCGTCGGTGCCCTGTGTCTGACCCATAGTGGGCGGCAGGGCACCCTTTGGCGGTTGGGGTGGGCTGCGTCTGTCCCGTATCGGGCGGCAGTCTGCTTCGTCGGTACCCTGCGTCTGACCCATAGTGGGCGGCAGGGCACCCTTTGGTGGTTGGGGCGGGCTGTGTCTGTCCCGTATCGGGCGGCAGTCTGCTTCGTCAATAGTTCGGCGGAACGTGGGGCATTTGTTTGTTCTGCGTTGGGGCCCTCGAGACTGTTCTCTGGGCCTGGGAGTTTTGGTCGGCGTGGGCTTTTGTCCGGACCATGGAGGTGTTGACCGCCGGGGCTTTTGTCCGGGTCAAGGGTGTTGGGCGCGGCGTGCACTTACACTGCCACCGCGCTGGCATTCAATTGCCACCATCACCAAAACCGTAAACCGTCAAAGTGTCGTGGATCATGTCTCGCGGCTTTGACGGAACGGGGGTCTTGGCTTTACCGCCTGGACCGCGAGGAGTAAACCTCTCTAAAAATCCCTAAAGGGCCGTTATTGGGAGACGTGGTAACGGCCGCCCTCCGGGGTGGTAGCTGAGGCACAGCTACCTGCAAGCGCCAACCCTGGGTACCTTCCGCCCCCCAGGTGTAAGTAGGATTCACCTTGGCATTCGTGTCACTGCCATGTTTGTGAATATCAAAAACACGGTACTCGTGGGAACTTTATGGACTATTCAAAAACAAACCCCAAATCCCAAGACGTTGGCCGAGAAGGCGGAGTAGATGTTGGCCGAGAAGGCGGAGTAGACGTTGGCCGAGATGGCGGAGTAGATGTTGGCCGAGAAGGCGGAGTAGACGTTGCCCGAGAAGGCAGAGTTGTTGTTGGCCGAGAAGGCGGAGTTGTTGTTGGCCGAGCAGGCGGATTTAGGGAGAAAAAAGATGAGATGCAAAGACCGAAGACACGGTTACAATTGTCGCGGACGAACTCTCTTGCTTCTCTCTATGAAAGTGGGAATGAGTCGGATGGCTCAGTGATGTCGGTCTCATCTGCTGCATCTACTGTGGCTAGGGCTAGGAAGCGATCGAAGCCGCCGAGTGCACCTCGAGAGCCAAAGCGTAAAATCATGCGTGACGATGAAGAAGAGGAGGGAGAAGCGTTTCTTACTCCTGAATGTGCTCTTACTCAAACAAGAGCGAAAGCCAATTTACCCAGCGTGGAAGACTTGGCGGAGGAGATGAGGGAGAACCCCACTGCTGACCTAGCTGCCCAGATTTTTGAATGTCTGAACGAGGTTGAGTATGTTTCGGATAAATCTGGCAGCTTAAAGGGCAATATGGTCCGGAAACTGAGGATGGCAGTACGAACGGTTAAAGCGGCGACCACTGAAATCTCGCAACGCATTAACACGGAAAAACTGGCGCAAGAGAACGCGGCTCTCCGCCAGCAGGTGGATCGACTTATCAGTGAAATCCATGCACTGAGACGCGAGGTCAGTGATCTTCGTCACCAAAAGGCAGCCGAAGCACCACCTGCTTCCCAACAATATCGCAACCTTGACTCTGCTCTTTTAGAACAGATCAGGATTATGATGGATGGCAAGCTGGAACATTTCCGTTCACAGCTATTCCCGGACAGAGCAATTAGGCCTCCTCTTGGCCAAAAAGTCAATGCCCCTGTGGTAAACACACAAGTAGGACCCGTGGTGCCGTCTACTGCTTCATCGATGCAGTCTAAGAGTGCCACCAAAACCAAGAAGAATAAGAACAACTCTATCTCAGTCGCGCCCGCGGCTGTTCACAATGTTACAGAGTCGCAAACTGAGAGGCCTGGTGCCCCGAGCCAGCCACCTACTACCACTGAGACCTGGGCTACAGTTGTCGGCAAAAAGGCGCGGAATAAGAAGTCTCCTGGGCAGAAGTTGGTTTCAAAGAATCCGACTTCGCCTAGTACTAAAACTAATAATAGAGGGACTGCAAAAGCAAAGGTTCATCCCCCTAAGCCTCCTCGGACAGCGGCTATATCAGTCACAGTCCCGGCTGGCTTAGATGTAACTTATGCCAAGGCGATGGAGACTGTCAAAGCTCGGATTAAACTGGCGGATTTCGGAATAACAGATGTCCGTCAGAAACGCGCTATTAACGGAGGCATATTACTGGAATTGACTGGTGAAGACGGGGCTTCAAAAGCAGATGCCTTAGCTGTTGCTATGCAGGATGCCCTTAAAGAACTCGGTGTTTTTGTGACTCGCCCTGTTAAATCGGGTGAAGTTCGGGTCCTGGATCTTGACGAATCGGTCACTCCATTGGAAGTGGCCACTGCCGTTGCTGAGGCAGGTGGGTGCAAACTTGCGGATGTGAAAGTAGGTGCAATCCGTCGCTCCAACCCAACCTCTTTAGGATCGGCCTGGGTCAAATGTCCGTTAACTGCTGTAAGCAAAATTGCGCTGGAGAAACGGATAAGAGTCGGATGGGTGTCGGCGAGGGTTGATATCCTTGCAGCTAGACCACTGCAGTGTTATCGCTGCCTAGAGTTCGGTCATGCCCGTGCTCAATGCACCAATGATGTGGACAGGAGCAACCTCTGCTTCAGATGTGGGCAACCTGGACACGGAGTAAGCCAATGTGCCGCACCTACACCAAAATGTCCACTTTGCACGGAAGCAGGCCGTTCTTCGGAACATCGAATGGGGAGCAAGAACTGTTCTCCACCCAAAACTGGTAAGAAGGGACGATTCAACAGAACCGCAGCGGTCACTGTTAACAAAAATGATGGGAGGGCCGCCCAAGCGAGGGGTGCGGCTCCTCAACCTGGCACAAGCCATGAGGAGGTAATGGAGGCTTAAAATTCAACCGCCAACTAAATGTTCTTCAGGGCAATCTGAATCACTGCCGCGGTTCTCAGGACTTGTTCCTGCAGGCTATGGCGGAGAGATCGGTTGCCCTGGCCGTTGCCTCAGAACCTTATAATGTCCCTAACCATCCTCGCTGGTTTGGAGATGACTCAGGCTCTGTTGCGATATACTGGAGAGGGAGCAAAGGAGATCCTCCATGCACCAAACTGGCGTCCGAGGTAGGCATCGTCATTGCGGAGTGGGGACGCATCGTCATAATAGGCTGCTACGTTACACCGAACTGCAGCTTATCAGAATACGAAGCGTTCTTGGGCAGACTTGAAGTTTGCATAAGGCCATACCAGCCCCGCCAGGTTCTTGTTATGGGTGACTTTAATGCCCACAGCAGAGCCTGGGGCAGCAGAACTGACAATGCCAAAGGTGAAGCGGTCTTAGAGTGGGCTGCTACTCTGGATCTTCGGCTTTTAAACCGGGGTTCAGTTCCCACTTGCGTTCGCTGGCAGGGAGAATCAATAATTGATCTCACCTGGGCTACCCCAGCCGTAGCCCCTAAAATCTCTGACTGGGTGGTCGCTGAAGAGATAGTTACTCTCTCCGACCACAGACACATTTCTTTCTGTGTAACTGTTGGCCAGCTGGCTGCTTACCAGAGAGACAAAACCCCAAACTGGGCGCTAAAATGTTTGGATCGGGACATGCTAATTGCTGCTGCGCATGTTGCTGTTTGGGCCTCGCCTAATGAGCAGAGGCCTGTGCCGGAATTGGAGGCAGAATGGTTTCGTGGCACTATGACGTCACTTTGTGACGCTGCCATGCCCCGAGTCACGGGGATACCTCGGAGGGCTGTTTACTGGTGGTCGGAGCACATCTCCCAACTCCGTTCGACGTGTTTAGCCGCTCGTCGACAGTACACTAGGACCCGCCGCCGTCGACGGTCCTCCCAGCAGGATATCGTCTCTGCGTACGGCCGATATAGGGAGGCCACAGTAACGCTCCAGCGAGCGATAGCCGACGCTAAGGCTAGGTCGTGGGAGGAGCTGCTCATGGACCTCAACAGAGATCCTTGGGGACGCCCCTATCGAATGGTAATTGGGAAGTTGCGACCGTGGGCTCCACCGCTCACGGAAACTCTTGATCGCGACCTCACAAGAGGAATAATATCTACCCTTTTTCCAAACGTAGGGAATACAACAGTTATCCTCCCACCGCAAAGCGTATGGATGGATGAATTTGAGGTGTCAGAGGCAGAGCTTAAAAATGTCGTAAGGCGTCTAGCCTCTCGTAACACTGCTCCGGGCCTAGATGGCATCCCAGGAAGGGTTTGGGTAGTCACTATGGACGTACTAGGCAATAGACTTAGGCGCCTCTTTAACGCTTGCCTTCGTACGGGTACATTCCCCTCGAGCTGGAAAGAGGCTAAACTAATCCTCTTGAAAAAGGAAGGAAGGCCCTCGAATTCGCCTTCTGCGTATCGGCCGTTGTGTATGTTGGACGAGGTGGGTAAGCTCTTTGAGCGTATCATTGCCTATCGAGTCAATGCGCATCTGTCAGGTGTAGGTCCTGATTTGTCGGACAGTCAATTTGGTT